>CM023101.1:6188620-6572064 GCA_013103745.1 Gardenia jasminoides
ATTAAGCAATATAATATGAAATTGGATGAAGCGGGAGTGCAAAGGAAGCTTCAACTGCAAGAATTGGAAGAGTTAAGGGATAAAGCATATGAGAATGCCACGGTCTACAAAGAGAGGAATGGAGTTTTTCATAACCAACAAATCTCACAGAAGACTTTTGAAATTGGGCAAAAAGTCCTTCTCTATCATTCCAAGCTTAAGCTCTTCCCAGGTAAATTACGCTCCCGTTGGATAGGCCCATTTGTTATTAATAATGTTTTCCACTATGGTGCAGTGGAAATTCAAAGCTTGAAGACAAATGCAAAGTTTGTGGTTAATGACCATCGTCTCAAGCCTTACTATGAAGTTTTTCAACTAGAAGCAGTCGAAACGATGTTTTTGGAGGACCCTACCTATCTGGAATGAAGTGAAATCTAACTATGTCTAGCCAAAGACATTAAAGAATGGCGCTCTTGGGAGGCAACCCAAAGATTTTGTTATGTTGTTAATTCTTTGAGTTTTTTTTTAGTTTAAATTGCTAAGTGTCGTTTAAGTTAATTTCTTTTGGTAGGAGGCACTTGGTTGCAAGTACAAAGTTGTGGTCATTCTTGGTTTTGATTTCGATCCAATCTGATGGCCAGAAGACTCTTAGTCGTCAGGACGTGCCCACGTCACGATGAATGATGCAATTTTCAAAGATGCGTTATGCCCGACCAGAAAACTTCACTTGGTCAAGACGCGCCCGCGTCACGAGTCACATTACCTTTCAGCATTTATCAAGGTGCCAATCAGAAGACTCTTCACTGTCAAGACGTGCCCACATCATGATGCCTGATACGATTTTCCAAGAATGAATTGGGTCGATCAGAAGATTTCGCTCTGTCAGGACGCGCCCACGTCATGAGTCCCATGGCCATTCAGAATTTCTTCATGTCCGACCAAAAGACTCCAAACACTTTGGACGTGCCCACGTCCAGAAGGATCATTGGTTTTCTTCAAAAAAAAAATTCTGATTTTTATGCTTTCTTTTTTTTTTCTTCCTTTGTGTGCTTTCAACAAAAAAAACCCTAATTGTTGGAAGTTCATTCACCCCCCAACCCTTGATGTTTTGAAGATTAATGATGCCGTTTAGGATATGTTTGCTGCAATTGGATGGTCAAATTACGTTACTATCCAATGTCCTGCTTTTGTTGAGTTAACTCGTGAATTCTAAGTTTGACTTGCCTCATGAGTTCACTGCCATGACTCCCAATGTGATTCGATTCCGTTTGTTAGGTAGGGAGTTTAAATAGTCGCTTACTGAATTTAATCTTGCCTTTGGGTTCATTGATCATGCTTATTCTGAGTCTAGGGTGTATGTGGATAGCATTTGTGATTATGTTGAACCCTTTTACTCTACTAATGTTGGTCTATGGCAAGAATTGTCTGTTGATAAGCAGCATTATAACCCGAGCTTGTCTAGGAGATCTTACCTTAAGGACCCCGTTTGGCGCTATATTCAACGTTTTCTAGCTTATAGCTATTCGGGTCGGAAGGATAGCTCTGGTACCTTTGCCAAGCCTGAATTTTTCTTTTTGTGGTGTATGACCAATAATATAAAAGTTAATTTGGGGTGTTGGTTGGCTCAACAATTCACGTTTGTGCTTTCTAGGAAAAGTAAACCTTTGATTCTTGGTTCTTATGTCACTCATCTAACTATGAATGTAGGTGTACTTGATCTTTCTAATCATGATTTGCACATAGCTTGTCCTATAGAGCCATTGGACTTGACTTGTCTGGAGAAAATGGGGGTTGTGGTGAAAGTCAATGGTGAGTATTTCTTTGCTCCTCTGGGCCCTATCCACCCTTCGGCCGCATGGTCTAAGACTCCCGGTGGTCCTTCTCTGCCTACCGGATCCCTTGGTGATATACCCAAGTCTTCAACTTCTGCACCGCCACCTCCTTCTTGGGGGGCACAAATGCAGCACCTTCATCACCAGATGGGCACCATGGATGATCGCCTCTCCCGACTGGAGCTTCAAGTGTCGTATATGATGCAGAATTTGGTACAATACCTTCACCATGTGGGATTTCCTCCGCCTTTTCCTCCCGCACCTTAGCTTGCCATCCTCTCCCTCCTTGTTCAGGGAAGTGTTCGTGTCCTCCTTTTTCTCTTTTTTATTTACTTGTTACATTGAGGACAATGTAATGTTTAGGTGTGGGGAAGGGTTTTGATTGGCTAACATGTGTGCATAATGCTTATTTTTGTTTGTTTGTTTTCATTGGCTGTGATGAAATGTATAATCAAGATGCGAGTGTCAGTAGTAAATCCATGCTAGTTAAATTTCTTATTCTTCTTGACAATATATTTGGGTGATAAATGTGCTGAGTTTGACAAATTTAAATCACCTTGTGAGCTTTTGAGCTTTGTGATGAGCATTTTGCTCATATCTTTATCCATATTCTACTCTACTTTTGTCTGTTGTGTGGTTAACGCACATGGTTTTTCATTCTAAAACTTGCTCTACTATGCATGTCGAGGCCACATTTTTGTTGAATTTGATGCATTGAAATGATAAGGGCACCTAGGATTTAACCATTTTTGACTTTCTTCGAAAAAAATCCTCCTTATTTAGTTTACCACTAGAAGACCCCTTTTGAACATTAACCTTTTCTTTCCTTTAAAAAAAAAAGAAAAGAAACTGCAATTACTACCCCATTACCTCTCTTTATACTTTCTTTTGGAACCTTATGTCAATGCAATGTCTTAGTTTAACTACGTGAAAATCCCAAGGTGTAATTGAAGCCAATGAAGTGTTGTAGCAAGTGTTGGCAAGTAAATTGTTTTACAATGTTTGTAGATTCAAAAAAGAAAAAAAAAAAGAGAAACAAAAAAAAAGAGAAACAAAAAAGAAACAAAAAAAAGAGAAGAAAAGTGCTAAAAAAAAAAAGAAAGAACATATTTTGCACTTTCTAAGTAGATGGAAGGGAATGTGCCTTGTCATTGTGCATTTGGAGTTTCTTTCACGTAGTGAATTTTGACGTTTTCTTGACATATTTTCACCTTCTCACTTACTTTTGTCCTGCCTTTACCTTAAGCCCATTACAACCCTTTTAAAGCCCCTTTGATTTTTGTGTTGAATTCACTCTTAGTGGTGGAGATATGATATAGGAGCAACCATATGGTAATGTCGCTCCATGGTGTCGGTTTGAGAGTTAAAATTTCCCTTTATACACTTTTGAGTGATGAGTTCTTATAACTTGTGAGAACTGTTGAATTTGGCATATTTTGACTCCAATTAAGTTGTTGGAAGTATGAGTTATTTATGCTAATTTGGGTTGCTGCGAATTACTTGAATTCTTGATTGTACTTCTGAGCTTGAGTATACTTGAGGACAAGCATCATTTAGGTGTGGGGGAGTTGATAGGGTGCAATTATTGATATATTTGTTCCTATTTTCCCTTTTGGTTATACCAAA
This sequence comes from Gardenia jasminoides, assembly GCA_013103745.1. Taxonomy (NCBI): domain Eukaryota; kingdom Viridiplantae; phylum Streptophyta; class Magnoliopsida; order Gentianales; family Rubiaceae; genus Gardenia; species Gardenia jasminoides. The sequence goes on from CM023101.1 coordinate 6,192,058, forward strand.
TATTACTTTAATTGATTGATTCTACTTATATTTGGTATTTTGTGTTAATTGCAGGAATTAGAGCAAAACGTGCCTAATTGATGATTTTAAAGTAGCTTGCACGTGGACGCGTTTGAACTCAAGGTTCAAAGTCAAGAAGTCGGAATAGATATCGGGTAGTTTTCTAATTCAAGTCAAATTCCAAGTTGACAACTGCTGGAACTTTCCTATTTTGTACTCCATATTATTCACAATTAGGAAGAAAAAGAATTGTACCTAGAATAGGATTCTTATTTATGCTTTCCTATAGGAGTAGGATTTGTTTCTTTTGTTATTGGATTGATATTAGAAAATAAGAGATTCCATAGTTATAGGGAGCGGAGAGAATAGTCTAAGTAGCAGGGGACGACTTCCGTTTGATGATTGTCTTTCGTTAGTTTTGTTCTCGAGGAAAAAAAACAGAGAAAAGAAGAACCAAAGCTTTTGTCTTCTTTTGCTCAGCAATTAGGAGAACATTGATTGGAAGTTTTCAACCTCTTTTGCATGGCTCGTTCTCCATTAATGGAGAACTAATTTCATCTTTCTAGTCAAGGGGCAACTAAGGATTTGGTTCAACTATTACTGTGAGATCTAGTCGATTTTTATTTATTCCTTCTATTCATTGATATTTGTACGTTTTCTGCTTTTATTGATTATGGTGATCGTGTGTGGTTAAATAAGTGCGCAGTATTTAATTATGCACGTAATCTATTTGCTAGTTAGAGTAGTTAAATTCGTAATTGTTTGATTACTCTAATCCCGGTAGCAACTGGCATAATTGAGTTTGTGTCAGGAAATCATACAATCTAATTTAAATAAACCTTCGTAACATGTTTATTAATTAGAATAGAGTTTCTCTAACTTTTAATGTAATCAGGAAATTAAATCCTATGGTCGTACCTAGGATTATTTTCTAGATTAGAGAAGTAGTCAATGGTTGTACCTTGACTATCGGAACAGTAAGGAGAGACTGCTGTCAGATTGTATCGGCAATGAAAATCCTATTTGTTAATGAATATTAGAGTTATATTTGCATCAATGATCAGTTATTTGAACCATTTCTGAAGTGTAACCTTGGCTAGAGCGTTCCCTATCTGATATCTCCTTTAATTATTTTCTGTGGCAGTTTATTACTTTTAATCATTTTGTTAAATCTTGAGTCTTTGAAATCCCCCTATTTTCTACAATTTGAAAAGAAACGTATTTTTTCTCAGTCCCTGTGGAGACAATCCTTTTTGCCATTATACACAAGTTAATTAATTTTGGTATATCGGATCAAGCATACTCCTTGGAATCAGGGTGAAGCAAGTAACCCATTGCACATCCGAAATCCCTGTTCCAGTACCTAGAATTGGATTTTGCTATTTTTGTTGGCAAGTTAAATTTATTAATTTTTATTGCACAAACTCGACACCTGTCAACATCTTTGAATCCACAAAACTTAACATGAAATTCACTTATGTGTAGAAGAGTAAGTATAAAACAATATTACATCAAAGTTCTTTCAAAACTCAAAGCTTGAAACTATGAAAATAAGATCCAAACTTTTATGTGTAAAGATGTGAGAAATTTTCAAATTTTGTACCTCAACTTTCTTAGCAAAACTCATCAACTTTTCTACCTCATATTTGGTGAAAATCACGTGCATGTCAAGGGTTATGTGCTATAATGTGTCTTGAGTAAGAATAGATCATTTTTCAACCAAAATTTTGGAAATAAGTTAGAAAATCTTCTTCTCCCTCATTTGCCCAGCATGATAATTTTTCAGCAAGGTTGTTTCTCATTTTTCTTCACAAAATATCAACTTTTCTAACTTTAAAACAAGAGAAACTCACATGCATGTTAAGATTAAGGTGTCATTAGCCAAATATGTCATTTTTACAACAAAATTTTATGAAAATAAACTTGAAACCACCTTTTTCTCTCTCTGCAGATTGGGTAGAAATCTTCCAACAAACTGTTCCTCATTAAAATCATTATTGTCACTTGATTTCATAGGCACAAATATACTCTAATACTTATAACATGAGTTTATATTGAAAGTAATGCATCAAAACCTCAAGTAAAAACTGAAATTTCAAGCCTTTCTCATACAAGTTCCAAACCAAAAAATTTTCAGCAAATTATAGCTCAAAAGATGGAGTTTTTCTCCAACAAAATCTCCCAATCATCACCCAAATCCAACATGCATTCATATATTGTCAATATACAAGTCATATAGTTTAAAGTTCTAGCAAAAATTCACCAAAAAATCAACATGTACAAGCCTTAAACCATTCGGCCAGATTAACAAGAAATTTCTAGCAAAATATCAACCTAAAACAAGAGATTTTCTTCAACAAAACTTAAGTTTCATGGCTCAAACTCAACATGCAACCATATTTTCAAGAATATAGAAGCTTAAAGTGGGTTTTTAGAGCTTATTTACCTCTTTTCCTTCAAGGAAAAAAAATTAGATGCTAGTGTTTTGGTTCCTCCATTTTCCTATGGCTTTCAAGAAGAAAGTTCCATCAAGTTCTCCTCTATTTCCCCTCTCAAGCTCTCGGCCCTCTCTCTCTCTAACTCTCTCTCACCTGGCTTCAAGATGGAAAGAAAATGAAGCAAAAGGTTTGGAAAAATTTGTTTTGTTCAAATCTTCGTGGTTGCATGGTAATTTGGAAGAACTTGGATGAGTAATTTAGTCATTTGACATGAATTCTAACATTTGGCAATAATTGTGACATTTGTTCAAATTCTTGTGTTTTGTATCAAAATATTTTTAATTATAGCCAAATAATTTTTAGTGGTCACTGTGAGGGTCTCAAAAATTTTATTGTTTTCTAAAAAATAAATAATAATGATAATAATAATTATATTATGTATTTTCACTAAAATATTAGTGAATTTATGCATCGAGTTATCATTTTCTAATTTAGAGAATTTTTTCGTGAATAAATTGTTCGGTTTTTGTTTCAACCAGTTTAAGAGTTAATTTTTGAGCCGTGACATGAATAGTAACTCTAAGATGAAACCGAACATATGTAGAGATTTTATAGAGATATATTTATGGTAAGACAGTGTCAGAAGGAGAAAATCCAGTAAAAGTTAAAGTGTCGCGCGCCGACGCGACATAAAGATGAGTTGGCCAACTTTTCCCTAAAACATGGAGAGCAATGCTTCTTGTCCCCTTAATGTCTTCACTTTAGCTCCATTTTCTCTTCATTTTTCAGCAACCAAGAGAGCATAAGAGAGAGAGAGAGAGCCGAGGTAGAGAGAGAGATTGGAGCTTTCTTCTTCTTCTTCTTCTTCTTCTTCTTCTCCTTGAAGACTCCATTGGAGAGAGCTTCACCTTGCACTTTCCTCTTCAAGCTCCAGCCGAGAGGGAGAGACTAGAGAGAGAGAGAACCGAGAGCTAGAGGGAGCAAGAGAGAGAGAGAGAGAGAGAGAGAGAAGTCCATCTTCATCTTGTTCTTCTTCTTGATCCTTGAAGACTTCACTCAAGAGGAAATCAAGCCATCAACACTTCATCTTCTTCTCCTTCTTGTCACCAGCTAAGAGACAGGAGAGAGAGGTCCGAGAGAAAGAGTAGGGAAGGCATCCATTCTTGATCTTGAAGTTTTGTGGAAGAATCACCAAGAAACAAGTAGATCTTCGACTAATCTTAGAAAATATTGAAGGTGCAAAGCTTGGAGGACAACTCTTGGGTAGATCTACACTTAATCTTGCTTGATTTGCTAGATTTAGCTAGATCTTGAAGTATGATATTTAGATCTTTTAGTTTTAGTTTTGATAATGGTAGATCTTCTAGATTTACACTAGATCTATGGTGTACTTTTGCTAGAAATTGTTCTCTTAAAAAATTGGAGTTGGACTCTTGAATTCCCAACTTAGGTAGTTGTCTTGAGGTGGCCTCTTAGGTAGCAGACTTGAGGAATTTTATTGTGGTTGTGGTTGTTGTTATGTGATAAGTTCATCTTGTGGCTAGAAAGTAAAAATGTTGGTGAAATTTTGAAGAAAAACTGTGCTTGCTGGCCGAATTATAGCTGGAAAGTTTTGACTCTTGATCTTGAAATTTTATGATGTTTCTTGACTAGATTTTTCCAGAATAAATATGTATTATATTCACTTAGGGGTATATGCTTGATTGGAGCCAAATCTTGAATTTTGAATGGTGAAAAGTTGAGTTTTTCACTAATTTTTGGATAAAGGTATTATTTGGGCAGATTTGAGTGCTTGAAATGTTTTGAATATTTTTCATGATTTTCATGTATCGAGATTTGGTGAAAATTGTACTAGACACGTGTTAAAATCTTGATTCAAGTTTTAGTGTTGAGTTTGAGCTCGAATGGGTGATTTTAGACGTAAAAGACCTCACTTGATTTCGTTATTTTTTAAAAAGACGAGAAGTTGCGAATATGGAGTATGTCGTTGAAACATTTTGTTTTAAATGATGTATCAATTTTTAAATGGAATCTTTTATGATATTTTTCGACTTGAGTGACCACTTTTCACTCAAGGAAAGTTAAAGGAAATTTTGGGGAAAATTTTAGTTAAACAAATAACTACGTTTATTTTAGTTTGGTTTCGTGAAGGATTGGAGTAAACTTATTTCCTTTCTTTATTTGTTTATAGGGAGTGTGGATGACTTTGAAATCGAGCCAAATTTGGAGTTTGAACCTTGCTATTTTGGTGAGTTTCCATGCATGTTTCTTGACTTGAATTGCAAGTATGACCTGAATCTCTTGACTTGTTATGCGAACTTGAATCTCGTGACTTGAGATGAATCATGTTTTGATTACTTGACATGACGTGTCTTGAAAATCTTGGCTTGTTGATCCCTCAAATGGGCTAGTGTGTACTTTATCGCACTCACTCCCATTTGAAAGGTAATATACTTGATCTTGACGTGTCTTGACATGACGTGACGTGTCTTGTACTTGTTATTCTCGAGAATTTCTAAATCCCCTTAGTAAGTTTATTGAATCGAACTATTGGGAAGGCCCATGTCGAGGAGATTTGACGAACCATGGGCTACGTGACATGTTGTGTGCTCTGGACTTGGCGTATGGACTTGTCCCTTTTGAAGAGCAATACACAAATATATATAAATTTCGTGTTAGGCGGGTGGGCCCGGTTGGGGGGTTTTGGTGGAGTAAGGAGAAAGTGGATTTCTACTTGGATTTGATATATGAAAGTTGACGGAGTGTCAACTACGTGAATCGTGTTCCAGTTACGTGGACGTGCTCCAACTTCGAGGACCTTTGCTCCTAAGAGCTACTTGTATCCTCCCCTTTGTGTTGTGACCTGTTTTCCTTATTTGCTTTTTAAGTGTGAATTTGGTGCGAAATTTTAAATGCTCTATGTGAACTGCATGTCTTTTGGAGCTCACTGGACATTAGCTCATTCTTTAAATTTGTTTTCCTTAACAGGGATTGAGAACCCGAGTGAAGGTGCTACTCGTTAGGGATGGATCTTACTTTCGAATCTTGTTTAAGAAACTTGATCTTTGTTTTTGGGATTCATTATCTAAGCTTTTAAATGTATGTCAAGTACTTCGAATTAAATTCTAAGTTTGTAAGATAATTTTCTAGTTGTATTTTGTGTACTTTGGACTGTAAGGATTGAAGTAGTTTAGTTATGAGTTATTGACAAGTTTGGAGTCGATATTTAAATTGTATCTTTGGAGAAGTAATGATCATTTGTGTGAGTGAGTTAGGCAGGCGGTCCACTGATACCTTAGGGTACGCCCTAGAGAAAGGTAGGGCTGTCACAGTTACACTATTACCCTACTAATTCTTATTCTTTATAATTTAAGCCCCTAAGGGTTTAATCACTTACTAATATAAAACACTTTTAAGCACTTAGTTAATAAGGAGAACAAATGAACACATAAACCAATTAAAAATGAGGTAATTATTACACACAAAATTTTTTAAATAATAATACAAAATTAGGTTAAAATTTCGAGCTCTCACATATAAAAGTATTTATTTTCTTATTTTGGAGGAGACATAAGAAGGGCTAAGGAATTGCCACCTCTAGAATTACTAGATTTGGATTTATAAATATTTATAAGTAAAGACCCATGATATGGGCAAGAATGGCTCTTTGTTTTCATGGAAGATAATTGCAATGCTTCATGCTTTGTCTGTACAACTCAGGAGGATGATTAAACAACTACCACTAAATTGGAACAATGGTAGTGGAGGGAACAATGATGGAGATGGAACTAAGCATCAATTACAATGTGGAAGAGAGATTTGGTAAAAATACAAGACTAGAAGGTTTGGCAAGAATACATGAGATAGAATAGCTAACTTAGTAGCGAGATAGAGCAAAACAACAAGTTGCAGAAACATTAAGAGGTGGAAGGAGAAGGAGGAAGTATATGAACAAATATCAACCGTCTCCTCTTCTGCTTAGAACTCATACACTACAAATTAGATCTTTTTTGTTGGAAGACGCTTGACAAATCAATTAAAAGTTTTAGAATTACATTGGGTTTATCTTATAAGCTTAGCAATTTTTTGGAATTTATATTCTCTTTATCTGATCTTATAGAGTTTCGTAGAGTTTATATTGTTTGTCTTATCTTATCAAGTTTAGATAAAAAAATGTATTTTTTATAGATTATTTGCACATAAGATTTTACAATAGATATTAACATTTGCTATAAACTTAATAAATATACAAAAGAAATTTATACAATAGTCAGCTATCATAAATAACATAGAGATATTTATTGTAAAGAATGAAGAAGACAAGCAAAAAAATCAACAATTGGAACAATATTTGATCATAATATCTAAAAATTTTATCAACTTTAACCACTTTGCACTTTTTTATGTTTATAAAATTGCATTACATGAGAACATGTAATGCATCTTCATATAAATCTTCATTCAGCATAATTTGTCAAGTAGTATTGGTAAATCTTACTGCATATTACTTTTCTTTTTAAAAAATTTTCTTACACTATTATTTTTTTAGTGATGATTTAGATTTTAATTTTATTTTTAAAAAAATCTGAAAAAAATACAAATTCTTTCATAGATTATTGAATTCTTTGGGGCAATTATTTTCATTCCATGTTTTGATAGTGATTTTTTTGCATACAAATATTACATTTTAACAACTCCAAATAATTAATAAAACTTTCTCCAAATATATTAAAAATTCAATCTTTATTAAGTACGAAATGGAAAATTTGATCATTTAAAAATTCATGAATGTTCTTTTTTTATGTGTGTGTGTGTGCATTTGACATACTCAAATAGTTTACAGTTTTGTCCTTTTTACTTAATTCGTTTATGAAAGGAATAAATTGAATTAAGGTTCTTTCTCAAGGGACTGTTTGAGAATAAAATAAAACACAAAAACAAACTCTTGATATAGCTACATCCAAAAGTTTTTGGTCCAACAACCTTGTTGCAAGATGAAGGTTACAACAATCTAACATTTCAACAAAATTTACAAAAACAAGACATTTATTTTTAGAAAATCACCTTATATTTCATTTGCAGTATTGAAAACTAAAGATGTCCATCAAAATTGATGAAACAAAGAACATGCAAGTCTTGAAGACAAGCAAGTTAAGTAAAAGATACAAAAAAATACCAATCATTACTTATCATTTTCCAAGTTCAATATGCTACAAATAAAAAGGGTTCACTCGAGCAAGTGGGGGGAATTTAATGGCAGGAACTTAAAAGAATGGACTGATTGTTTGGAAGGACAGATGAATTACACAGGCAACTCTTGTTTCAGCGGATGGTATACTTAGCCTGGTCAGCAAGGAATAATTTCTGCCACACCGGTAGCCAGAGGAAACTGGATATTCAGGCCATACGAATGAAGGTTTAGTTTGTACAAAAAGTGATCACCCAACAGCAGCAGCAGTCAAGGAAAGATTGCCTGGGCTAAACCTCCACAAGGATGGACAAAGCTAAATGTGGATGGCACGACAAGTGGCAACCCAGCGAGAGCTGGAGCAGGACGATTGTTAAGAGATGACCTTTTTCCAGAAATCTTTGACCAGGGTAGTTGGATTAGAGGATTTTCGCTAAGTCTCGGGACAGCTTGTAACATTACAGTGGAACCATGGGCCATATGGTTTGGCCTAAACATGGAAACAGGGTGTAGGAAGCTAATTCTTGAGTCGGATTCCAAAGTTACTAAAACTATAATGAGACATTAGAGTTTAAAAGTGACATTATGCTTCAAATCCTTGCAATATAACCAATTAAAAGTCAATTCTGACTGCGGGCTTTGTTTATGTTTGATCTTCTTGATTCAATGTGGTTTATAGAGATTTCTTTCTAACTTTAATAGGATTCATAAAATAGAGGAATTCCACAACACAGAGAGGAAAGTGAGAAATGGATGGATAAGAAATGGGTGTCTTGATGTATTTTTCTTCTTCTCTCAAGTGTTCTTTCTACCAGGGCATGGCACTGATGCATTTTATTGCGTCCAAATTGATTAAGTAGACATCAATTTTGGCCTAAATTAAGTGATTGAACATCTATTGTCTCTAATTAAAAAAATAAGGAGTAAAATGCGTCTTTGTTGAAACATTGGGGACCAAATTGGTCCATTCCTCGAAAAAACTCATTTTCCACTTACCAAATTCAAAATTAGTTTTGCAATTGAAACCAATTTAAGCTTTACTATTCATGATATATATTGGATAATTTTAGAAACCTCCCCTAAGGTTTATAGTAATATCACTTGGTTCCCCTCAACTTTAAAAAAGTCATCTACCTCCCTTATTTTTAACTTTTTGTAACATTATTAACCCATTTCAAAAATTATTATTAAGAAACTCATATTTTGAGAGAACATATGTTTTCATGCCAAAATTATCTTTATGCTATCCTATTATTTTTCCAACAGTGAAGATACATTTTTAAAAGCCTGAAAATAAAGACAAACAATGTGAAAGTATAATTGTAATAGAGTAAATTATATCAGTAGGTTTTTTTAAGGTATAAAAGATTTTTATTTAAGAGTATGCTTAAGATGCTTGAAGTTGGAAAACATATTTCATTCACTATAAAGTGCTTTCATTAATTTGAGGAGTTTAAAAATTAAGAATTTTAAACTTTTTGTATTTTTTTTATAGATTGATTACTTGAATATTAGAAATAAACATAATGTCTAAATTATGTTTATAAACTCAATTGAGGCATTTTAAAAACATAAAATTAATTTTCTTTATTACAGAATATTTTTGGATGTATTTAAAAGTTTGTAAATTGTTTAGAATATTTTTAATGTCCTAACTTTCTGTCTAAATTGATGACTTAGAAAAAGAGAAAGATAAATTATTAATGATGCATTTGAAAACTTATTTGAGGTATTTTCAAAGTGTAAAATGTTCTAATTGTAACCTTTTTTTTTATTTCTTGTCTAGACTCATGATTTCAAAAATTATAAAAGGTCTTTCAACCTAATTACTGTGTTGTAATTCTTAAAGATTTAACTTGGTTTGTTATAAAAAATAAAGGTTCACAAGAAAAGGATAATTTGGAATAGAAATATTTTGTCTCACCCAAAAAGAGTTTTTAAATGATATTTTTTGAAATGGGGTGATAAAGTTGCAAAAAGTTGAAAATAAGGGAGGTGTGCGAGATTTTTTAAAATTTAAGGGCACCAAGTGATATTACTACAAAACTCAAGAGAGGTTTCTGATATTATCCCTTTCTTCAAATGAAGTCTAGTTCAACATGCCCTTTAACCTTTTTGATTTATAGCTTTTATTTGTAAAACACTTGGAAATCAAGATTTTCAATTTTAAATCAAAATCAAATTCCATATCTTAAAACTATGACAAAATTTTATTGCAAAAGGTAGCATATGATTGAATAGAGAAAAAGAATTGAAAAGCCTAATATCATTTGATTTAGACAATTTTTAGTTCAAACAACATGTTTCGCACGCTTAATTGTAAGGCCTTGTTCGGTAGTTGGATTTTTTGCCAAGTTTGTATACTGCTAGTTTTTTACCTATTTTTGCTACAGGAACCTTAAAAACTTCCAAAGTTTTAATGAAAAATTTTAGCAAGTTTGTATAAAACTTGTTTGTTTCCAACATTATCTGCAAGAATCCTCAAAAAACTCCTAAAATTTTTAATATAACAACCCCAAAACACATAAAAAAACTTCACTTCCAAAAATTTTTCAACAACTTTTACACTAACTTACAGTAGAATTTTATACAAACTCTCAAAAAACTTAACTGCCAAACAAGGCCATATTATGATCCATCTTGGTTTGTGAAAGAATATTGAATTGATAGAATATTCCATGTCATATTTTGCAGCTTGACTCATCTTCAATGAAGGTAAATAATTTCCTGCTGAAGTGTTCCCATTGGATCAATGGTTTGCATGTTTCAGTAGTACTTTAAGATAAATCTTTGAGCAACAAATTTAGATCCTAAATAACAAATGAATCCACTGACATAACATATGTATATGTAAGTATTCATTTGTGGGTTCCACCACCTCTGTTAAATTTTACCTCTAAAGTAATATAAAAAATTTTAAGTTCACAGGGAATAACATCAAGCATTAATCTAATTTTACATTTTTCATGACAACTGTAAATGTCCTCATCCCCCTGGAGTTGCTTTAAGAAAAAGAAGGATGGTGTAGTACCAACAAAGGTCAAGCCATCTTAGAACTTGCTTGTCAAACATTTGGATAGTAGATTATTTTGGATAATTTTGTGAAAAAAATACTATAGCACTTCTTTGATATGATGTATGTGAGATAAAAAGGTGGTTGAAAATTGTGTCGATGATGTAAGTTGAAATTTTTGGCCAAACAAGATCAATCCAAACTTAGAGTAGGTCTTAGTTGGGCTTGGGCATCTCCTGCACTTCTTGGCCAAATACAAAAACATAAAAAGATAATTTTTTATACATTGACAGTGTAGTGATTTTTTATTAGCAATTTTGAATATATGTTACATATGCACGATTTGAATTTCAAATCTGAATTTATATTATGTGGCATAATCTAAACATGTTAGTGTAAAACAAAAATTATACAATGATAATGCATAAAAAAGTTATCCGAATGTACAAAAATTCTATTTAATATCGTATCATTTTTACTTGTTACTGTCCCGTACAATAGCAATAATTATTCACGCCCCTTATTTGGGTAAACAATAAAAAAGCAATCTGTGGTTACCCTAATGTACAGAAAGGCCCCCCATGATTTAAAACCGTACAATATGACACCTCATGCTTTGAACTAAATTGAAAAGGCAACGGAAATCGCTAAAATTAACGGTGGTGGATGAAATGTCAGAAATACCCCCATTTAAGTAAGCAAATGGCTACTGAAGAAAATTATTTTTCTCGTTCATTCACAACAAACGAAGAGAGAGATGGAGGAGAAAATATCTATAGAGAGAGTGGGAGAAAAGCCCTAAACGATCCATCGATTCCACTGTTATGTTAATCAATCCACAGCGTAGAAGAAAAAGGCAACGAAGTGAAAGTTTCTTGCATAAAATCAAAGACAAATGGGTACATATGTCATAATTTGTTCAATCTCAGTTAGGGTTTGGGGTTTTTTCTAGTTCTGATTTGCTGATTTGATTTCCAATATTTAGGGTTAATGATGTTATTTACTTAATGAAAATAAGATATTTAGGTGTCGCTGATAGAGATTTTCTTTACTCCTCAAATTTTAAATAACCTTTATAACCCTATATTACCGCAAGTATACGGATTGTTTATTGAGTATAGGGAAATAAGGTGTCGACCCCATGAGGAAGAGTGTCAAGTACCAGTGATTTCAAACTTCTCTATTAATTAGACTGTCACAATAAAGATATAAAGGGAGAAGGCGGTAAACCGTCCTAAGGAAGAAGAATTAAGTGATTAAAACCGACCGCTAGGTGTCGAAGACATCCAATTGGCGGTAGAAAGGAAATAACAAGAAAGCAAGTAAAGAGTTAAAATCCTAGAGCTTTAGAATCCCTTGTTAATTTAGATTAGAAGTTAGTCAAGTTAATTATGTCACTTCTCCAATGATTTGCTAAGGAATAACTTCCTTTTTTTATGCCATCACTTTCGTCAATGGTCATGTGTAGCACAAGCTCTCCCTTAAGATGAGCAAGTCACTCGGAATCGCTTTCACCAATTCCTTAGCTCCTTGGAATCTTTCTTGACCTATTTTCATAGAGAAAGAGAGAAACAAGATAAATAAGTTCAATGAAGTTATAGTATAAAACCAAAACCAACCAACTATATTCACTACTTTCGTGAGAACATAAGTTAGTGTTTAAGAACTTAGATCTTATTGAAGTCAAGTTTTTCATTGCTCATCAACATCAAATCATTTATAGTTGGTAGCTAATCAACCATAAAGCATAAGCACAAGTCTTAAACGAGCAAAATCAATGAGGACATAAATAACTCAACTACTTCATAATCACAACCACAACAAGTTCATCCTCACTCTAGGATTTAAACTTAACTAAACATAATAACTATACTACTAAACTAATGAACTAGTGAAGACTACGTGCCTCCTCTATACATTTCTACCTCCTTTCAAATGTCTACAAGAGATCCTATTTATAGATGAATTCATCCATAAACTTCCAAGACTTTATCATATGAATATAAGAAAAGTTTGGCCTTGAAAAGTCAAAGAAATTGGCTTCATGAATCTCTTGTCTTCATGCATTGAATATTTGAATTTCAATCTCAAATGAGTTGTAATGTTGAAGCAAATTGTGTTTTGAATTTGCTATGAGTTGTTTCATCAACTTCACAAGATTCTTCACGCAACTTTCATTGAAATTCTTCTGAAAATTAAGCTGGAAGTGAGCTGGAAAAACTGGATTTTGGCTGCAACTTGCAGCAGTCATTGTCAAGGATCTGCGAGGAAGAGGCTCGCGGATCGACTCGTGGATCTTTTTCCCCTGTCTTCTATGAGAGGGATTCGCGAGCTATTTGAAATTTCCACTTGGTGGTTCGCGTTTTGCCTCGCAACTCCACTTGAAACTTGCAAATTCCGAGCTTTTTGTCATGAAATTGGCGCATTAATTGCTCCGACTTTTATCCTTTCATTCCTTGATATTCCAATCGCATTTTCCATTTTTCAATTTGGAATTTCTTCACCTTCGGATATTTCAATTTTCCAACTTTTCTTTCAAACTTCTTTGCAATTTTCCTCATTTTGTCCTCATTTGATAATTGGACAAACAATCCTACAAAAACATGAAATTTTCACCACATTAATCCACAAAAATGCACTTTTCTACTTAAATCGCAAAATATAGAATTTCAATAGAAACCCTAGTTCATTAGCCATTTTAGTGACAAAAACACACAAAAACTACATAATTAAACCTATTAAAAACATGCAAAATATTGACTTATCAATTCCCCCACACTTGAACCATTGCTTGTCCTCAAGCAATAAGAAATACACACCAATAATGATTAAAGTGTATGTGCACCTTAATTTCATTTTCTCAAAACAAAGTAGATAACCATTTTGCAATCATCCATTAAACCACAAGTACTCATAATATCAAGTAAAAGAGAGTAATCATACCATAATTTCAAGTAGCTCAATTCAATTTCTCATTCCTCACCCAATTTTACACGCAAAGTGAATCATATAGTCAATAATGCTTTCTAAACCCATAATCATTTTCAAGAGAGGGATTTATTCATATAACATATCAAACATATATTTAAATTGTGAAAATGCCTTTTGACGAGAAGATCGACATTTTTAGATGAAAATCCCCTGTTACTCAACATTTCACTTATTTGTCTACTTTTATTCAAGTACCGTTTGACGCGAAAGTCGACATTTTTAGATGAAGACTCCCGGTTACTAAGCACATTGAAATGGAGCTTTCATTTTTCTTTTCTTTTTTTTTAAGCAACATAAATAAATATTCCCTCAAAAGAATAATCATGAGAAAAGTACTACATATATCAACCATATTTATCACTCTACTATGTAAAATCAAGCAAAGAGAAGAAATCTCTTTAAACATGCAAAATCAAGCATAATTTCCTCCATTTTACAAGATATACTTTCCTTAAATTGCAAAAATTTTAATCACAAAATAGTCATCTCCAAGTTAATTGAGAATTTGAAACATATTGTACAGGATTTTTGAAAGAATTTTGACCAATTTTTAACATATATTGACCAATTTTTAACATAAAACAAATCACATAATTCCTCCCCCCACACTTAAAATGCACATTGTCCTCAATGTGTAAGAAGGAATAAGAAGATAAGATAGATAAGAAAGTAATACTCCCCCTTGTAATGTAATTGAAGAGTCGTGAACACGAAGATGTATTGAATTTGATCAATTTTGCTCCAATCTGCATGAGTCCTAATTGATAACCTTTAATCCCTGAAAAATTGGACAAGAAAGTGCAGGAAAAGGTTAAACTCCTTGATCCGCGAAGCACAGTTCGCATTTCAGTTCGCGAATTTGGCTGTGTAGCTCTCAGAACCTGATCCGCGACCCATGGATTCGCGATGCGTAGGTCGCGTTTCGATCCACGGATGCTCAGAAAACTTCTCTGATCCTGATCCGCGAGCCTCAGATCCGCAAGGCAGACCTCGCGTATCGACTCGAGGATCTTTCTGAAAATTCAGTTCTGCAATTTTTCTGCAACTGTTTCATTGGTTTCTCATTTGCTACTATTTCCAGAATAAAAATCCTGCATGTTAATTATGCAATACACCTTCTCTAACACATGTAATATGATCAAAAGAACATAACTAACCTCATTTCTTGAATCATAAACAACTAAAACACAAATTGAGGTATGAAGATGTTTACATTTTCACTATTCATCGTGCACCAAAAATGTCATTTTTGCAATGCTTGATATTCCTACAAAACAATCATAACAAACACACTTAAAAGCATTAAACACACATGCTCAAACATAAAATCACACCAAACTAACACAAACTTAAACAAAATTGGGTTGCCTCCCAAAAAGCGCTTTTTTATAGTCATTAGCTTGACTATATTCCCCTTTTCATCAAGGAGGTTTTGTTAACACATAATCCACCATTTGAGGGCGAGGCGGATCATTAAATGGTGACTCAATCTTGTGAGTCTTATCAAATGATATGAAAGAAGGAAGAGGTTTACCTATCTCAAGTGTTTCATAGATATTACCTTGTTCCACCACTTGAGAACTTATCAAAGGAGTGTCGAAACAGCCTTCCTGGGGTCGGATGATCTTGGAATCTATACATTCACCACATTCCTCAAAAGGGGTTATATACGCATCATTCATGCTTACCTCTTGAGGTTCAAAATCCATTCCAAAGTTATCATCATGTGAAATGGACATTTTATCATTAAAATGCAAATAAGATTCATCATTATCATCAAAATGTAATCCACTTTCACATGCAACGTTCCCATCATTAATGTTAGGGTCAATTTGCATTTCACCACATGACATAGCTTCACACAAAGTTTGCAATTGTTGTTGTAATCTTTCATGTCCTTCATCTAATCTTTTCTCAATCCTATCAAAATGATCGGAGGTTGTAGTAGCTAATTTATCAATAGCTATTTCCCAAGATGGTTTGGATTCATATTCAACACCATTAGGTTAGTAATCATGAAAATGTGAAGAAGTATCATAAACACATGGATTATTCCAACCATAAGTATAAGAATTATCACAATTAACACCATTTTGATCAAAACAAGGATTGTAATGCTCAAATTCACCATAATCCACATGTTGTGCTTGCATACATGTATGTGTAGCATGGTTTCTTCCACACAAGTCACAAATCACATAATTAGAATTAAAAGCATTTGCATTCCTTTTTTGTTCAAGCAAATTTGTCATGGTATCCTTTTGCACTTTTAATGCAATATAATCAAGATTAGCCTTAATACTCCTTGTGCAATCTTCAAATGACATACCTTCGGACATTCTTTGATTACCTCCATGGATATAGCCTTGAAAATTGTAGGGGTCCATTCCCAAGCTTCCTTCTCTCAACCTTTGATCCACTTCCTTGTTATCCGTCTTTAAAACCTAAAAATGCTTAAAAGCAAGATTAGTGACGAAGAGTAGTTACTAACACATAAACAAGAATATAAAAATGTCTAAAGTAATAGAGTTATTCTTAACACCGATATTGAACAACTTCTTCCCCGGCAACGGTGCCAAAAACTTGACAGGGATTTTCTTTACTCCTCAAATTTTAAATAACCTTTATAACCCTATATTACCGCAAGTATACGGATCGTTTATTGAGTATAGGGAAATAAGGTGTCGATCCCATGAGGAAGAGTGTCAAGTACCGGTGATTTCAAACTTCTCTATTAATTAGACTGTCACAATAAAGATATAAAGGGAGAAGGCGGTAAACCGTCCTAAGGAAGAAGAATTAAGCGATTAAAACCGACCGCTAGGTGTCGAAGACATCCAATTGGCGGTAGAAAGGAAATAACAAGAAAGCAAGTAAAGAGTTAAGATCCTAGAGTTTTAGAATCCCTTGTTAATTTAGATTAGAAATTAGTCAAGTTAATTATGTCCCTTCTCCAATGATTTGCTAAGGAATAACTTCCTTTTTTTATGCCATCACTTTCATCAATGGTCATGTGTAGCACAAGCTCTCCCTTAAGATGAGCAAGTCACTCGGAATCGCTTTCGCCAATTCCTTAACTCCTTGGAATCTTTCTTGACCTATTTTCATAGAGAAAGAGAGAAACAAGATAAATAAACTCAATGAAGTTATAGTATAAAACCAAAACCAACCAACTATATTCACTACTTTCGTGAGAACATAAGTTAGTGTTTAAGAACTTATATCTTATTGAAGTCAAGTTTTTCATTGCTCATCAACATTAAATCATTTATAGTTGGTAGCTAATCAACCATAAAGTATAAGCACAAGTCTTAAACTAGCAAAATCAATGAGGACATAAATAACTCAACTACTTCATAATCACAACCACAACAAGTTCATCCTCACTCTAGGATTTAAACTTAACTAAACATAATAACTATACTACTAACTATACTACTAAACTAATGAACTAGTGAAGACTACGTGCCTCCTCTATACATTTCTACCTCCTTTCAAATGTCTACAAGAGGTCCTATTTATAGATGAATTCATCCATAAACTTCCAAGACTTTATCATATGAATACAAGAAAAGTTTGGCCTTGAAAAGTCAAAGAAATTGGCTTCATGAATCTCTTGTCTTCATGCATTGAATCCTTTGAATTTCAATCTCAAATGAGTTGTAATGTTGAAGAAAATTGTGTTTTGAATTTGCTATGAGTTGTTTCATCAACTTCACAAGATTCTTCACGCAACTTTCATTGAAATTCGTCTGAAAATTGAGCTGGAAGTGAGTTGGAAAAACTGGATTTCGGCTGCAACTTGCAGCAGTCATTGTCAAGGATCCGCGAGGAAGAGGCTCGCAGATCGACTCGTGGATCTTTTTCCCCTGTCTTCTATGAGAGGGATTCGCGAGCTATTTGAAATTTCCATTTGGTGGTTCGCGTTTTGCCTCGCGACTCCACTTGAAACTTGCAAATTCCGAGCTTTTTGTCGTGAAATTGGCGCGTTAATTGCTCCGACTTTTATCCCTTTGATTCCTTGATATTCCAATTGCATTTTCCATTTTTCAATTTGGAATTTCTTCACCTTCGGATATTTCAATTTTCCAACTTTTCTTTCAAGCTTCTTTGCAATTTTCCTCATTTTGTCCTTATTTGATAATTGGACAAACAATCCTACAAAAACATGAAATTTTCACCACATTAATCCACAAAAATGCACTTTTCTACTTAAACCACAAAATATAGAATTTCAAAAGAAACCCTAGTTCATTAGCCATTTTAGTGACAAAAACACACAAAAACTACATAATTAAACCAATTAAAAACATGCAAAATATTGACTTATCAATTCCGATAGAAAAGCCATGATTTTGTGAGAAAGTCCTAATTTTGTGAGATTTGGTGCTATTGTGGTGAATTTAAACCTGCGATTATCTCTATTTGGGACCCTTTTGTGTAAGATGTGTTTGTGTTTGTGTTTGAGTGTGATTTATTGAGTAAAGATGTTCCTTTTCACTTTGACAATGGTTGTTTGGATGCTTTTAATAGGTTGAAGAAGGCATTGACATCAACTCCAATCGTCACATTGCCAGATTGGTCATTGCCGTTTGAATTAATGTGTGATGCAAGCGATTATGCGGTTGGAGCCATCCTTGGTCAACGAAAAAAAGAGAGATTCCATGTTATTTATTATGCTAGTAGGATCTTAAATGATGCTCAAGTTAATTATGCCACAACTGAGAAAGAGTTGTTGGCGGTGATATTTGCACTTGACAATTTTAGATCTTATCTAGTTGGTTCTAAAGTTATTGTTTATACGGACCATGCGGCCCTTAAATATTTGTTGAGTAAAAAGGATACAAAACCTAGACGAATTCATTGGATTCTTCTCTTGCAGGAATTTGATATTGTGATTAGAGATAAAAAGGGAACCAAGAATGTGGTCGCCGATCATCTTTCTTGCTTGGAAAATATCCCTTCAAATGAAGATGCCCTGATCAATGAAAATTTTCCGAATGAACAATTGTTCAGTCAAATTACTGAAGTTTGTTTAGGTTTGATTAGGACTGATATGAATCAAATTTGAAAGTTTCCTCTGTCATAAGCTGATTGTGTTTGAGTGTGACTTAACTAATGGCTAAGTATTTCTGTTTGCGTAGGATGTGTATAAATAATTGTGAAAGTAAGATAGTCAAGAGCCATCTCAGCTCAGATTCCGTATGAGATAGTGACATTTGCTGATTTTTAATTTAATTGGGTAGTTGTGGTCCAAAGTGCCTACTCTTGATTACTGTGTTAATATTCTGTATTTATTTTGCTTTATGTATAGCAATGACCAAGTTAAAGTAGTTGGGATACTTGAAATAGTGTTAATATTATTTATTTATTTGGCTTTATGTATATCAATGACCAAATCAACTTAGTTGGGATATTTGAAACAGAACAAGACAAATCCGCGGAAAGAGTACACATACACATGTATTTTGGTGGGAGATTTAGAGAATATCCTAATCTCCACTACACAGGAACTCAAATGGCTATTTTTAAAGATAGAGTTAAAGACCAGATCTATATCAAAAGCTTATGTAGAATGTTTAAAATAGTGGATGAGCACACAACTAGAGCTACCTTTTGGTTTTGCATCCCAACAGTTGATTTGGATGGTGGCCTCCATCCAATCAGGGACAATAATGATATTAAAGTGCTAGAAAATGTACATTGTGAGTTGGCAACATGGATAATTTATGCTTGTAGTGGGGATCAGCCTTTTGAAAAGTTGACAGAAGGAGGTGGGGATAGAAACTTGGAGACAAGTGCGGATTCTACCTCAGCAGGAAAAAATAAAGAGAATGATAGTAGGGAACATAGAACCACAACTGGCGAAAACAGTCCAACAAAGGAAGAAGGTGGGGCCCATAACAACACAGCTGAGAAGAAAACTACTGATGATGAGGATGATCCTGAATGGCTAAAGGAGAGGTTGGAAACAGTAGAGGATAAAAACATTTTTTCAACCAAAAAGGATGTAGATAAAGGTAATAAAACAGAGGTCCGGTCCAATCTACATTCCACCCATTTTCATCCTTACCATGTGTTCTCCTTTCCTACAAAGCAAACTGCTAAAAGTCCTATTAAAAGTGCAGCTGTTGGGAAAAAGAAGTCTAGTAAAGGGAAGTAGTTCGGAGAGCCAGATTTTGTTGGAGAAATTCCATCTCATATATCAGCTCAAATTCCATCTCAAACTATATTCCAAGAGCCATCTCAGATTCCCTCCCAATCTGCACACCAACAACCATCTCTCATTGTATCGGATGGTGAAGAAGGTAGTAGTGCAAATGCCAAGGAAAATCAAAAATAGATGAGAAAAATGATGCTAGTTTTGATGGGGGTGGAGAATTACATGTAGAGCAAGAGGATTGGCAGGAACAAGAAGTATTAGAAGAAGAATTGCTGGACAAGTGCGGATCTGATGATGAAAACCAGCCAGAGGGACTTGACTTTAAATTTGAAGTGGAGTTCGGAAAGCCACATTTTGAGTTGAAGGTTGGCCATAAGTTCACCAATTTTCGTGTGTTTAGATTTGTACTAGTTGAATGGTTCGTCAGAGAGGGGTATGAAGCTGATTGGGTCAAAAATTACTCAAAGAAGATTATTGCCAAATGTGCAAAAGGCTGTTCATGGAGGATTCGTGCTACACCAATACAAGGTGAGGCTACTTTTCAAATCAAATCATTGAAAGGTGAACATGTTTGTGCTAGAGAGTATAGCAACAAGCATGCCAGTGCCAAGTACTTGAGCATGAGATACCAAGACAAGATAAGAGGTGATCCAAAGTGTGGTTTGATTGGGCTTCAGAATGACATTCGATGAGAGTTAATGATTAATGTGCCTCTTTCCAAGGTTCGCAGAGCTAAGAGAAAGGCAAGAGATGACATGATTGGAACTGACATGGAGTAATATCACCAAATATGGAATTATGCAGCTACAGTTCGAGCTACAAATCCTGGTCGCACTGTCAAAGTTCAACTTGATGTGCCTACAGATGGTTCAAGTGGGACTTTTGAGAGGCTGCATTGCCTTCATGCCTGCAAATAGGGGTTTCTTGATGGCTATAGACCAATAATTGGTCTTGATGGGTGTTTTTTGAAGTCTTCATTTGGTGGTCAGTTGTTGTCAGCACTTGGCCGAGATGGCAATGACAACATGGTTCCAATAGCAATAGCAGTGGAAGAGGTGGAAAGATATGACTCTTGGAAGTGGTTTTTGGAGTTGCTAATGACTGATGTAGGATTGGGTATACAAAACATTCCATGGACATTCATCTCGGATAGACAGAAAGGTTTAGTTCATCCTGTCAATGAATTATTTCTAGATTCTGAACATAGATTTTGCTTGAGGCACATGTACTAGAATTTCACGCAAAAGTTCAAAGGCAAGGAACTAAAAGACCTATTCTGGGCATCTGCAAGTGCTGGGAATGAAATGGATTGGAAAGCAGCAATGAATGGTTTGGAAAAGGTAGATAAAGATGCAGTTGATTGGTTGAAAAAAATTCCACCGAATTTGTGGAGTAGGTCACATTTTAGACAAAGTAGCAAATGTGATATTCTTGTTAATAATCTATGTGAGTCATTTAATAACTACATTCTAGAAGAAAGAGAGCTACCTATCATAGGGATGCTTGAGTGGATTAGAAGAAGGCTGATGCACAGAATCCAAGTGAAGAGGTCAGGAATGCAAAGATTTCAAGGACAAATTTGCCCTAATATTGCAGAAAAGATTGGCAAAAATATGAAACTTAGCAGGTTGTGTATTCCTACATGGGATGGCAAGACCAAGTATGAAGTGGACTGTGGGCCTAAAAAATCTGTGGTCGTGGATTTAAAGGATTAAACTTGTACATGTGGTTATTTTCAACTTATAGGATATCCTTGTCTTCATGCATGTGCTGCAATAGGAGCACGCAGATTACCTTTAAGTGACTATGTGCATGCATGCTACAGTAGAGAAAATTACCTGAGAGTCTATGAACACACTATCAAACCTGTTCCAGGTGAAAACTACTAGGTGAGATGTGAAGAAGAACCACCAAATCCTCCTAGAATTTGAAGATTACCTGCCAGACCCAAAAATTCCGCCAAAGAGCAGTTGATGAGCCTAAAAAGGGTCAAGTGTCCACTAAAAAGGGTCTTGTGGTTCACTGCAAAAGATGTTTCCAGCCAAGACATAATTCAAGATCATGCAAGAATCCCATTCACCCAAGCTCTAAATTTTACAAGGTAATATGAACATGGGATCTGCTGATTTTCTTAGGCATTATTTTCTTAGTCATGAATATTTTATTGGCATTTAATGTTAATATTTTGTTGTAGGCACCTGAAACTAATGCAGCTGAACCAAGATCTGCTGTAGGTGAATCAAGTTCAGTAGTTAATCAATCAATTCCGCAAACAGAAGTGCCTTCACAGCTACCAATAGTTATCCCGCAGCCATTTGTCTACCACGAAGAAGGAAGTAGTAGCAGTCGACCTGTTAAGAAATTACAACCCAGGACTAGGAAGCAATATACACAACCAACAATTGCCACAAATCCAAAAGCTGTGTATACAAGAGGATTTATGTCTCAAGTTCAAATATGTCATTTGGATTTCTAGATTGTAGATGCATCCTTCATTCTTTATAATAACTAATTTTGTGTTTATCTATTTACTTGCAACCTGTGGATGGTAACAACCCAGGAGGTACCAAGGCTACTGCCCCAATGTCATCATCAAAAAGAGTTAGAGAAGCTTTAGTTTCTACTGTTTCTGCTGTTCTAGACAAACTAAGAGCCAAGAAAGCAAAAACTGGACAGCCATAACTACCTTCTAGTAGATGCTGGCTTCTTTGATGCTTTTAAATTGTATGTGGGACATGACATTTTTGTGCTTGGAAGCATTATTGTAGATGAACACTTTTGTGGAGTCTTTTAGGCAGTTTATGCTTGCTGTTATGGCTGTAAGAAAGCTTTTGTATAATGAATGAGGTAGTTTGTGCTTGATACTATAGTTGTTGGACAACTTTTGTAAGGCACTTTTGGTTATTGGGAAACTTTGTTCTACTTATTGATTGTCAGAAGTGACTACTATGATTGCTTGGTCGAAATGATTTTTGCTTTGGAATCATTTGCTTTGTTCTACTTTGGAATTAGTTGTTGGGAGTTTATTTTCTTTCTATGTTTAGTTTGCTATATGTAGCGTGTAAATTTTCAGAAAACGACCATCAGAAGTATATTAGCATAAACAGGACAATCCACCAACTTGCTTCAGTTCAATTTCATTCATATGAAATTTATTCTTATTTCATATACATCATCACAAGCAAAATAGAAAAAACGGATACCACAAAACAACAACTAATGAGTACTTTCAAGTTCTTCACTTCATCCTCCAATTTTTGCATTCTTGAAGAGACACCACCATCCACATTCAAATGTTCTTCAACAATTGGGCTCACAAAAGAGTTTTCTCTGGTTGGTTGTTCTCTATATATTGGATTACACCATGACCAAAATCTACATTCATCCCTTTCACACGCAAAGTACAACATTCCTTTTGATGGCTTTTCGGACTCGACAATCTTCACCTTCGCCTTTTTTCCACAATCACAAATCTTGTATTGATATCGAAGGTCCCTAGCTCTGCCACCCCATCCACCACCCCCTTGAGAGCTTGACGAAGACATTAGAAAAATTTTCCAGCCACGGTTTCCCTTCATGAACAGAAAAAGCCCCAACTTTATCACCAAAATCCTAACAACAATTTGTTAGTAAAAAACCAAATTCAAAACTATTCATCTTACCCACACTTGAGTGTGTAGCAGTTTGGTGGTTCACTTTATCCCTCAATAAGCTTCACCTTCCTCTTCGGGCAGCTCCAGATTTGCTTTCTGTTGCTTTGCTATTTCCTTTTCTCTCACTCGTATCCCCGATTTGGATGTTTGAAGAAAGTCATCGGACTTGGCATCAAAGGGAGCTTTATTTGGTGTTAAGGGGTAGAATAGCTATAAAAGCTAAAATTTAGATGTAAAAAATTTGTTTTCGGGGCACAGTACCACAGATCCGTTAATTTTAGCGATTTCCGTTGCCTTTTCAATTTAGTTCAAAGTACGAGGTGTCGTATTGTACGTTTTTAAATCATGGGAACCTTTCTGTACATTAGAGTAACTAGTAGGGCTGAAATCGAGTCGAGTCGAGTTCGAGTATCTCGATACTCGAGCTCGAGCTCGACTCAAGCCAGCAGAGCTCGAGCTCGAATTATTAATCAAAGCTCGAGCTCGACGAGCTCGATCAAGATCGAGATCGAGCTCGAGTACTCGAGATCGAGATCGAGAACTCGAAATGCATGGTAATATTTTAATTAATAAGGCTAAAATGGTAAATTAATAAATATAATATATTAATTTTAAAATTAATTTTCATCGAGCCAAATAGTTCGACGAGTACTCGAATAGGGCAATTCCAAAACTCGAACTCGACTCGATTTTAATATCAAGTAACTCGAGCTCGACTCGAACTCGATTCCGACCGAACTCGACTCGAGCTCAAAATCGAGTTACTTGATTTCTCAAGTCAAGTAGCTCGAAAAATTTACACCCCTAGTAACCAAGGGGCTTCCGTGTTTTTAACCCTTATTTCTTTCTGCCACCCCGCTCAAAAGCCTCACCAAGGCCATCCAACCAGGCAATTACCAAGAACTCATCAGCCACGTGTCACAAAAAACAAAGACGTTCCACTGTAAATCGCAAACTCCCACAAGTAGAATACAATCACCCCAAACACAAAAAATCCCAGTTTTCCCTCGTCTCTCTAGTTCGAATTTCAAATCCAAAAAGAGCCATCAAAACAGAGACCTTCCACCTTTTTAATCCGAATTCATTTCAATTTAATGCAATAAAATTCCCTTAATCTTCTCTCTCTCTCTCTCTCTTTCTACATATATATGTTTCTTGGTGTTGATCTGTCTGAATTTGTAAGAAATGAAATGAAAATATGAAATTCTTTTCTTCTACGACTCGGCAACGAATTCCATCATCGGAGGAGGAAGCAGCCGCAGCCGAGGCCGAGCGAGAGGAAGTTGTTGAATCGGAGGAGCAGAAACGACGCCGTAGAGTGGGTATAGGATTTTTAGAGTTGAAGATTCTTTGCACTAGGATAATGGTAGCAGCAATGGGGTGCTTTTTCAACTGTTTTGGCGTTAATAAAGATTCTAGCCCTAGCTCCGGCACTAATCTTGAGGAGAGTTCCGCTGTGAAAGTAAGATTTAGTGCTCCGATTTGTTAAATTTTTTTATTTTTTCATTTTTTTGTTGATTTTCTGGAAAAGAATGATGATGATACTGTCGGTTTGTTTGTTTGTTTGTTTTCCCTTGGACTTTTCAGTTACTTATTTAAGTGGATGATAGTTAACTTGGTTTACTGATCTTGATTTTTGAGCTAGTTTGATGGTTTAGTGTGGAGTTTGGTGTCCTAAATGCGAATTACTGGAATTGTTTGACATTTCCTGCTCTGTGGAGTGATAATTGTGTTGTTTTTATTTTTTTGTTTGATTAATAGGAATTCAAGTAGGTAAATGAAATTGGAATTACAAGAACTTTTTCTTGGTAATGATCGAAGTTATGGAAACAGGAATTAGTTTCCTGTTTTATAATAATTTATTTGGATTCGTTTTATGCAATTGGTTTTGTTCTTTTGCTGTTCGCTTATCTTACATCTATTTATAACATATAATTCAATCCACAATTGGAATTTCATGTTTTTGTTTTTATTGTTTGAAGTATATTTCATTTTTTCTATGGATTCTATGATCAGGTTGGGGCGGTTACTCGAAATCGGAGTCCGTTATCCTCATTACTACTGGCTGAAGGTACTTTGTTATGTGAGTATGTGGTTAATTATTTGATTTTTTTATTTATCTCATTCTGATGGGTCAGATCTTGTTTTCTTTTGGTTCAAATGTTGTGAAAAAAAAAGCAGAGAATGATGGTACACCATCAAAGTTGAAGGAAGAACAAGAATTGGGAACACTAAAGCCTGAACTTGGATTGAATTTGAAAGAGCTCAAGGATGAGGTCTGTTTCTCTACTATGATCTTCAATGTTAAAATAGACTATTCTTTCTTTTTACTGATTCACCAAGTTATGTGAAATTATTAAATTAGGCCTGTTTATTTTGTGCATCGATCATGTTCTGGGTGTCGTAGGCGACAAGGGGCTCCAATTCTTTCCTTTCAAGTTTGAGATTTGATTTTTTTTTTTTTTTTTGGTATAAGAATGAAATGTTTATACATAGTTATGGCAGAGGATCTTGGGTTTAAATATAGAGAGCCACAACTTTTGCATACATTGGTTGTAGTTTTTTCAAGAACTTTCAGCCTGAGTATTCTGGATCAATTAAAGTTTGCTGTAATAGTGATCAGTGAATCAAGATCAACAGAGTTGTGTAATTTGTGCCGTTAGAGTTATTTTCCCCCTATCTGACAACCTGGATATGATTCTAGTTGGTCTCTCTTTGAGATCAAGGGGGCCATGTGCTCAATTGAGACTCAGGGAAAGAACTTTAAGACACATTTTTGCTGGTTGACTGATGGCTTATTCTGCTATGTGGAGACTCTAGATATCTAATGTTTTCTGTAACATTATGCTGCAGGCCAAGTTCCTCAAGGCTTGTGGAGCATTACCTGAAACTCCTGCAGAAATTCGCCAAGCTTCAGAGAAATGGAAGGATTTATCAGCTCAGAAGGGAGACCAGGAGGATTCAAAATTCAGATCTTGGCTCACCAACACATCTGTTGAAACACTCAATTTGGAAATGAATTCTGGCCAGCCCTTAACACCAATTAAAGATTGTGGACAGTGGCTGAAGGTTTCGGACTCATTGGATCATACTCCTAGCAGGTATTGTCTTTAGCCCCCCATAATGATGTAAGAATGTGCCATATTTGAGCATGACATTTTTTTTGACTCTCCCACCCCTCCCCATGCCCTCCTACCCCCAACTTCTAGGCACAAGATTCCAACCCAAAACTTGGCAATGAGGAGGACTATAGGAGCCCTCCCCTGGCCATTGGGGAGCATGACTTTTCCTGAATATTACAATCAACTATATGGTTTTGATTGGTTTTCTGTAATGTGTAATTCCAACCTGTTTTCTTTTCTTACCTCTTTCCAGTTTTCTTTTATGTTTCCATATTTCCCCTGAACATGGTTTCTATATTCCACTAATTTGGATAAACCTGAATTTTAAAACTTCTCTTGCTTTTATATTCCTGATTTTGTACATCGTGGTTTATAGGTTCACTAGGCACACCTTGGTTAATATCTATAGCTTTCTTTAAAGTTAAAAAGAAAGGTGTTTGTTTTTAGCTGAACAATTTTAAGGAAAGCATTTACTGTGGATAGGAGAATATGTGATATGGCTGATTGTTGTATATGTCTTCCCAAATTTTCCTTCCTATGGATTGCTTTGTGGTATTTAACTTTGTTCTACAGATCAGATCATTTTTTGTATTCTGTTTAACATTCCATTTACCAAAATGCAATTATTCTTGACAATGTTTGATATTTTGATTCTCAAGTTGCTTGACTGAGGGGCTAAATGCTGGAAGAGTCTCTACTAGCTCAGTTGAAGGCAATGAGACCAAGAACGCTGGATCTGTCGAGCTTATTGCTAGTCCATGTCATAGCCTTACATGTTCATCAGTTCCTAAGGATATCACTCCAAGTATAATAGGCAAGAACAAGTCTGTTCGGTTTGATTGTGATTCTGATACTTCTTCAGTTACATCAAAAAGCTGTCCATCTGAAGCATCTAGTCAAAGCTTGAAGCAATCTGGATCAACAAGCAATTTAAGCATTGCAAAATTTTCCCCTTATCCAACGCCGTTAAAGCTGTCTGATGAGATGCAAACACCTGGAACAGTTTTCCCAGCATATCTAGATGCAATGGGACAGGGCAAAAATACTCGTATCAGGTCTCAGTATGTCTATTCTGTCTTAAATCCTGTTGAGAATATGTCTGAGTGGAAAGACGTGAAAAATGAAGATGCTAATGATCATCGGAGCAGTTGCAGTAGGGAATCTTGTCAGCAGATTGATCAGGAAACTCCTGTGTCAGAAGTGGGGACAGGCAGAACTTCAGTTGGACAAGAGTTGAAGGAAGAGGCTAGCTTGTCCTCTTGGTTAAGAGCAACTCTCCCAAATCCTGATGGCCCAATTGTACATAATGGTTCCTCTACCAGTGGAACCTCTCAGCGCAGCAGAACTCCTGGTGATAGGCCCATTCTTGGGATGGTTGCTGCTCACTGGAATGATGATGAACTTCAGGTTTCACCTAAATGGTGGGATGGGAACGGAATTCCCAATTCAACAAACAAGTACAAAGAGGTTTATCTTTCTGTCGTGATCTTTTCTTTCTATTTTTTTATCTTGTGTTCTTGTTTTTTTCCCTCTTAATAATGGATGATGTGTAAAGCTGGTAATCTGATGGTGTTGCAGGATCAGAAAGTTAGTTGGCATGCAACGCCATTTGAAGAGAGATTGGAGAAAGCATTGTCTGAGGAGACTTTCACCTCACAGAGGTATGCGAGACTTTTTCACGCCTTTCTCTACAAATGAACATTGGACTAGATTATCAGTATATCTGGTATAATCTTGTGGATGCTGATCAGAGTGTCAACTTATATCATACTTGGTTGTTGCTTGGCATCAATGACAAAGTGCTCTATCTTTCCGGTCTTTTAACTAATGCCTGGATATGTTATTTTTTTTTCCTAAAAATTTTGGTTTCTCGTCTCTCTTTTGAAACTCCTTTGTTTCTTCCTAGTTTTGCCTCAATTTCTTTTAAAAAATGAGGTAAGATTCGGTAGAATATCAACTTTTTTGGCAAACTAAATGGAAGACAGTAGAATATTCTATTCGAGTGATCCTGTTTCTGCTGTTTAGGCTGGAATAAACGGGACTCTTATATCTTACTGCTTCCTACATGGCATACAATTTTGTGAGAATAGTGTATATGGCTTTTGTCATGCCAACTTCTCTGTTTCTTTTTTGGGAATTGTAGTTGTGAAGCAGTAATGACCATTCTCGTACAGTAACATGATTGTGTATTGAATGCAGTTGAACTGAGGTGTTAATTCAACTAAGTTGGCTGGAAACTTATTACTGTTCTTATTTTCAGTTTGATATTTAATATGCTGTGCTGAAAGAGGCTTTGTGAATTGATTTCTGTCATATCTGAGGGATCTTTTTCTGGGGGATTGTAGGAATCAAACCAGCAGGACACCACCACCTAATTTTAATGAAACTGAGGAAGCTGATACTGCTTTTCTCAATTGCAGCCCTCAAACCATTTCAAGTCTGTTGTTTCATTTTGATGCTCTGGAACACCGTGAAGTGCTTTGAGTCTGGTAGTTGTGCGGCCAATGTAAATGTTTTCTGGGGAATTTATTAGTTTTTTGTGAATGGGATCGCTTATGATTGATGTTTGAACAACTTCTGAAATATTAGATTGCAAGTGAACTTTTTTGTTTAATCATATCATTCGCTGGATGGGTATTTCTTGTTTAGGGGATTAGAGCTCTTATTTCTCCTTGTTTTAATATTTGACAGCTCAGGTGACTGCAAAGGAACCTTCGTCATTAGTATTAAGTCATCTTTTCAATTTTCACCCTTTTTTGATTATAATTGAATTCCATTT
The DNA here is from genome assembly GCA_013103745.1 of Gardenia jasminoides. NCBI lineage: Eukaryota > Viridiplantae > Streptophyta > Magnoliopsida > Gentianales > Rubiaceae > Gardenia > Gardenia jasminoides. The sequence continues at coordinate 6,221,405 of CM023101.1, forward strand.
AGGAAATAATCCACTGAAAACTGTTTGACAATTAGAAAATACCACTTCACGCTGTCCAAATTATACGGGACAATTATGTAAATTCCCTACAAAATTTGCTCCTTTGTGTAATCAAATTTAACACTTTTTGGTGAAGTTGTAAGATGTGCGCTGTTGTTACCACAGACGTCGAAAGCTAAACGCGTTGGTAATCAATAGTTATAGTATTACTGTATCTATATCGTCCATGCATGGATAATTCCAACAAAAGATTTCCTCAAGTAAATCTTCATGCTTCGCATAAGAAACAGAATCCTCTGGAGATTGCACAAAGGCCCAATAATCACAATCGATTGGAGCCACAACAACACTTTCCCTTTTCCAACCTCCTCTTCTAGGTTTTACCTCGTATACTCTAGTCATTATTCAGACGCTCTACAATGGATTATCCAATACTATTTTGGCTCCTTCCTTGATGACTCAGCTGACGTTTATCTCTCTATAAAGCTTCTGCAATCTCATTCAGTTCTTGTAGATTAATAGAACTCGTAACTGGATGATAAAATTGTGAGCTCAATTATCTTATTAAATAGAGGAAGAAACAGATTGCTCGACTATTTGTTTTAGAATGCCCACTTATTGCTGCGTGAACCTTGGTGAATTACGATAAAGCTTAATGGACTGAACTTGAAGATAATGCTTAGTACAACGATTGATCGTAGCTCCCTAGAAACTAAAAATGGGCAGAAACTTTACTGCAAAAGGTCGCTAATATAATATGGAAGATAGGAGCAATCAACAAAAGATTGCACTGGTTTTCATTCTGTCTTGTACAATTTTCCAGCACCGATGACATCTACAGAAAGTCTGCATTAAAATCCATATAGTTTCTTTTACGTACAGCAGCCTACACAATTTCCTTTGACTTCATTGACATATAGGTGAACTGACCTTTATGCAAATAAGTATTGATAACTTGATATTGAAGTCAGTTCTGCCGTTCCGTTCGAAAACAGGAACTTCTTTCGTCAACTAAACGATTAAGGTAGCTCCAAATATGCATCTCTTTTAGTTCAATCTCCCCTCTTCTTCAAATTAATCCTACTCTTCATCCTCATCATCCAGGGTCTCGATTAATTGATGAGTTAGCAAAGTTTTAGTAGACAATTTATTAACATCGAAAGACATGTCATACCCTTAAAAAACTCTCGGCATCTTGAGATGGATAAACGTGGAATTGTTGGCAATTCATTCCCTTACCCAAGCTTTTTCGGAATATCAGTATCAGCATTCTAGCCATCCATCACAGCCCAAACTGGAGCAGCCTTGTGATGGAGCAGTTGCTTGCAAGAGAGGCAGTCTTGTGTATTTCCCCCGTGCCTTGCAAGAGAGGCACGGTCTTGTTATGGAGCTGTTGCTCCTCTTGTGTAAGTTTTCTGAAAAGGCATGATTATGTTAATACAAATACAAGTGACATTTTGACGCCAAAAAAAAAAAAAAAGAAAAAAAAGAAAGGGGAATCAAATCCCAAACTGGCTTACCTTCAACATAGCAAGCACATTACCTCCAAGGGGACCAAACATTGCTGCGACTGCCTTGCACACCCTCCCTCGCTGCTTCAGGTCATAATATCATTGGAGTGCCAATTTGATGAGGCTTCACTTTCCACTCTTGAATTTGATCTCGTCACATATCTTTGCTGTAAATTTAGCACTATTATTCCCCCATGGATGTGATTCGATCTCTTAATTAAGAATGGACCTTGAATAGCACCTTGACCAACTCACGTCCTGCATGACGAATACACCCATGGCACTAGGGGGCAGAGGTGGTTTCATTAGTAGTTGGTTAGTTTTGAAAATATAACTTCTTGTTCCCATTCTTAGGTGACAAAATAACTTTCAGATATAAATATGGCCGATTGTGATTATTCAGCTATACTGCAACTTGTATTCTATTACTTAAATAAGTTTTACTCAGCTCAATTGAGTCTTTTCCTTCCCAACGAAAAGAGAAACTGTAGTTTTCATCTCTAATATTTGGCCTGTATGCTAAATTAGTCACCAACATTTCGCTCAAAATAAATGTAACCCTCAAAATTTGTCATTTTAGGCATATTTAAGACAACTAATGGAAATTGAAGAATGACTAAGAATCAATATTATATTGCCATTAGGTAATAACTTTGACTTTACACTTTTGGTCTCTAATGTTTTGATTTTAAATCATTATATTTTTTTAATTTTTAAATAGTGATATTAAGGGTTTTAGCATGAATTGAGGTACAAATTAGGATGAAATAGTATTAAACGGGTAATAAGAATTCTAATTAAATTTCTTTTTCTTCATTTTTTATTTTTATTTCATTTATCTATACTAATAATATATCATACTTTCTTTTTTTCCTTTTGCATAGTTAGTCTTAAATTTGGTATCATATACATACATCCATCCATCCATACATACATACATACATACATATATATATGTATATATATATATATATCTATCTATGTATGTGTGTGTGGATGTATGTATGTATGTATGTATATAATTAGTTGATAATGAGTTTTCTTATTTTTATTTCTAATGATAATTAAAACTTAAATAAATATTATTTTAAAATATAATGAATTTATATCTTTTGTAAATTTAGTTGACCTTTTCTTTTAATTTTAATATGTTATTAATTGAGTTTTAATTGAAGTTGGCATTTTATACACATTATATGAACCATTAAATGATTATCAAGGTATGTATGTATTAAAATATATGCTTAAAACTAATATTGGAATGTTAGGTAGTTTTTATTTCATCTTTTTCCCTCCAAAAAATTCACAATTTTTTAAGATAAAATTCAATGACTTCTTAGCTGATTCATCATTTTGAATTTTAGTCTACTTCAAAGTTCTTAAAGTATCAATGCTAGCTTGATACCTATTGTCCAAATTCAAGTGTTACAGTCAGTTAGTTTTAGAGAATTAGACAACCATTGGCACAAAAAGATTTCATTTTGACATAGGGTAATCAAATGTGATAAGTTGCAATTTTTTAATAAAAAAATGTATCTTTGAAGTACACTTTACTGACCAATGATTCTGTTGAGAAAAATATTTGCTAGGGTTAATAATGAGAAGGATATGTAATATTGTCAAAACAAGAAACTCATTGTGAGCAATTGTAAAATGTTTCAAATACTTTCTAGAGAAAAATTACCATTTTATCAATGGATTAGATTATGCCACCTTTACGTTATACTCTTCATTGATGGAATGTATCACATTGACATTCTTTACTTAAATGTGTTACTTCTCAGAAAACAAGAAGACATTTTTTATATTAACCCTTCCTATTGAAAATTAATTTTGGATTTGCCACTAATCATACATTATATTCTTGTTATTTTAACAAAAGCAAATTCTTTTTTGGTTGATTTGTGCAAGTATGTGGATATTTCTCGTGATTCAATAGCATTGAAGGACAATTATATCCTTGTTTTATACTCCATTAATGTGTGTTAACAAGAATGTGCCACACATCATACCCTTGTTTATTCTTTTTCGATTTTTATATTCAAAACTATTCAAAATTGTTCCTCATATTAAAAAGGATATACCATTTTGGTCTCTGAACTTTTTATGGTCAATTTTTTGAAAAAAAAAGAAAAAGAAAATAAATCGATGCACCATTCAAGTGCTCATGATTTTAGGGGAAAAATGAAAGTAAAAGTAACATTTTTCAGGAAAAAAGAAGATCAGAAGTTTAGCACATGACATTTTTGCGTATTAGATCCCTAATTTACTCTTAAGAAATAAATACTCTAAAACCAGTCAAATATTGACAATTATGCACTTCTTTTGGGCCAAAAAAAGGCATTTCATTAAATTTCAAGACAACCCAGAAACAAATTCAGAAACCATATAATATAACACAGAGGAAACAAAAATGAAAAGAGAAAATTAAAAGGACTTCTTCTAGCAAACTTTTGCTTAAATGTATGGAGGTTTTTTTAACACAGCTCAAGTTCAAGTTCTTCCTCTTTTTCGTGGTTTCTCTGTTAACATTCTCATTATTCTTTCTTAATTTTTTTAGTCATAGAATACTCAGACATAGTAAAGGTCTTTCTCACATTCTTACCTCTTGGAGTGCAGTGTAGAACCAAAAAAAAAAAAAGACTCAAAATAAGACAGAAAAAACTCTATTAATCAATCACTTAATGTAAACAAAACTTGGAAGGGGTTTGGGAGGTAAGTTGTGGGGTGGCAGTGGTGAAAAAGCAGCAAATAAGGGATGTCATGTTGGATGGAATGGATATTTGATGAGATACTTTAGAAATAGAACATGTTTTGTTGATAACTATGTGCTTTGTTAGCAATGTAAGAAGCAGATGTCATGTTGGATGGAAGGAATATTTGAAGAGATAATTTAGAAATAGAATAGGTTTTGTTGATAACTATGTGCTTTGTTAGCAATGAAGGCTCCCTGATTTTAACCAAATTTCTTTGTCTATTTTTCTTATTTAACAACATTATAGAAGTGCTGTGTTGATTGGTATCATGTTGCTATTGTGCTTGTTTAGAATTTTAGTCCGACAACATTTTATAGCCACTTGTTGATTCAAAAAGAAGCACAAAGAAAGCTTTGCAATTTGCTAATATGAATGTAATGAAGTACAATAGAGAACTTGTTAAGACAGAAGCAGACGTGAACACTATTGCAACTCTGAAAAAAAAAGGAAGAGAAATTGGGACGTCACTGTACTGCCGAGGAAGTCCAGAAACTAATCTTTGGGTTAGTCAGAAGTACTTGTAGAGAAAATAGGTCAACATTAGGGATCTTTTCTTTTTCTTTCTAAATGGCAACAAACTTTCTTTCAAAAAGAACCACAATGGATTTATGGGGAAAAAAGATGACGAGATATCATAATGAACAAACATACTGTGACATAGGAAGTTTAAAAAACTGATACTGAAATGCTAAACTAATTTGAAAATGGATATTAAAATGGATAAAAAAAGATTCATAGTTGTTAATATAAACTTTTAGTTCAAAGGAAATCAATTTGTACTCATATATCCTTAATAGGTACCTATTATAGGTTACCAAACAACTAACGTATTGTGATACTAGTTTGCATGAATTTGCATTGCACTTTTGGTATTCTTTTAGTTTTATAGTAGTTTAAGTCAAAAAATTCTATTATAATTCAACTTTAGTATTTGATTTTTGCAAGAAAAAGTTTAATCATAATTAAGTTAATGATAGCAAGAGTATAGAGATGTAGTGAAAAAATAGTTGCACATTGTTCATATTAGGAAGGCACATTGTAGATAGTTGTGGATACTTTATTTGTAATTATGGCATATCTTAAGAAGCAGCTATAAAATGCAACAATAAAATCCTATCATGGGAGCACAAATATCTTATTCTTTCTAAAGAATTTTAATTCTATTAGGATTAGAATATTACCGAAAAACATATTTTGGAATATACATCTTTAATAACACTACTGAACACCAAAAACACCTAAAGAACAACTAAAAGCATACAAAAAGAAATAACACTAATAGGCAAACAAAAATACTCAAGAAATATACAACTGATAAGATTTTATCCTAGGCTCCAAATTTTTTAAGTCTAAATGACCCATTTTCTACAAGTATATAAATTATTTATTGAGTTTAGAGGATGTTAGGTATTGTCCTACAGGAAAGATGGTCAAGTATCGGCAGTTTCAAACTCCTCTATTATTTAGATGACCACAAATGTAACAAGCAATTTTACTCTACTAACATGCAACAAAAATGGTAAAATTAAAACTAAAATAGTTCTTAGAGTTATGGAGTTCCTTGTTGGAACAAGAATTATCTGGGTTGAATTTGTTATCATTTTGATACTTATCAAGGATTTAATTTTCAAATATTATTGAATATCACGATAGCAATGAACAATATACTCTTACGTAGCCCTACCTTAAGAACTAGATTCAAACTCATGTAGATCTGTGAAACTATGAAATAATCGACCTAAATACATTCTCTACTCTTGTGAATATGATATTTAGATTCCATGAATCTCGATTTGCATATTGTTAGTAATTTTCGTTACTTAACAAAATCTTAGATAATTTATTGTTTGTGATCAATCAACCACAAATGTTAAAATAGGATTCAAAGACTAATAAGTAGAAAACATAACATATCAACCGTAGTCAACTCAATTTTTCAAACAAACAAGTTCATACTTAATCCTAGGCATAAACTTTAGCAAGATGTAAATAAAAAAAAAAGTAAACAACTGTCTTGTATTGCAACTAAATATGGAAGTACAAATACAAGAAATCAAAAGTGTAGAGAGATGAAAATCCTATTACTTGTGAGCCACTAATCTCTTCTTCCTCGATTTTCAATTTTTTTCAAGTTTAGATGCATACAAAGATTGTATAAGAACTACTTAATCTGCACTAAAAAGTGTAGAGAAAAAGATAAGATATGATCAAAATACTCCATGCTCGTTAGCGAATTGTGGCAATAAAAGTATACTTCTGTATTTTGGGTTTTTGACCATCTAAACGTGTGAATTGGACTTCGATATCCGATAAGAAATGTAGAACTTGGTCTTATCATTGCAATGTTTCAAGAATCATTTTAATTCAATACTTGCAACTCAAGCTATAGCTGAAGTACCAAAATATGTTAGGACGATTGCATTATATCTTTTGAATGTTTTACAATTCATGTTCACTTGAAATCAACTCCAGATCATCAAGAATCATGCAAATGGATCCTCATTTTACTCTATTGATGTTTGAGTCATTAAAACCTATAAAAACATGAAGTTTTTCCCACTTAGTTCCATAGAAATGGAACTTTTCTCACTTAAGCCATGTAATACAAAAGTCAACTAGAACCCATGTTTTTAAACTCGGACCGGACCGGCTGGTCCGACCAATTCAACCGGGAACCGGCCAAGCATCCGGTCCGAGTCATCCTTAAAAATAGGAAATTTAAAACCCAGTCAAAGCCAGTCAAAACCTGGATTTGACCGTGTAAGGCTCAAAGACAACCTAAGAGGGGAGGTGAATTAGGTTGATTAACAACTAATCAAGTAATGCCCCTTTTTCAAATTTTAATCACAACTTCTCACACAAATAATATGTTAAGTAAATAGACAAACAAGACCGAGATGTATAGATGATATTTTAATCAGAGAGTTTGAAAAGAGGATTGAAGAGAAACAGTTTTAGAAAGTAAACCAAACTTCTTCAAAGCTCCACTTGAGTTTGAAGAGAATTCCTCAAATAAAGCTTCTTCAATTTGATGAGATTCGATCAACCTTGTGTACAATAGAAGGATCACTTCCTCCTTGTCCCAAGCTCCACTTAGTCAAGTTAGGAAGTTTTACACTTTTACAGAAAACCCTCACAAAGTTACACAAATGATCAACTCACTCACAATTGAAAAGCTTGTCAATGTACTCACACTTCAAGACTAACAATTCTTACTCAAAAAGAGTATTTTCTAGCTAAAATCACTCTTAAGAACTTGTTATCCAAGTGTACAACTATATCTTTGATTTTCAGACAAGGCTTGTATTTATAGGAGACCAAAAAGTGCCTTGGAATTGAGGTCAACGGATAGAAGAAGTTGAAAGGTCAACTAGCCGTTGGAGCTATCGGACGTTCGACACTCTGTTGTGCGTCCGATGCTAGCGTCCGATAGGCTGTTGCGTTCTTTATCGGACGGCCGATGGATGATTCTACGTCCGATAGGCTTTGCATCCGACAGCGACCAGTAAGCTCAAAAAATCTTCATGAAAATGATCGGACGGCCGATACATGTTTTTGCGTCCGATGGCTTGCGTCCGAAAGCGACCAGAGAGCTCGAAAAATTTCTTGGATATCTTCGGACGTCTGATGTGGTTGTTGTGCATCCGAAAGAAGTGTCTGATAGATCCCCTGTCTAACGGACGTCCGATATGTCAGGTTGAGCATCCGATAGGAAAGTTTCGAGTTTTATCGGACGTCCGATATAAGGTATCATCCATCCGACGGTCAACAAATTCTTCAACAAGATTCCTACCTTGATGACCTGTGCTGTCAATGATCTCAGTGGAAAATGTTAGATCAATTTCTTCAATTGTTTTGTAATTGTCAAAATTCGGGATCACGATTAACATTCTCCCCCTTTTTGATGATGACAAAACAATTGAATGTGATTTGAAAAATATTGAATTTGAAAGCTCAAAAGCTCAAAAGCTGCCCCTTACTCGAATGCCTGTCTAAATTTGGTTGATTAACAAGCTCCCCCTTACTCGGTCACTACTACGTAACAATTAAATTCAATATATCAAAATACGAGTTCAAATCATAGTTTTCTCCCCCTTTTTGTTATCACATATGAAAATTTTCAACACAAAATGTGCTAAGCAAGCAGTGAAATCTTCAATACCAAATGTGCTTGTAGCAATATGCCAAATCCAAAAATGTTACCAACATCAGCAATCCAAATCCAACATTTAACAACAACATTCAACACCATTCAATAATAACAATGTTCAATCATCACAGCATCACATTCCACAGCCATTCAATGGCATTTACCATCACAAGCCAAGTCTAATTTATCACAGCCACACAAAATACAATAAGAGCACAAACTCAACACACTTATATATGAAAGGAAGTCAAATTCATCATCATTAACTGCAAACAAAGTCGATAAAAGTACTGAAGTGCTGATTCCCAAAGGGAATTACAAAAGACTGAAAGAAAGCAGTAAAATAGTTTGATACACTTCCAACATTAGCATAAGGGAACAAAAAGAAATTTGTACATTCTAATGTGAACTGTAGATGCATCTTAGAGTGCCTAAAGTGTAAATGTGGATCTTGTTCCAGGTCGTCTTCTGGTAAGTTGGTAGGCTGAATCATCCTCTTCTTCAGTCTCTTCACCATCTTCCTCTTCCTCTTCCCCTTCCACACCAACTGGTTCTTTTCCTTTTTCAGATGATGAGGATCACGCTGTGGGGTTGGTGATTCAGTCACCTCTTGGGCCTTCAATGTAGGATCAGTTCGTGGCTCTTTGACTTGAGAAGGATTTTTATCCAAGGGAGGAGGAAATAATAGATTTCTTTTGTCAAGAAAATCAGATTTTTGATCGGATGTCATGGTTAACATAAGACCATGTTCGAGGAGAAGAACATGACTCTTGAGTTCACTTAGCAGTTCCATGACTTAAGATTGAGGAGAAATTCTAGATACAGACTTCCTAGGATGAATAGATGGACCTGGAGTGAACCTGAGAGTTCTGGTGATACTGGGAGATACAGGAGTATCATGTGTTTTTTTTGAACGTGACTCAGATGCAGCATCCTTGGTGCACCAAGCACCATCAAAGAATTTCAAATTCTTTCTTTCAAAATATGATTTTGAAAAGACAGAAGTGATTGAGTCCTTAGGACAAACACCACTTATAGGAATTTTAAAGTGTTCGAAAATGGGGGTTAAAAACTTGCCATAGGATAGTTTCCTTCTTGTATCAGTGCATAGTTTCATCAGAAATTTGCACATGACAAAGCCGAAATCAATACTAATTTTTTCAACAAAACAATAAAATAGATACAACTCCATTTTATTTGCATCCGTACGGTGACCATCAGTTGGAACAAGTAGATTTGAAATAATTGTAAAAGTGATAAGATTTTTTGGATTCGTTTTTGTCCAACTTGGGATCCATAGGGGTTTGAAAAGGGGATTGAAAGTAAGTCATTAATTTTTCAGTATTGAAATGGTTTAAGCTAGTCGGATTTTCCTCATAAGAAAAGAAATTTGCAATCTTGCTTTTGCAACCAAACTCAATAGTAGTTTTCAAGATTTCATTAACCACATCAGAGTCAAATACTAAATCAACACCATTGACACAAGACTTCAGTTCATCATGAGAATCACCCTTCCTAAGGTTAGCAAAGAACTGATACATCATATCAGGATAATAGATGTTAGGCATAACAATGATGTGAGACCATTTCTGGAATTCAAACAGCCTAAGAACTGACTCTAGATCGATTTTCCTAAATTCAGAGGGGTCAATGGACCTCTGAATGATGAAACCTTTTTGAGAAAACAAAGCAAACCTAGACTCAGCATCACTATCAATGAACTTAGGCAATGAAGTGGGTTCTGTGATAACCTGAGGATTGGTTTGAGTAGACTTGGTTGTTTGAGCAGAACTAGAGCCACGTCTGGTCCTTGATGAATTCTGTTTGGTTTTAGGAGGAGGAGTATCCTCATCTCTTGGCATCCTCTTGCGTTCGGCAGATGATAGAGCTCCACGAGTGCGCACCATCTTCTTGAGTGTGTGATTTAAGTGATGAAAGACTGTCTATGTGGTATGTAGAGTGATGAACTAGCAAATTGGGTGATAATGTATCGGTTTTTCAAATCAGAAATAGGTGAAAAGAAGGTTTAGGGTTTCGGATGAAATTTGGGGATGAAAAGAGAAGTGTTTTATAGGGAAGAAGATTGATGAAAGTTCGACTGCAATAGGTAAGTGAAGAAGTCTGAACCTTCAATTTTGAGAAATGGTGAAAATTTGGCTTGGAATTTGGAGTTTTGAATTGAGGTAGTTGGGGAAGGTGCGTCCGAATTAAATGTGTTTGATTAATGGAAATGAAATGAAGTGACCTGATGCAGTGTGATAGTTCGTGTGTCGGACGTCCGAACGTCGCGAAGCGTCCGATATATCCGTCCGATAGCATTTTCTGGAAAAAGACCAAGAACACTGTTGGACGTCCGCTCATCAGGGTCGGATGTCCGATAAGTTTCGACCAGAAAAGCTTAAGGTTCATTTTCTAAGATGCCCAATTTCGAACGAAGATATACAAATTGTTCTAAGGGCAGTGCTTTTGTGAAAATGTTAGCAATTCAGTCATTTGAACAAACATAATTTACACAGATTTCACCTTTTTGAACAAGATCACAAATGAAATGATGCTTAATGTCTATGTGTTTTGTCCTAGAATGTTGAATGGGATTTTTTGTCAGATTTATTGCACTAGTATTATCACAAAATATAGGCATATTATCATATGTCAAACCATAATCATTCAAGATATGTTTCATCCATAGTAATTGAGCACAACATGCACTAGCGGCAACATATTCCGCTTTGGTTGTTGACAAGGAAATGGCACTTTGTTTCTTACTAAACCAAGAGACTAAGCAATTTCCAAGAAAATGACAAGAACCACTAGTACTTTTTCTATCAATCCTACAACCACCAAAATCAGCATCCGTAAAACCCCACAAGGCAAAATCATGACATTTAGAATACCAAAGACCAAAATTCATAGTTCCTTTTAAATAATGAAAAATTCTTTTAACGGCATTCAAATGAAATTCTTTTGGACAAGATTGAAAACGAGCACATAAACATACAGCAAACATAATATCCGGTCTACTTGCGGTTAAATAAAGAAGGCTTCCGATCATACCTCTATACTTTTTCTCATCTACATTAGTACCTTCTTCATCCTTCTCAAACTTGGTGGACGTACACATCGGTGTTCCCACTTGCTTTGAATCTTCCATGCCGAACCTTTTGAGAAGTTCTTTGGTGTATTTAATTTGGTTGATCAAGGTTCCTTCACTTGTTTGAAGGACTTGGAGTCCGAGGAAGAAGTTCAATTCTCCCATTAAGCTTATCTCAAACTCATTTTGCATAATAGTGGAAAAATCCTTGTACAAATGCTCATTAGTAGCACCAAATATAATATCGTCAACATAAATTTGCACAATAAGAAAATTATTTGATTTTTATTTTGTAAAAAGAGTAGTGTCTACAATGCCTCTTTTAAAACCATTTTCAATTAAGAAACCACTTAAACGTTCATATCAAGCCCTAGGGGCTTGTTTTAGACCATATAATGCTTTTGAAAGCTTAAATACATGGTTAGGAAAATTTTCATTTTCAAAACCGGGTGGTTGATCCACATAGACTTCTTGATCAATGAAACCATTTAGAAAAGCACTTTTAACATCCATTTGATACAATTTAAAACCTTTGAAACAAGCAAATGCAAGAAACATTCTTATAGATTTTAATCTAGCAACGGGAGCAAACGTTTCATCATAATCAATACCTTCTTCTTGAGCATATCCTTTAACTACTAATCTAGCCTTATTTCTTACAATTTCACCTTTGTCATTTAATTTATTTCTAAACACCCATTTAGTGCCAATAATAGGATAGTTTTGAGGTCTTTCAACTAAAGTCCAAACATTATTTCTTTCAAATTGATTTAATTCTTCTTGCATGGCTACTATCCAATAATCATCTTTCAAGGCATCATTAATGTTTTTAGGATCAATATGAGAAACAAATGCAATATTATCAAATAATGGTTTTGATGAAGAGCGAGTTCTTACCCTTTCGGATGGATCACCAATGATCAAATCCATAGGATGATTTTGAATGAACTTCCAAGTTTTGGGAAGATCCTTTGGTGCATCATCATCTTTGTTTTCTTCATCTAGCATTCAGTTTTCTTGAGAATTACCTTCCTTTGAATTTTCTTCTATTTCACCATTGTTTCCCTCTTGAAGTGTAAGCTTTTCAAGATTTTTTTGAATGCCTACATCATCATCTACACACGTACTATTTGAAGAATTACCAATAGATTCATTAAATGTAATGTGAATTGCTTCCTCAATTACAAGAGTTTTTCTATTGTAAACTCTATATCCTCTTTTATTTTCACAATATCCCAAGAAAATTCCTTCATCGGTTTTCTTATCAAATTTTCCAAGATGTTCCTTAACATTTAAAATAAAACATTTGCATCCAAAAACTCTAAAATAACCAACAATAGGCTTTTTATCAAACATCAATTCATAAGAGGTTTTGTTCAAAATAGATCTTAGCAAAACTCTATTCATTACATAACAAGCCGTATTCACGGCCTCCGCCCAAAAATATTTTGGTAAGTCATTTTCACTTAACATAGTTCTTGCGGCTTCAACAAGTGTTCTATTTTTTCTTTCAACAACACCATTTTGTTGAGGTTACAATAGAAAATTCATGAGATATTCCATTGTGATCACAAAATTCTGGAAAGCCACAAAATTTAAATTCCGAACCATTATCACTTCTAATTTTGATAATATGCAAACCAAGTAAGTTTTGCACTTTTGCAAATAGGGAAACAAAAATTTTGAAAGCATCATCTTTATGAGCAAGAAAAACAGACCATGTATATCTAGAATAGTCATCAACAATCACAAAACAATATCTCTTACCTCCTAGGCTAGCAATAGGTATCGGACCAAATAAATCAAGATGTAAGAGTTCCAATAGTTTAGATGTTGAAACATTTCTTTTAAGTTTGAACTGTGAGGCCCCGATTTTTCCCAAGTTTTTGAAAAATATTAAATAATGCTAATTATAGTAATTATTGTTTGCCAAGGTGTTTATATGGTTGTTTTACTTCTTAAAGTGTTTTGTTTTAACTATTTTGTTTTACAAGTCTAAAAACTCTAATTTGAAATTTAAGCCCTCGTTTGCTACGAAAATCTTAAATTTCGATAAAACCTTAATTTGTTTACACCCTAAAAGTACCAACCCTAATATATTTTCTCGAAACCCTGATTATATGTACAAATCAATGTTTGTTATTTCATGAATTTTCAGTGTGAATTTGTACGCGCACGAGAGTTATTAGGGTAATTGGGTGATTAGTGGCCTAAGTAAGTGTGATTAAGCTTTGATAGGCTAGGTTAAATTGAGTACCTATGGACTAATTTGATAGAAAAAGAAATCATGTGGGCAAGAGTGGAAAATGACCTAAGTTGTTAGGTTGAATTGCATGAGAATTTTGACCAATTTTGACTAAGCAAGAAAATATCTATTTGATGTTATCTTTTAGTTGTTTTATAGCTTACATGAACCGCCAAACAAGGAAAAAAAGGAGAAGGAAAACGCGTGAACAAAAGAGAAGGAAAAGAAGAGAGAAAAAGAGAGGAAAAAAAGGAAGAAAAGCTTGGGATTCTTGCAACTTTCAACCATCCAATCTTGAAGCTTGAGTTAGGAGGTTAAGTGGACTATCTTGGGCTTGCAATTTCATCAAGAACATAAGCCAAGAAGGTATTTTTCCCTTTGTATATAAGCTGGAATTTTGATGATAATGTGTAATTGTTGGATTTGGTGGTTTTGTTGGCTTGATTCATACTTATCCTTGGCTTGTGAGATGATTCCATGGATTGGTTTTATTGTTTGCTTGTCTTGAACCTTGGCCAAGAGTTAGGGTAGGGTTTCATTAATTGCAAAACTTAATGTTATGAATTGATGATTGGAAGTTGAATTCATGCTCATGTGTGTCCTAGAGGATTATTAGATGGCTTGGATTTGGTGTTTTGCTTCTCAAAATTTCAGCCAAGAATTTCTGTCCATTTTTTGTCCAAATTTTCTTGGTATATTCGAGGATGTTGGGAGCTGAATTAGCCTTAGCCTAAAGCATAAAAGTTGTAGAGAATTGAGTGAGGATTCTACCTGTAAATTTTCAGATGAATCTGATCACTGTAGCATGTGAAATGACTAAATTACCCCTGATGCCCTGTTTCTGTCAGGAATCGTATTTTGCTACTGTAATGGGTCATTTTGACCGGGTAGATGAATGTTTTTGCTTTTGATGTCTTCTTAAGAATTGTAGCCTTGTATGTTAGCTTTCTCATGGCTTTGGAATTTCTTGATTTGGATTTGTGAGCGCTGACTTATGGTCATTTGAATCAGGCCTGTCCGAAATTCTGACACTGAAATTTCTGAAACTGTTTTTGTATTTTTGACCTAGAAAGATTGAATCTAGGTAGAAATGGTCTTCATGAAAGTTGTAGCTTGTTCTCTTATCTTCGAAACGGCACCTCATGCACCCTAATCCGGTACTTGTAGCCTGAGTTATGGGTAACGGCGTACAAGGTGTCAAAACTGTCTTTTACACCTTTTAGTGTGTGTTTTCTATTTTCATTTTGTTCTCGTTCGTTTTTCGTTTAACGCCCATGCATGTTCTCCTTTTGCTATTTTAAATGTTTATAAATGTTTCTCGAGAGTTTTAGCATTGAGTATATGTACGTTGTGTCGTTTCATGGTTGAAAATGGATTTTCATATCTCAGGTGATCACATGGACACCAAGACGCTTGTATGACCTCCTGAATTTTCTCGCTTGCTCTCGGTTATTTGGTGAGTGCCAAGTGCATGATTTTTTGACTTGCTTGACCTGTTACATGTTTAAATTGATCGTATTATTAAACTTGTCAAGGCGGACGTGTACTTTATCTCGTCCGACCTCTCTTACTTGACCTGACTTGCTTGCTTGTAATTGTTGTACTTGAAATGACTTGCCTGAACTGTACTTGTAGACACCAAATTTTGACTATTTCAATTATTTTCTTATGTTTTTATCTATTAATGTTTAGTTATTTATTTTTGAATATTCTAACACATTTTTCTCATTTTTGTAGGTTTTTCTTAAAAAAAAAAAAAAGAGAAAAGTCAAAAACGCGGACCAGTTACGCGGAATAGTCCGCGTAACCTGATCAGAAGCGAAAAAAAAAATTACGCGCGCGTTTTTTCCAGCCTTTCCTTCCTCATTTCCAGCTGTATTTTCTGTGTCTTTGGCATCAAGTAATCGTTTAGTTAATGCCCAAATCACCCTTGATACTTAAGACACAAATAAAACGCATCCAATGATCAAAATTAACCCAAGAAAACCCTCAAAATATCCAAGCCCTTGGTTGTAGGTTTTAATGCCTATAAATCACCCATGTTAGGGTTTTCTGGAGAGAGGTTGGAAACCAGAGACAAAAGAGAGAAGAGGGAGGCTGAGAGAAAAGAAAAAAGTAGAGAAAAATGATCGAAAATCAAAGGAAAAAAGAGAAAAAGAGAGAAAAGAAAGAACTAGGGTTTCTTTTTTTTGGTGGAGATTTTCTGGAATTTTTGGTGATTCCTTTTCGTTCCTCTCAAGCTTCTGAATCAGGTAGTCTTCTTACACTCTATCTATCATTTTTTCCTGGTCGAATCTTGCTGAAAATGTGACCTTTTGGTGGAACCAAGGTCTTGACTATGTTTTTTTGATGTTTTATGATAGTTGATGATGTTTATTTGTTGTTATATGAGTATGCTGTGTTTATAAAGCCTTGGTAAGGCTATTAGATTTGTTTTTACGTTTAAAATCAGACGTTTGATGCTTCTGTTGTGATTCCTGAGAAATTTCTGGAAAAATGTTCTTCACGTTTTGAAGATGTGAGAAACGCGGACTTCTTGCGCGGACTGATCCGCATAACGTCCCGCGTTTCTTCTTGAATATTTGAAGATGTGAAGAAAGCGCTGGCTGTTCACGCAGCGTAACCTCCGCGTTTCTACCTTTTCCCTTCCCCTTTCTTGTCTATTTGATGATGTTGATGCTTAAGATTTGGCTTTCTTCGATTTTAGCTTATTTTGACATGATCTGAACGCTGATGTTTGATGTTTTAAATAGATCCCCTTGCCTCTGAGGATTTTGTTTGTGATATTGTTCCAAAAAGGAAGCAATCTTCGATATTTTGAAGATGGGAAGAGACGCGATTCTGGTGAGTCCGCTTGGTCGCGTTTCCCCTCTGAACTTTGATTTTTGCTTGTAACGCGGACCTTGTTGCGCGGCTCAGTCCGCGTTTCCACTTCGCGTAACCTCTCTGATTTTGTATTCTGTTTATATTTCCTGCTCTTTTGTTCCAGAATCTAACTCTATTTCCTAGTCTTGTCTATGTTGACTGCAGAATCTGTTTAGATACTTTTTCTTTGAGTTTTTGATTGATTTTCCCTTTAAATTGGTACCTTGATCCCTTTTGTTTGACATTGAGTCTTAGATAACCATTTCCATCATTTAAGGATTCAATTAAGGCATCACATCAAGGGATGGTAACCTCTTTCCCCTATTATGTGCTCTTTATGTGTTTTTGCATGATTTTGCATGTTTTAAATTAAGTTTTCCTTTGCTTTTATTCATGTCTAGTCTTCATTTATGTCATTTAATTTTTAAGCAAATCATTTGGAGGCCTTGGCTGCCAAGTTGTAATAGATAGGTTTAATTTTGTAAAAGGTGTATTTAGTCTAGAAAATGTAATAGTTAGATTATTATTTCGAATTTCTTCCCCTTAGAATGTATTTAGGTTTCCCCAATGTAATAATTAGGTTTTATATGCTTATTTTTGCATGCTTGCATGATTATGTGTTTATTTGCTTTCCTAGGGTCTTGCATCTAGATATTATGCCTATGTGTTATGTGTTTATATGTTTACTTGCTTTATTATCTTGTCTACATGTTTATTGTGTAAATATATTGACGTCACCACACTAGTCCAACGCCAGTTGTGGCCTTCCCTTTCGATTTCTCACTAATCCAATGTTAGTGAGAACCTTTGACGAGGGTTAGTCCAATGCTAGACCCTTAAACGCCGTTCATGCATTAGATACAAATTTCACACACTTTTCACTCTTAGAGTTTCTTTCCCATTTTGCATGTTACTATTCCCCCATCCCGTATGCGAAACATCTCATTTAGTTTTTCCTTTTTTAGATTAGTACATTTAAGGTATTACACTTTGAATTAGGGAAGAGAGCGAGTATGGCTTCCTAGCCTTAGCACGCTTTTATTTCCTTCTATGAAAAGGAAGATTTAAAGTCACAAACTTAGTTCCCCACACCCATTATGTTGCATTATCCCTCTTTAGGACATACATGTGCATTATTTCAAAAGCTATCAAAACCATTCTTTAAAAAGCAAGTTTCTTTCTTCATGTTTAGCAATTCAAAGTCAAAAAACAGTTTTTCTTAAAATTGCACATTTTTGAAAATTCAAGTTCCTCTTTGCACTTAAAATTGGTCTTTTCAAAAGTCCAATTTCTCTTCTCTTGATATTTTATAAAGATTGCATTTTGAAAATCCTATTTTCCGTTTGTTCGAGTCTCATAACTTGCATTTTTTCGTGACCTCCTCGAGGGATCAAAATTGGATGACACAACTAATGTGATCAATTCCAATCACACCTCAAGGAGACATTTGCCCCTCTCGATCCAACATTAGGCTTAGGTTTTGCATCCATATAGACAACATCCAAATGTGATAAATCTTAAAGTTAGAATTAGGAAATTTTCAACTAAATCTTGCAACTAGCTTTGGCTAGGTTAGAAGGTGCCTTAGAAGCAGTAACATCGAATCTTTGCCTTCCCTTTTTTCAACCGTGACCCCCGAACCTTTTTCACTAGTTTTTCAAAGACCTGGAGTTATCTAAAAAAGGGTTTTCTTTGTTTATTTTCATTAATTAAAACTTTTGGGTGACTTGGTACACCTAAACTCCATACCAAGTGGCGACTCCAAACTTTTTCTAAAAACCCTTTTCTAGACTTTTGTTTTTGGGTCCAAACCGTCGCATTTTTGTAGTCCCATGACTCCTTTCCCTTTCTTTTTCAAAAACCAATAAAATCCAATCCTTCCCTCTTTCCATGAAAAAAAATAGGGCGCGACAGCTTGGCGACTCCACTGGGGATTTTCCTAAGAGGGTCCGAGCACTTGATTTAGTTGATTATTTCATTCTTCTAACTTTCTTATATATCACATTTGGATATTTTAGGTTGCATTCCTTTTTTTCTTTTCTCTTTTAGGGTTTTCCCGTGCAACCACTCCCTACACATCGCGTACATGATGAATGAATTATTGTTTATTTATTTACTTGTACCGCGCCTTGCATTTGGGGTGGGTGTGCATCTACCCTAGAGCCTCGAGAATGTTTGATATTTGAATCCCTCCTCTCAAAGGGAATCACTTTCATACATGCACATGTATTTTACTTTGACCCTATTTTTTTACTTTTAGTGGCTTGTCACGCCACTCTTCCCTATTAGGATTAGGATCGATCCACTTGGACATGTGGCCGTGGCACGACGTGCACGTAGCAATGTCTAGGGGATCACTTAAACCACCGACTTGAGGCATTTGGATTGATGACCTTTTGCCTTTTGGTCTGAAGGTTTGGGAGCCTGTAACCTTTATTGAGTCTAGATGCATTAGTGAGCTCAACCTCATGCATCCATGTTAGAATTGCCTAGGGTAGAGTCTACCTTACCCTATTAAGGATCACTAGACACGAGAGGAGGGATTCCACCCCTCGTTATTCTTGTGCAATTTGTTGCTCCAACGTGTTATGTGATATCTGTTGATTAAACTAACCTTTTGTTGTCTTCCCTTTTCTTGCATTTTACAAACTCTAGAAAATAAGAGTTTTGGCACTCTTTTAAGACAAGCCATCCTTCTAAATAGGCTATTGCACGTTTGAATTTACATTTATGCATTTAAGTTATAATTGCATATTATTTTTAGGCTTACCCCGGCATTCAAATGGGGCTCCTATAGGCCATGTTTTATTTTGCACCTTTGCTTGCTTTAATAAAATGGCATCATGCATAAGCCATAGAGGGAATGCCGCATAGGGAATCCCGTGTTAGGAATAAACAACTCTTGTGTCTTGGATATATAATCCAATGAGACTTGCATGTTTATGTTTTCAGTAATATCCAAAGGGGTAGTGCACAAGGTAAGGTAGGGTCCGATCCCTTCTATGATGGCACCCAAAGATATGGAGTGGCTTCACATGCTAGAATATAAACCTCTAATAATAATTTTTTGGCCATTTTATCAAAGTTGGTAAAATTCCATGCATAAGGACACTAAATCGAAAAGTGCACAAATAATTTCTCATTGTTGATATAATGATTTTTATCAAGGCCAAATCTTGATTTTAGAAGGCTTATGAGCTAGTGTGTTGCAAATAAAACTGAGATGTGGAGTTACAGGTAAGCAATGAACCCAATCGACTTTTGGGTGAACCATCAATCCCGTCCAATCCATTCAGATCCATGTTTCACTCAAGAATCAAGGCACTACAATTCCTTCAAGAATAATCCTTTTCATGCCAAATTAACCTTTAACCTCTCTTCATATATCAATTAAAGTAATAAATCCATTCGGACTTTGTCCTCGTGATGCATCAAGTATCACATTTTCTTTTGGTCAATCCTCTAGATTGTTTTACTAATCACATATCAGTGAAGTGATCGGACCCATCAGGTATTGTATGGTGCATACCCCAGAGGATTGCATTTTCATGCTAGGCCGACCCTTGGCATAAAAGGGCTCCCCCATAGGACATGCATACCGGTTTTGCAATTCTGTTTACTAACTCTAAGTTTTTTTTCTTTTCTTTTTCCCCATCCCTTGCATTCATAAAATATGGGCGTTAATAAGAAAGAAACATTTTCTTGATCTAATCAAGTTTTGAAGATTAGAAATGTTATTTGATTCTTGGGTAAATCCTGCAATGCAAACTATGGAGAATTCATTTGGGGAAACACAAGCTCAAAACATCTATGAGAAAAATGGGTTAATATTTAAAAAAAAAAAATTTTGGAACATTTCTATAATGTATTTTTTGGCATACCCAAGGGTCAAATAACACATCTTTAAATTTGCCACTCAAAAATTTGGCTTTTGATAAGTTAGTGTTTTTTCTTGAGCAGTAATTATTGCATAATAACAAAGAAGGCAAATTGTTTGAGAACTCAAAGTGCACATCATATTTTGCAAGTCCCATCTTGTATGCAGGTATTCATGGCTGAGATCCGTAAGAAACAGAATGCAAATTTTTGCAAATCCAAAGATCAAACATGAATAGAAATCAATAACACTACATTTCAAGATGATGGCATAGCCTATCAATTTCGAAGGAGCACCAGCTCTAACAGCTAGTTTTGGATTTAGAAGAAGAGAGAATTTTTAATGGCCCGCTGAAGCAATGTTTTATTTGATTAAACTGGGGCAAATTTTTTGGTTGGCTACATTAGAGCCAATTTTTATTGAATAAAACTGGAGCAAATTCTCCATTAACTAAATTGGGGCATTCTTTTTATTAAATTGAGGCAAATTTTTGGTTGACCAAAATAGGGCAAATGCTTAAAGGAAAATTATTAAAAAAAAAGAAGAAGAGTTTTGACAAGTGACGCGAGAGGTTGCGTGGACCAGTCCGCGTTTCCCTCGCGTTTCTTTACAAATTCATATCCTCCGAGAAGTAACGCGGGTTGTTGCGTGGTATGATCCGCGTTTCGTCCCTCGTTTCTTTCAAATTCATAACTTCTGGAGTGTAACGCAGAGTCTTGCGTGGATTGTTCCGCGTTTTCCTCACGGCTCTTTGCTTTTTTTCATTTTTTGAAAGAAGCGATTTGCTGAGTTACTCAGCGCTTTCACCCGCGTTTTCTATCGACAAATTCGTGTTCATATGGTAACGCTGAGTCATCCTGCGTTTCCATTTCCTGAAGCTCAAAAGCAGTGGACGCTTCTTCCCCGGCTTTTCCTTTTCCTCTCCCCGCAACTCACCCCAAATCCTCAGAAATCCATTTTCTCTTCCATATTTCTTCACCAGAACATTCCCTAGGCTTCTTAGAACCTTTTCATCCGAACAAAACATCACGAAAACGCATCAAAGGCCCGGGATTGAGAGAGTTTTTTCCGAAACTAAAACCGGTCGATTGGGGGTCGATTCGAGCTTGTTTTTTGGGGCTTCTTGCATCATTTCACTCCTCAAACACTCCACTACGTGATTACGGTAAGAAATCCTAACGAAATTACATCTTGTAAATTTCAAAATTCGTTCTTTTTTCCTTTTTCTGCGATTTTTCTGTTTTTAATTATAATGTTTATTGTTGTTGTTTTGAATGTTTATTAGACTTGTTTATGTGATTAAAAGATGTGATTAGCCGTTTATCTGTTTTATTTATTTTATTTTATTTGCTTATTTATTATTTATTTAAATTGTGTAATTTTTGTCAATTTGTCAATTTAATTTTTGTATTGTTAATTAATAGGTTTGATATGATTGTTAGATTAAAATTGAGCACGTTTGAGTGGTCAAATGTAGAAATTGTGGAATTTTTGTTCTTTTTAGAATAATTTGGAACTTGTTGAAATTTCTAGTCCTGTTTGAAATTTTGTGAGATTTTTGCACTATTGTAGAATTAATGTGAAAATTAGAAATCACTGAAATCTTTGATTTTTGTACTTTTTATAGAAATTTGGATAAAATTTGTGAATTGTTGATTGAATTGTTGAAGTCTTTGTAATTTATAAGAGTAGTTGAATTTTGGATTTTGTGTGAAATTTCACAAGTTCAATAGAATTGGTGAATTGTTGATTTTTTGTGGAAATTTATACGAATTTTCTGTTTATAAATGTTGATGAGCCATTTATCTATTTTATTTGTTTTATCTATTTATTTATTTATTATTTATTTGAATTGTCTAAATTTCTGTCAATTTCTGAATTTAATTTTTATTGTTAATTAATAGGTTTGATATGATTGTTAGATTACAATTGAGCATGTTTGAGTGGTCAAATGTAGAAATTGTAGATTTTTTGTTCTTTTTATGAATAATTTGGAACTTGTTGAAATTTCTAGTCCCTGCTTTGGAATTTTGTGGGATTTTTTGCAATCGTTGTAGAATTAATGTGAAAATTAGAAATCAATCAATTCTTTGTTTTTTGTACTTTTTATAGGAATTTGGATAAAATTAGTGAATTGTTGATTTTTTGGTAGAAATTTATGGGAAGGTTGGGAGTTTTGAATTTTGTCACAATTAATTGAATTGTTGGAGTTTTTGTAATTTATAGGAATTGTTGAATTTTAGGTTTTTGTATGGAATTTCGTTGAGTTCTTAGATTTTAGGAATTTAAATGATTTACTGAATTTTTTTAGAAACTTTGGATTTTTCGGTTGGTATTTGTTGTAAACTTCCTGAGATTTTTTCATAAGTCTTGTTAAAATTCTTGAAATTTTGGAAAATTTGTTGAATTATTGCACTCCTTGTTCTGTGCACTGTTGTTGAATTTCAAAGGAATTTTGAAATTCCTACATTTTTGTGAATTTGATTGAAATCTTTTAGAATTTTGAATTTTTTTTAGGACTTTGTAGAAATTGTTTGAATTTCAGGTTTTTAGGAATTTTGTTTTAGGGTATTTTCCAAGAATTCCTAATTTGTTTATATATTTACCCGTCGCTTTGTCAAAATTGTTTGCAATTAATCATCTAAAAATTATCTTTCAGGTACTATGTCATGAGCATGGCAAAGCAATGGTCGAGCCACCTCAGAGGAGTGAGGAGTGAGCCGAGACAAGGAAGAGACGGCTGCAGACAGCCTCCACAGATTTTGACATCACCCATTCTCCTCTAGGAGAACCGAGTGGTATCGCTCGAGAGAGCATAGATTTTGTATACGAGCTGCACATAGCTCGGAGGTGGACGCCCACTGCATCAAGGGGGCCCGATTCTAAAATTGCCCTACCAGATCTTCCCCGATTTGGTTCGCGAGTTCTATGCAAACATCGAGGACAAGAAGGGGCACAGTGGAGAGGGATTGAGTCCTCTGTAGAGGAGTCCGATTGGAGATCACCCGAGCACTATAGACTGGGACGAGGGTCCATCTATTGATTTGAAGAAGGACTTCGTCACCCGACGGAGTGGGATCTCACATGCTATGGCGATTCGAGTCGATAATGAGGAGTTCAGGGTCCTGAGCCGACTGGCTCGATCTTTTCCAACACGCCACCGTGCTATTTTGTACACCCTGACCCACAATGTCATCCCAAAGAAGAAGCGAGGAGAACAGTGATCTATACTTTTAGATCGTATGTTCCACAGACTCACCATTCGCCCAGATTCCTCTGCCGAACATTATTATTAGTCATATTAGGACGACGGCGAGGAGGACGTCCACATCATTCCACTTCGGGTTTCCCCGACTTATTTCACTTCTCCTCCACAGGCGAGGGTGATTCCACCGGTATCCCACCTACTCCCGGGAGCTTAGCATTGGATTGTCAAGGATCTACACATAGATGTATCGACATTGCCCGCCTCGACGAGCCACCCAGAGCTACGAGACAGGAGGGAGGAGAGGTCGCTCATCGTCCTGCCGCACCACCGCCACCACGGCCTGGGTGGCAGGCTGTCATGGACACTCTGGGCGGATTTCAGACCCAGATGATCGAGAGATGGGATCGCATGGAGACGCAGTTCGACGCTCGATGGGGGCGTATGGAGGAGCAGATCGGGGCTTTGAGCACTCGACTAGGCCGCATAGAGGCACATCTCGGCATTCAGCCGCCTGAGCAGCCTATCTCAGAGACCACCGGAGGCGATGGTGGAGCTGCAGGGGACGATGGATCCGCCCATGATTTGTCTTATTTATTCTACTCGTGCTTTATTTCTCTTTTATGTTTGATTTTGTGTTTTGATTAGGTTTAACTGTTAGAAATACTTTTGATTAAATTGCTTGAGGATGTGTATATTTGTTTAAATTTAGCTGTTATCTGCTTATATGTGTTGAATGTGATTTGAAAAATTGGATTGCTGGCAGGGAGTTTTCATCCAGTTATAGGGGAAACTCTGCCAAAATCTTTTCAAAAAAAAAAAAAAACAAAACTTTTTCTAAATTACACATTTGCCTCACAAATTGATTTGTTTTTCAAAATTTGATTCAAAAAGGGGTGCAAATGTCCAATTTTGGTTGCAATTGCTTTCATCCTTCTGAAATAAAGCTGTGATGCGAAAAATCCTTTTTCCATCTTACTCGGAAATAATTGTTATGTGATTAAGACATTGGCATTTTAGAAAGTATGTTTTGTAAAATAGGAAAAATTATGCCTTAGTTTTTCTCCTATTAAATAAGATTTCTTCTTTTATTGGATTTTACAAGAAAATGATTGATATAGTTGGCAAATGATCCTTTTGCACTTTATAAAAAAAAAAGAAAAGAAAAAGCAAGAAAATGTAGCAAAGTGAGAACTAAAATTCTACTCCAATGATTCTAGTACTAAGTAACCGGAGGTTTAGCATCTACAAATGTTAACTTTCGCGTAAAACGGTGCTTGAATTACGAGTATGCAAAGCAGTTTGAAAAAGTAAAATGTTGAGTAACCGGGAATCTTCACCTAAAAGTGTTGATTTTCGCGTCAAAAGACATCTTTACTATTTGAGCAAGAAGGCACATGTAGAGTAACCGGGAGTCTTCACCTAAAAGTGTTGATTTTCGCATCAAAAGACATTATTGCAATTTGAATAAGAGGATGTGTTTCAGTAAATCCTTTTCAGCAGTAAAATTTGAGAGAAACTGTGGAAAAGGCAAGGTTGAATTGACTATATGAGTCGTTTGATTGCAAAATTTGGTGAAAGTGAGAAATCAAGTTTGAATTGTTAAAATTGAGGTATAATTGTCTCTCTTTTATTTGGTATTATGAGTATTTGATGCAAATTGAATAATTGCATAATAATGTTTTGCCTAGTTTATGAGGATTTGGATTTCCAAGATTACATGGTTTATTTCAATCCCATAACTTGTTTTTGATGAATATTTCCTATCACTTGAAAACAAGCAATGTTTCACAAGCATGAATATCTGATGAATGTGTTTTATCGCATGATTCTGATACGTTTTAGTCATTTTAATGGCTAACAGTTGTGATCCCAAGAGAATTTGCACTTTATGAAAAAAAAAAAATTTGGTTTGCCATGAACTAATTGGTTAATATTTCATGACTTCTGCAGGGTTAACGATTCAGTTGACACTGGGGCAATTTTGTTTTAAGAGAAGTGATCTCCGATTTTGGATGATGCATTCAAAATTAATTTTTGCTGGAAAAGGTCTGCAGATCAAGAGGATGGCAACATATGTGGATTTGCTCCAACCCTGCAGAGAAAAGGTTTCAGTTACACTTTTCAATTTTTCAAAATCCATCAATTAAAAAAAAAAGAGAAAAAAAAGAAGTCATTGTTCCTATCAATCACTTACTTTTCAAGTCAAGAAAATCAAAAATCAGAATTGCACCATTTCATCGAGTGCATCATTACTTGCATTTTACATGTTTGAACAACTTGTGTTTTATTTTTCAAAGTCTGGCAATCCAGTATTTATATTTTCATCTCTCCCATCTAGTCATTCAGGCTTGGGTCCAATCCCACTGAATAGTATGTCTAGTCATTCAGGCTTGGGTCCAATCCCACTGAATAGTATTCAGGCTTGGGTCCAATCCCACTGAATAGTATTTTTAGTCATTCAGACTTGAGTCCAATCCCACTGAATAGTATGTTTAGTCATTCAGGCTTGGGTCCAATTCCACTGAATAGTATGTCTAGTCATTCAGGCTTGGGTCCAATCCCATTGAATAGTATTCAGGCTTGGGTCCAATCCCACTGAATAGTATTTTTAGTCATTCAGGCTTGGGTCCAATCCCACTGAATAGTTTTTTTTTAGTCATTCAGGCTTGGGTCCAATCCCACTGAATAGTATTTTTAGTCATTCAGGCTTGGGTCCAATCCCACTGAATAGTATTTTTAGTCATTCAGGTTTGGGTCCAATCCCACTGAATAGTATTTTTAGTCATTCAGGCTTGGATCCAATCCCACTAAATAGTATTTTTTTAGTCATTCAGGCTTGGGTCTAATCCCACTGAATAGCATATTTGCATTTTCCATCTAGTCATTCGGGTTTGGGTCCAATCCCACTGAATAGTCTAAATTTGGAAAAGCAATTTAAATTTCTGTTGGCTGCTATCTCAGCCCTCGCCAGACACCCTTCTATCTCCCGTTCTTCAATTTTAAATATCTATTGGTGAGTCTCAGCCCTCGCCAGGCACCCTTCTATCTCCACTTCTTGATATTTTAAATTCCTGTTGGTGAGTCTCAACCTCCGCCGGGCACCCTTCTATCTCCCATTCTTGATATTTTAATTTCATGTCTCAAATGCACCCTTCTATCCCCTATTCTTGATATTTCAATTGATTTAGGACGAAGAGTTGTAAGCATTTTGTGTCTACTTTCTTTGTCTAGAGTTTCTTCAAACTTCAGACAAAGAGTGTCAGACACCAAATTTTGACTATTTCAATTATTTTCTTATGTTTTATCTATTAATGTTTAGTTATTTATTTTGAATATTCTAACACATTTTTCTCATTTTGTAGGTTTTTCTTAAAAAAAAAAAAGAGAAAAGTCAAAACGCCATTGAATAGTCACAGAACGATCGTAAAAAAAAATTACGCTGCTTTTTCCAGCCTTTCCTTCCTCATTTCCAGCTGTATTTTCGTGTCTTTGGCATCAAGTAATCGCTTTAGTTAATGCCCAAATCACCCTTGATACTTAAGACACAAATAAAACGCATCCAATGATCAAAATTAACCCAAGAAAACCCTCAAAATATCCAAGCCCTTGGTTGTAGGTTTTAATGCCTATAAATCACCCATGTTAGGGTTTTCTGGAGAGAGGTTGGAAACCAGAGACAAAAGAGAGAAGAGGAGGTCGAGAGAAAAGAAAAAGTAGAGAAAAATGATCAAAATCAAAGGAAAAAAGAGAAAAGAGAGAAAAGAAAGAACTAGGGTTTCTTTTTTTTGGTGGAGATTTTCTGGAATTTTTGGTGATTCCTTTCGCTCCTCTCAAACTTCAATCGTAGTCTTCTTACACTCTATCTATCATTTTTCCGGTCAATCTTGTCAAAATGTGACCTTTTGGTGGAACCAAGGTCTTGACTATGTTTTTTGATGTTTTATGATAGTTGATGATGTTTATTTGTTGTTATATGAGTATGCTGTGTTTATAAAGCCTTGGTAAGGCTATTAGATTTGTTTTACGCTTAAAATCGACGCTTTGATGCTTGTTGCTGATTCCCGAAATTTCTGGAAAAAATGTTCTTCACGTTTTGAAGATGTGAAACGCTGGACTCTTGCGGACTGATCCGCATAACGTCCCGCGTTTCTTCTTGAATATTTGAAGATGTGAAGAAACGCTGGTCCAGAACCTCCCGCTTTCTACCTTTTCCCTTCCCCTTTCTTGTCTATTTGATGATGTTGATGCTTAAGATTTGGCTTTCTTCGATTTTAGCTTATTTTGACATGATCTGAACGCTGATGTTTGATGTTTTAAATAGATCCCTTGCCTCGAGGATTTTGTTTGTGATATTGTCAAAACTGGAAGCAATCTTCGATATTTTGAAGATGGGAAGAGACGATTCTGGACGTCCGCTTCGGTCCGCTTTCCCTCTCGAACTTTGATTTTGCTTGTAACGCTGGACCTTGTTCTGCTCGATCCAGCTTTCCACTCGTAACCTCTCTGATTTTGTATTCGCTTATATTTCCTGCTTTTGTTCCAATCTAACTCTATTTCCTAGTCTTGTCTATGTTGACAGAATCTGTTTAGATACTTTTCTTTGAGTTTTGATTGATTTTCCCTTTAAATTGGTACCTTGATCCCTTTTGTTTGACATTGAGTCTTAGATAACCATTTCCATCATTTAAGGATTCAATTAAGGCATCACATCAAGGGATGGTAACCTCTTTCCCCTATTATGTGCTCTTTATGTGTTTTTGCATGATTTTGCATGTTTTAAATTAAGTTTTCCTTTGCTTTTATTCATGTCTAGTCTTCATTTATGTCATTTAATTTTAAGCAAATCATTTGGAGGCCTTGGCCAAGTTGTAATAGATAGGTTTAATTTTGTAAAGGTGTATTTAGTCTAGAAAATGTAATAGTTAGATTATTATTTCGAATTTCTTCCCCTTAGAATGTATTTAGGTTTCCCCAATGTAATAATTAGGTTTTATATGCTTATTTTGCATGCTTGCATGATTATGTGTTTATTTGCTTTCCTAGGGTCTTGCATCTAGATATTATGCCTATGTGTTATGTGTTTATATGTTTACTTGCTTTTATTATCTTGTCTACATGTTTATTGTGTAAATATATTGACGCCACCACACTAGTCCAACGCCAGGTTGTGGCTTCCTTTCGATTTCTCACTAATCCAATGTTAGTGAGAACCTTTGACGAGGGCTAGTCCAATGCTAGACCCTTAAACGCCGTTCATGCATTAGATACAAATTTCACACACTTTTCACTCTTAGAGTTTCTTTCCCATTTTGCATGTTACTATTCCCCCATCCCGTATGCGAAACATCTCATTTAGTTTTTCCTTTTTTAGATTAGTGCATTTAAGGTATTACCCTTTGAATTAGGGAAGAGAGCGAGTATGGCTTCCTAGCCTTAGCACGCTTTTATTTCCTTCTATGAAAAGGAAGATTTAAAGTCACAAACTTAGTTCCCCACACCCATTATGTTGCATTATCCCTCTTTAGGACATACATGTGCATTATTTCAAAAGCTATCAAAACCATTCTTTAAAAAGCAAGTTTCTTTCTTCATGTTTAGCAATTCAAAGTCAAAAAACTGTTTTTCTTAAAATTGCACATTTTTGAAAATTCAAGTTCCTCTTTGCACTTAAAATTGGTCTTTTCAAAAGTCCAATTTCTCTTCTCTTGATATTTTATAAAGATTGCATTTTGAAAATCCTATTTTCCGTTTGTTCGAGTCTCATAACTTGCATTTTTTCGTGACCTCCTCGAGGGATCAAAATTGGATGACACAACTAATGTGATCAATTCCAATCACACCTCAAGGAGACATTTGCCCCTCTCGATCCAACATTAGTCTTAGGTTTTGCATCCATATAGACAACATCCAAATGTGATAAATCTTAAAGTTAGAATTAGGAAATTTTCAACTAAATCTTGCAACTAGCTTTGGCTAGGTTAGAAGGGTGCCTTAGAAACGAGTAACATCGAATCTTTGCCTTCCCTTTTTTCAACCGTGACCCCCGAACCTTTTTCTCTAGTTTTTCAAAGACCTGGAGTCATCTAAAAAAGGGTTTTCTTTGTTTATTTTCATTAATTAAAACTTTTGGGTGACTTGGTACACCTAAACTCCATACCAAGTGGCGACTTCAAACTTTTTCTAAAAACCCTTTTCTAGACTTTTGTTTTTGGGTCCAAACCGTCGCATTTTTGTAGTCCCATGACCCCTTTCCCTTTCTTTTTCAAAAACCAATAAAATCCAATCCTTCCCTCTTTCCATGAAAAAAAATGGGGCGCGACAGTACTTGTACTTGTTTGATGATTGAGCGTTGTCTCATCATCTTACTTACTATTTAAGCCATTGGGAAAACCTTATTGGTAAACCTTTCACCTCGGCGGCAAGGGCTTGGCCGAGGGTTGGTAAATCATGAGACCGTACATATTTCTATCGGTTGGAGGCGCCACCGACTACTACCCTGGTATACCGAGTATTACCAAATTTCCTGCTTTGACGAAAGGCCCGGTTGGGGGTGAAACGGTGAATGGAGATGGTTGACAAGTGGAGTTCTACATGTTTATTAAGAAAGTTGACGGAGTGTCAACTATTTGGAATGTGATCAAGACTCGTGGAACTTGGCTCCTGAGAGCCCCTGTATCCTTTATTTAATGTGTGATTAAATTCTTTATTTGCATTCTTGTTCGAAATTTTGGTTACTTGTCTTGTTTAATAAAAGTATATATTTCTTGATCCTGCATGTGCATGTTTCTCTTGGCCTTACTGAGCGTTAGCTCACCCCAATTTGTTTTCCAATGTTTTCGAGGTGTGGTGAATCGAGGAAGCTAGTATTTTTGTAGGATTGCCTCGCTTTGTATAAGATTGAAATTAATAGATGAATTTGATGGTTTATAGTATTTTGGAGTTATTATCAATGTAATTTTGATGAAATTTTGGGGTTTGTATTTTGTAAGAGTTTATTAGTAATTTTAATAATTTTGATCGATGACTTTACGAATGAATGTTTGGACCGCTATTTGGGAATTCGTAGTGAGTCCCGACGAGAGTTGGGCAGGCGATCCGCCGAACCCTTTGGTTTGCCTTAGGGCGAGGTGGGGCTGTCACATGAACGATGTTTTGGTTTGTTTGCCAAATTGACATGCGTCACAATTCTTATCCTTTTCAAACTTGACTTTAGATAAACCTCTAACAAGTTCCTTTTTAGAAATTTCATTTATCACATTCATGTTAAAATGACAAAGTCTTCTATGCCACAACCAAGGGTCTTCATTTGAAATCTTAAGGCATTTAAAATTAGAAGAGTCAATTTTCTCAAGAACTACAACACAGATATCATTGAACCTTTTTCCTTTGAAAATGATATTGAATTTTGAGTCAAGAACCAAACATTCATATTTTTTGAATAAAACAAACAAGCCTTTATCACATAATTGACTAACACTAAGCAAATTAAATCCCAAATTATCCACTGAAAGAACATTATGCACAAATGTTTCACCATTCTTACCAACATCACCTACTCCAATTGTTTTGGCTTTCATGTCATCACCAAAAGTTACTTTTCCACTTGACTTTGATTTGAACTTGATGAATTGTGATGGATCACCGGTCATGTGCATTGAGCATCCACTATCAATGAACCACTTTGATTCTTTTACGGCCTTTTCAATTTTCACCTATACAAGAGATAGAAAGTTTGGTACCCTTTTTAATTTTTGGGTCCTTGATGGTTAGAATCATGTTTGACTAACCACATGCATTTCATTCCTTTTCTCATATTTCTTCTTACATAACAATCATGCTTTAAATGTCCTATTTGACAACAAAAATCACACATAAAAGTGGGGTCATTTGCTTGAATTGGTTTAATGAACCTAACTCCACTTTTTCTATAAATTGTAAATTCATTTGCACTAAAGGTGAGTTTCCTTTCATAGAGATTAAAGCGAGACTTAAACATATTTCTTGTAGAGACATTTTGTTTCTTGTTTTGTAGGATCATGTCTAGATTATCCATTCTTCTTTTCAAGTCATTTTGTCTTTCCTTAAGCATTTCACAAAGGCTTGTTTTTTTTATCAATTTCATGCTGCAATTCCATTTCAGCTCTTACTAGGCAATCATTATCATGTTTTAATTTTATGTTATCTTGGAACAATTTTGCATTGTCTTGCAAAAGAAAAGTAATTTTCTGTTTTAGTTCTTTGTTTCTAACATAGGACTCTTTTAGTCTTTTATGCAATTTTGCAATAAATTACTCTAGATCATCATCATCATCATCGTCACTTTCACATTGAGGATGAGAAGTTACCTTATTGTCACCAATTGCCATAAAGGCAATTTGAGCCGATTCTTCTTCTTCTTCAATTTTTCCTTCCGAGTTGCAATCGTTCCAAGTGATTTGGAAGTTGTTGAACTTTGGTTTTCTTTCATTTTTCATTTCTTTCTTCTTCTTTGTTGGACAATCCACCGCATAATGACCGGGCTATCCACACTCGAAGCATTTGGCTCCTTGCTTCTTGTTTGCATCATATCTTGCTTTGTATTTTGTATTGAATTGATTGTTGTTTCGATTGCTTGGTCCTCCTTTTCTGAATCTTCTCTTGTTGAGTATCCTTTTGAAGATTTTTGTGATGAGTGCAAGGTCATTATCATCACAGTCACCATCTTCTTCATCTTGTGAAGCCAAGTCATCCTCATCTTGAACAACTTTTAGAGCAATTCTTCTTTTTGCTCTTGCTTCCTCTTCATCTTGTACCTTGCTTTTAAACTTCAATTCATAAGATGTTAGAGAATTAATGAGAGACTCAATAGACATGGAATTCAAATCTTTGGCTTCCTCAATGGCAGTCACTTTATTTTCCCACTCTTTAGGTAGAGCATTCAAAATTTTTCTATTCTTTTCACCAAGAGTGTATTCTTTTTCCAATACCTCTAAGTCCTTAATAAGATCATTGAATCGACAATACATCTTATCAATGTTTTCATGAGGTTCCATTTTGAATGATTCATATGTAGTGACTAGAATGGATTTCTTTTGTTCTCTCACATCCTCATTACCTTCATGAATCTCCCTTAGTTTATCCCAGATTTCTTTGGCAGATTTACACCCTTTCACTCTAATGGATTCATTTGAGTCTAGTGCACTATATAGAACATTCATGGCTTTTGCATTAGATGTGAGATTAGCCCTATCCTCATGATTCAACTCATCTCTTATTTTTAATCTAGGAACATAAGTGATAGGATCATCAATAATAGGAGTGTAAGGACCTTCACTAACAATAAACCGTAGATCAATGTCAATAGATTGCAAGAAAATAATTATACGTTCTTTCCAACTCACATAATTTGATCCATTAAACATTGGTGGTCTAGTGATTGATTGACCTTAAAAAAACATGGCATTGTTGGTTGTCATCTTTACTCTAAGCGGTTAAGCTTGATTTTAGAGACCAAACTCTGATACCAATTGTAAGGCCCAAAGACAACCTAAGAGGGGGGGTTAATTGGGGTGATTAAGAACTAATCAAATAATGCCCCTTTTTCAAATTTTAATCACAACTTCTCACACAAATAATATGTTAAGTAAATAGACAAACAAGACCGAGATGTATAGATAATATTTTAATCAGAGAGTTTGAAAAGAGGATTGAAGAGAAACAGTTTTAGAAAGCAAACCAAATTTCTTCAAAGCTCCACTTGAGCTTGAAGAGAATTCCTCAAATAAAGCTTCTTCAATTTGATGAGATTCGATCAACTGTGACAGCCCCACCTTCCCCAAAGGCTAACCAGAGGGGTCGTGGACCCTTGCCGAGGACTCAAACGAAAAATCATATAACCATAGTAAAAGAAGCTGACAAACTCTTATAAATTTACAGTCTCCAAAACACATCAAGGTTACGTTGGAACAACTCAAAAATACTACAAACCATCTAAGGCATCCATTATCTTCCAACTTATACAAAAGGGAAAAGAAAATCCACAAAACTAGAGTCCTCGATTTCCGTGCACCCCTTCCGGACCTGTTAAGGAAAACAAAGCTTATGGGGTGAGTAAAGCTCAGTGAGGCCAAGAATTCATGCACAAGCAGGGTAAAACAATAACACACATTAACAGAACGATAACAGGAAAATAAAGCGAAAAATACATACAGGCGGTATAAAATATCATTAGAAAGGATACAACTTGCCGCCCATCATTGGTCTTCATCCGACTTTTAGTGGAAACGTTGACACTCAGATCAACCACTACCTCACGAACCAAACATTCACTTTACTCTCACCCGTCTACTTACACCCTGTATCGGGCCCGGCCAAAATAATAATATCATTAAACCAAGTCGGGATGAAGCGGCACCTCCCGCTCTATAGAAGCGTGGTACATACTACCGCTTGGTAAATGAGTCGACGAGACTACGCTTCCAATCGACTTAATCAACAACCACCCAAACGGGAGGAGAGGTACCTCCCACTCTCTTGAGTGTGGTACATACAACCGTTTGGTTTTAACATGTCAAGAACAAGCACACGTACAAGCATTTCACAATTTCAATTCAAGTAAGTCCAAACAAGGGTGAGCGCGGTAAAGTACACGCTCACCAAGTCAAACAAGCATGCTTTCGAATGAAATTCATCAAATCAGGCATCCAAGTATGAAAACAACATGCACTTGACACTCACCGTTAGTTGAGCGTAAGCAAGATAATGTAGGGGTCAAACACGCCACAACGCCCCTGACTCACCTGGAACATGCAAATCAAACCATCAACTCTTTGGTTTCTATTTAAAGCAATCTTGTTATAAGATTGGAAGAAAACTATTTCAAAGGTGAGCAACATGCATATGCCCCATGAACTAAGCGCTCATAAATACTTATAAACACTTAAAATAGCAAAAGAAGCACATACGTGGGCGTTGGGCGAAAAACGGACGATGACAACTCGAAAACGGAAAACACACAGTGGAAGGTGGAAAAAAACAGTTTTGACGCCTTGTACGCCATTGCCCATATCTCAGGCTAAAAGTGTCGGATTTGAGCGTACGAGACACCGTTTCGAAGCTAAGAGAACAACCTACAACTTTCGTGAAGACAACATCAACCCATATTTACTCTATCTAGGTCAAAAACGTAGAAAACAGTCTCAGAAGTTTCACCGTCAGAATGTTCGACAGGCCAACTTCAAACGGGTATAACTCAGCGCTCACAAATCGAAATCAGGAAATTCCAAATGCGTTGGAAAGCTAGAATAAAGGGCTATAACTTTCGTGTTTTGGCCAAAAGCTAAATCACAAAGGAACAACACCAAAAACGACGCCAAAGTCACTGCCGACAAAATCCTGTTTTTCCGTCCAATGCCCCAAACGAATTTCATGCACTCGAAATGCATTCATGCAACCTCCCTCGACTCGCCTGCAATTACAAACACGCAAAACAGCCCCTCACACGCCACCAGACCAGCACGCACATACACACACTACACACACACAAAACACCAAGTGGGAATTCCAAGAGCCCACGTAACCATTTAAACAACGAAGCTAGTGGGAATTCAAGAGCCCACACAACAATTTCACCAACCAACAATGCTTTATCATTACCAACCACAACCATGAACTACAACATGAATCTCACCTAAGGAAACCCTAACCCTAGTTCTTGGCCAAGCTTCAAATCAAGCTAAACAAGAAAACTAAACCATGGAATCATCTCCTCCACTAACTTTGATCCTCAAGAAGCTAAAACATGAGTAACATCCATCATTTTCATCAACTTAATCAATTTTAAAGAAATTTCAGCAATCACCCAATTTGCAAAAGGGTAAAATACCTCAATCAAGTGCTTCCAATCAAGGTTGAGCTTTCACAATCAAGAGCTTCCAACTTCCAAAGAAAGGTTGGATTGGCAAAATTTCCCAAAGTTTTCTTTTTTTTCCTCTCTTTTCCTCTCTTCCTTCTCTCGGTTTTTCCCTCTATTTTTCCTCCCTTGCTTGGCCGATTGTATTGCTCTAGAAAGAGCTTCAAGATAACTCTCCATAAATATCTTAAGCCTTAGTCAAATTGGGTCAAAAATGTCATGCCCAAAAACCTAGCAACTTAGGTCTTTTTCCACTCTTTCCCTCATAACTTCTTTTCCTATCAAATTAGTCCATAAGGGCTTAATTTAACCTAGCCCATCCAAACTTAATTACCCCTACTTAGGCTACTAATCACCTAGGAATTGTAATTCCCCCTCTTAATCATGCACTAATACACATAAAATCAAAGAGTTAACAAACTCGTAATTAAACATAAAACTTAGACTCACTTTCAAAACTAGGGTTTTAAGAAATCAAATTGGGGTTTTCCATATTCAAATTAGGGTTTTATCAAAATTAGGGTTTTTCGAAACAAATTAGAGTTTTACGTTTCAAGTTAGGGTTTTAAAACGAGTAAAACAGGATTATTAAAACAAAACACTTTTAAAAGTAAAACAAGCATATAAACACCTATAATAAACTTAAACAAAATAAAAAGTCGGTACGGGTCCTCACATCAACCTTGTGTACAATAGAAGGATCACTTCCTCCTTGCCCCAAGCTCCACTTAGTCACGTTAGGAAGTTTTACACTCTTTACAGAAAACCCTCACAAAGCTACACAAATGATCAACTCACTCACAATTGAAAAGCTTGTCAATGTACTCACACTTCAAGACTAACAATTCTTACTCAAAAAGAGTATTTTCTAGCTAAAATCACTCTTAAAAACTTGTTATCCAAGTGTACAACTATATCTTTGATTTTCAGACAAGGCTTGTATTTATAGGAGACCAAAAAGTGCCTTGGAATTGAGGTCAACAGATAGAAGAAGCTGAAAGGTCAACTAGCCGTTGGAGCTATCGGACGTCCGACACTCTGTTGTGCGTTCGATGCTAGTGTCCGATAGGCTGTTGTGTTCTTTATCGGACGGCCGATGGATGATTCTACGTCCGATAGGCTTTGCGTTCGACAGTGACCAGTAAGCTCAGAAAATCTTCATAAAAATAATCAGACGGCCGATACATGTTTTTGCGTTCGATGGCTTGCGTCCGAAAGTGGCCAGAGAGTTCGAAAAATTTCTTGGATATCTTCGGACGTCCGATGTGGTTGTTGTGCATCCGAAAGAAGTGTTCAATAGATCCCTTGTCTAACAGACGTCCGATACATCAGGTTGAGCGTCCGATAGGAAAGTTTCGAGTTTTATCGGACATCCGATACAAGGTATCGTCCGTCCGACAGTCAACAGATTCTTCAACAAGATTCCTGCCTTGATGACCTGTGCTGTCAATGATCACAGTGGAAAATGTTAGATCCATTTCTTCAATTGTTTTGTAATTGTCAAAATTCGGGATCACAATTAACAGACCTAGTTGATCGGGTGAACCGGTTAACCTAGTTGATCGGGTGAACTGGTTGACCTAGTTGACCGGATTTGTCTATTTGACCTTTTTTTTTAACCTTTAACCTATCATATCTTTCCAAACTCACTTTTTAAGTTTTAGTAAATATGATTTAACCTCTCATTATTTTAATAAAGTGTAAAATTAATGCAATACATTTTTTAAGTTACATTTCAACCTATATATATATATTATATTCTTTAAGTCAATTTTGTGATTAAATATAAAATTCTCAAATTTGTATATAAAGTCATAAATCACCAATTTAAGAAAAATTTATATATATATAAAGTTGAAAACTACCAATTTGAGGGAATTTTTATATACTATTTTTTAAGGGAATTTTTTTATATATTCTTAATATATATTTATGACATATTTATGACGTCATCCGATTCAACCCCCAGTCGAACCCAGTCGGACCCATCGACCCCTGAGCCCTGAATTCAGCCGGTTCGATTCCCAGTCTGAGTTTGAAAACATAGACGAGAACTCTAGTTATTTGATTCAAACTTGAATAAAAACATACCAAAGCAAGTATAATTAATCACACCAAAACATACACAATAAGCACTTGTCACATCCTCACACTTGAATCATTGCTTGTTCTCAAGCAATCAACCAGAAACAAATGAAGCAAAATATTCAAAGTAATGGAGTAACATACAATAGGGAGTCATGTAGGGCACAAATGAGATGATCGCTATACAAATCTTTAATTTCAATTCTAGTATTCCATAATATTAAATAAATGAAACTAATCACACCATCACTTGACAAATCCAATATAGTGCGTTATCCCTAATCTAATCATGCTTGCTATGTGACTAGCATAATTAACAAATGTAAAAACTACGCTTGCAAATCACTTAGAGCTAAAACAAACAAGGACAAGAAACAAAAGAACTTTCACTTTTTGATTATACATTTTCTTTTTCTTCCATGTTTTCTTTTTTGCCTTTCATTCTTATCAAGCTTTACTCGAGTAGTAAACTTGTCTTTTGATGCGAAAGCAAACATTGGTAGATGAATGCTTCTAGTTACTTAATGAAGTCACAAACTCTTGTTGCTTTACATATTCTTAATTCTAGAACCATTTTATATAAAAGTTGATATTTTTAGATGAAGGCCCTTAGTTACTAAGCACTTTAAACCATTGGAGTAGATATTTATTAGATCAATAATACAATTTTCACTTTTTTTTTGTGTGAAAGAAAAAAATCCTTACTTGCTCCTGTTAAAAACTAGAACTAATATGAAAATCAGAAGAAAAGCCTCACATCCATCAATCTAACCAATCACATAACTTATATGAACAAATCATGAAAAATACATTTCATGAATTTGAAGAAATCTTGGTAGGATAAACCCTACTTTGTAACATATTACCTTTCCTGAAAATTAAAATTCTTGATTTACACGTGAAAATCTCAAACACTTTTCACATAAGCTCATGTCGACAAGTATGAAAACATCAATTCAAATTTAAAACTCATTCCCGCAGATTTAAATTTCACATTATACTCAATAAAGAAGGAGATAAAAAAGAATTAGAAAGAATATTCTAATACTTTTAATCTAAATTTGCAAAGACAAAATGGCACAATACTATGGTAATAATTTTTATAAAAATACACCAACTGACAATTCCAAACTCCAATAATTCAGCTAAGTTTCCTCTTATATTTTTAAAATACACTCCTTAACAATTCCGAACTCCAACCTTTCCAACATACCAATATCACCAACTAAAAAGATTTTTAAAATATATTTAATTTCCACATATCTACCAAAGAATGTATTCAATTCCAACTCTTTATCCCCATACTAAAATTACACTTTGTCCTCAATGTGAAAACGTAGAAGGAAAGAGAAGGAATACTCCTCTAGCTGTAGTTGGTAGCTGTCATGGTTATACGGTATTCTTTCTTTTCAAGTCTCCATTAATTGTGCTTATTTTGCCTTTATTCTTCAAACCTGCAAAATAGAAATAAACACATTTTAAAACACACCAAAAGACATGAATTTAAAGAAATCATTGGATTGCCTCCTAAGAAGTGCTTTTTTATAGTCATTAGCCTAACTATATTATCTCTCATCAAAGAAATTTTGTTAACTAATAATCTACCATTAGAGGGCATGGTGGATCAATGAAATGTGGCTCAATTGTAAAAATCACATATTTGAATAATTTGAGAGTTAGAAGTTATTTACTTGTCCTACGTGTTTCATAAATACTACCTTATTCATTCGTCTTTTCAGAAATTACCAAAGGAGTTTCTACGGAAACTGCTAGGGTAATAACATTTGCAAAATAATATTTTTAAAACATTCTTCAAGAGGGGCTAAAGATACGTCATGCATACTTGCCTCTTGAGGTTCAAGGTTAGTTCCAAAGATATTATCATGTAAAGTGGACATATTAGTAGGAAAGTTCAAATTAGACGTATAATCATCATCAAAATGTGGTACATTTTTAATGTGACATCCCTTCTATTCATTTTAAAGTCAATTTCCATTTCATTAGAAGAAATAATTTCATACAAAGCATGTAATTGATCTTGTATTCAACCAAGAGAAGCTAACGCTGTGACGACCCCACTTCTCCTTAGGGCGAAACCCAGGGTATCGGCGGGCTGCCTGCCCAACTTTCGCCAAGACCCACTCACTAAAATTGAATAGCAATCCTTTAAAATAAAATAACAATTCCACGCCAACAACATTTTAGTTCATCCAAAATAGTCCCTCATTCCATTCCATTTTCGAAACCAAGACTCTAGCAACATTTCTAGAGCAAATGATAATAAAAATGGTGGCAAAATTAGGACTAAACAACACCCAAAACAGGACAAAAATTTCGGGCAAAATAGAGGAAAATTTTCCAGATTTGATGCATGCCCACACACATTCGTTTTCAAGCTACTAGACACCAAATTTTTGCATGGAGTGTTAGGGTAATGTAAAGGCAACATGGCCCCAAAGTTGTGATGCATAAAACTCAAGCTTTTAAGGAAAGACTAAATCTCGAACATAGACCAAAAATCACACTCAGCTTGCTGGAAATGAAACAGGGCAGCATCAAGTCCCTATTTTCGGTGAAATTTCACCCAACACTTAGAAATTAAATTCACCCAAATGGACGCTAATCCAGGCAACCCTTTTATAGCAAATGTACAAAGAAATTTGACTTCAAAATCAAAGGTAAAACAGAGTACAACAGCCCCAAAATTTCGTCACTGTTCTTGCTGGAAAATTTCAGATTACAAGGTGGTTACACAAGTTTTAGTTTGACCAATGAAAACTCATGATAAAATCACCAAATTTTCCACACTTATGCTCCACTATCTAGGCTGGGTTAGTGATGAATCTTAGCCAAAATCTCCCATGAAAATCAGGATTTAAGGGTGACAAACTGCCACCTCTGTTCAGCCATCAAGACAGCCAGCACACAAGCTTCTCTCTACGTCAACTCGAAGCTCAAATGGCTATGGTTTCACACAACATTCAAGCATATTGTAAACCCACATTAACCTTCAATTTCACACCAAAACCTTAAGGCCACTACCTAGTTGGGAATTCCAAGAGCCCAACTTCAAGCAACCAAAACAACAAGAATCTTGCAAAGAAGCTATGAACTATTAAGATAAACAACCCATTAGAAGCAAGAGATGGTTGAAGGTGATTACCTCTCTTTCAATGTGCAAGAAGCCCTAGGTTGAGTGTGTCCAAGAGCCACCAAAACCACCAAGATCTCCCTCCTAAAGCTCGCGTTTTCTTCACTAGTCGAAGGCCTTCAAGATGCAAGAGAAGGGAAGGAAGATTGAGCAAGCTTTGGCCAAGATTTTTGCAAGGAATTTGAGAGCTTCTTGAGAGCAAAATGAGAGCTTTTCTTGAGAGAAAATAGGAGAAGGATGGCCGGCCAAGAGGAAATGGAGGACAGAGAGAGGGTGTTTGAATTTTGAGTGTTGGTGATGTGAGAGGAAAAAGTGAAAACAAGGAGATGTGACATAAAGTTGGGTTACTTTATGTCGAGTCGAGGTCAACTCGTACTAGTGTCGCGACACGACGCCGACGACTCCGATTCCTCTCACTTGTATGCTCCAAACACAAAACTCTC
This sequence comes from Gardenia jasminoides, assembly GCA_013103745.1. NCBI lineage: Eukaryota > Viridiplantae > Streptophyta > Magnoliopsida > Gentianales > Rubiaceae > Gardenia > Gardenia jasminoides. The sequence goes on from CM023101.1 coordinate 6,262,677, forward strand.
ACAACTTATGTCAAATGATCGACCCTAGACTCGAATGTGAAATTTAAATACTCCAGCAGTATAAGGAATGAAAGAATTTAAACACGCACGACAAATTTTAAAATTTTTTTGTGTTGATGCATTTGACATGAAATAATTAAATAAAATGAATTAAAATAAAATTAAAGTGATATAGAGATTAGCAAATAAAATAATTAAATAAATAAATAATTAAATGATGTTATGGGTCCTCACAAACGCACCCATCCTTTTCTCCATCCTATTAAAATGATCAAATATCATATTTGTTAGCTTTTCTATATTTAAATCTACTTTATTAGCAAATCTTTCTAAAATCAGCTATTGAGGTGGTTTAGATGCATAAGCTAATCTTTCTATCACTTGATCGGAGTCACTCTTTAAATTTGCTATAACTAATTCCCAAGATGGATTATATTCATATTGGATATATTGAGGTTGGAAATCATAAAAACGTGGAGAATCACTATAAACATATTGATTATTCCAACTGTAATCATACAAATCATCCCAGTTAGGATTATATTGATTAAAACAAGAACTAAAATATCCAAATTTATCATTTTGTACTTGCATGTATATGTAGCATGATATCTTCCACATAAGGTACAATTTATATACTTAAAATTACAAGGATTAGCCTTCCTCTTTTGTTCAATTGAATGCATCGAATTATCCATTCTAGTATTTATCAAATTGGTGAATCTAGTTTCTACCATTCGCATGTTATCTTCAAAAGATATGCTTGAGACTTTTCCATGATTTCCACCATTATACATTGTACATTGAAAGGAATGTGATTCCAAGTACCAACTCCCTTTTCTCAATTTTTGTCCACCCATTTGAACTATCCTTTTTGAACTCCTAAACATGCTTTCAAGACAACTCAAAAAACAAGTTTAATTAAGAAGAAGAATAAATGACTTGATACATACATAAAAACTCATAAACTCAAGACTTGACAAACACATAAGAAAACTAGACACAACAGACACAAGAGAGAAAGTAAAATATCTAAACTAATAAAGTTATTCTTAACACTGATATTGAATCAAATCTTCCCCCACGATGATGCAAAAAAAAAAAAAAAATTGATGAGGTTTTATTCTCTACTCCAAATTTTATAAATGTAAATATCTTGGGTTTGTTTGGATAGGAGAATTCTCCCAAAATTTACCCAAAATTTACTTGCTTGCATCATCAACACATTTTCCAACCACCTTTTTATCTCACACACATCACATCAAAAAAGTGCTATAGTGTTTTATTTCAAATACTCTCTATCCAAACAAACCCCTTATTTTCTGCAAGTCTTGAAATCATTTATTGTGTACAAGGGATATTAGACATCAATTCCATAGGAAAGACAGTCAAGTATTGATTGTTTTCAAGCTCATCTGTTATTTAGATGACAAAAAATATAAGAAGTAATCCCACTTTTCTAATATGCAACAAAGTAGTAAAAGTAAAAATATAATAGCTCCTAGAGTTTTGCAATACCTTATTTGTTTGGACAAGAATTAATCAAGTTGAGTTTGTTATCATTTTACTACCTGTTAAAGATTTAGTTTCTAAATATTATTGAGTATTACAAAAGCAATTAACAGCGTACTCTTACTTAACCACACCTATTTTTATGGTTGAAGAACTAGATTTAAACTCATGTGCAACTATGAAATTATCAAATAATCCATCTAAATACATCATCTACACTTGTGAATATGATATTCAGATTCCAAGAATCTCGATCTGTATATTGTTACCAATTTTTGTTGCTTAACAATAGCTTAGATGCTATATAATTGGTGATCAATCAACTACAAATGTTAAAACAGTTTCATGGACTAACAAGTAGAAAACATAACACATCACCTATAGTCAATTTAATATTTTAAACAAACAAATTCACACTTAACCTAAACATAAACTTTAGCAAGACATAAATAAAAAAAACAACTAAAAATCTCATATTACTACCAAACATTGAAGTACAAATACGAGAAATCAAAAGTGTGATATTTTCTCAATCTTCAATCTTTCTCCATGTTTAGATATATACAAGATTGTATAAAATGGCTAATCTATGCTAACTTGAAGAATCATGAAGATTTAGTTGAAATTATATATATTTAGAGTTATTTCTAACCTCCAAAATTCTTCCAAAGTTGCTTGGTTCATACCTCATATATTCTATTTATAGGGTAGCTAGAAAATGTAAGAAAAATAGGAAGAAAAGTACTGGAAAAACCTAACCACGTCTTAATTGACTTATAGATCCATCGTTTTGCTCCTTGCTTAATTTCAAGATTCAACCAGTAGTGATGCTAGTCTTGTGATAGCCCCACTTCCCCCTAAGGCTAACCAAAGGGTTGGCGGGCTGCCTGCCCAACTCTCGCCAGGACTCGAGCATTCGAAAAATACTAACTTAAGAGGGTAAAACCAAAATTCATATCAACAATGAGGATGGAAACTGTAAAGAAATATTTAAATTTAAAGTACAATTATCAACTCAAAACACTTAAAACTTCGAGCCACAGATTAATACATTCCCATGAGTTCGAAATATTCAAAACCAAGAGAATATACAATTCGTTTTTCCACACTCGGGACAAAAGAACAAAAATCAAGTGCTAGACCTAACTAGGTCTCCGGATTCTCGTCACCTGTTAAGGAAAAACAAATGGGAACGGGGGTGAGCTAAAGCTCGTGAATTTCCAAAAGATCATGCACAGGCATAAAGCGGGATAAATAACATATTTAAAACAATTAAATGAAACACAGAAACACACAAGTAGGATACGGGAGCTCTCAGGATCTCAAGTCCACCTCGCACGTTCTATTCACGTAGTTGACACTCCATCGACTTTCCAATCTATGTAGACAACTCTTTACTACCATTTCCTTCCACTGAACATCCCCCTTTACCGGGCCCGCAATCCTAACACTTAAACACTTACTACTCAAGGGACGCGGCCAAGAGTAGTTTATAAACACTTTTATACACACTTTCCCCACTAGTGTGTATATATTCATGCAAAATAACTAAATCACCTACTCTACTTAAAAGAGGGCAATAAAGTATACCCTCCTTAAGTGAGTGGTATAACACTTTCAAATTCAAGTATTTCACACAATCACATCATGGCATTCAATTAAGACGAGTAACATGCATTGGAAACTCACCGATAAAGTAGGTCTCGGAGTTCAAGTTTGGATCACTTTGCAATTGAGCACCACTTCCTAAAATAATCTAAGAACAATGGAAATGAGTTTTCTAATTTATTGGCCAAGTTTAGTTTAAGCAAAAGTAAGTTCAATAAACTTCCTACTTGAGTAGAAATCTTTGAAAAATCGTAACTTGAGTGATATAAGTCCAAATTTCACAAGCTTGGTACCGTTGGAAACCTCTTTTAAATTTCTAAAACTTTGCAGAAGACATCATGATAAAATTATGGACAAAAACTGCCCAAATTTTCGTGTTAAGTTCAGCTACAGTACAACACAGAACATAACAGGTTAATTTTCCAGCAGACTTTGAAAGTTTACCCAAAATTTTAGGAAACGAATTGGCCTTTGAAATTTACACAGTTTAAAGCCCTATATATCAAGTTTCAAACGCCACCACGGCACTCGATTTTGACTCTCGAGCAAGAAATTATAACTGTTCAAACATGGCTGGTTCAAAAACCTGCATTTTCTGAAATCCAGTTTTACAGGGCAGTATTTGGAGCTTCTTTTGAGTGACGAATTCTTACTCAAAAATCACCAAATTTCGTACACTAACTCTAAAATATATAGATTATGTCCACACAAAAATTCAACCAAAAAATCTCACGGGAAGATAGTGTTTTTAACGCTCAAAGAGGACTCGACAACTCATCTCAAACCTGCAGAGTTTTATCTTCTTCTTCTATGAGCTTCTAAGACATTTAAATTACCACCAAATGCCCTAATTCTTGAAACAAAGCTAGTATTAATCTTCCTAAGCCCAATGGTGGTCAAAAATGATGATGGCTTTTATCAAATTTTAGCTCAAATCAGGCTCACAAATTCGGACAGCAGCTTGCTCAATTTCCAGCTTTTCTTGTTCCAATTTAACTATCATTCTTGCTATTACTTTGGAAGGGCTTTTTGTGGGAAACATCAACAACTTAAACCTCAACATTTAACCATTACATTTAGTCTTCAAGCTTGCAAAAATGCAGCCACAAAACAGGGGAAACATAGCAGGATTTTCAGCCAACATTTAAGCTCCTAAAGCAGAATTTTCTCATGCCATTCTTACTAAAACTTTTGAGGGGCTTTTGTAGAGAAAATTAACAACTCAAAGTTCATCATTTAAGCACTAGAATCAGCCCTTAAACTTACAAAATGCAGCCACAAAAATCAAAGGAAAAACAGCAAATTTTCAGCCCCCATTTCCCCTCTCTCCATCCGGTTTTTCCTTGAGGTTTCTTTCCCAAATTCCAACCACAAATTCCAACATCCACACACACACATTTCACCATTTTCATGCTAAGAAAGAAATTCACATACTTGTGGGATTCTAAGAGCCCACTCAACAACCATAATCAACAAATGCTTAATAATAATGAAACTTAACAACTAAACTTCAAGAATTTAAACTTAAAGCTCATCATTTTAGGTGTAGGAGGATTACCTCCTCCTCTAGTTGCTTGAGCAAGGTTAGGAAGTCCAAAATCCACCACCCAAAGCTCCCCTTTCCACCACTGAGATTCGGCCAGCCCTCCCGTTCAAGTTCTCCAAGGCTTCTAATCTTCTAAGCAAGGGTTTTGCAAGGAAATGGAAGGCTTTCTTTGAGAGGAGGATGGAGAAATAAGACCGGCTGAAATGGAGGGCTTGGAGAGGAAATGAAAAGCTGTTTTTTTTTTTAAGAAAGGAGAGGAGAAGTGATCGGCTGAAATTGGAAGAGGAAGAAGGGAAGACTTTGTTGTCTTGACACAAAATTTTGACAAGACATAAAGCCTTAATTCAAGAAGATTTGTTCCCTTTTTAATTTCTAATCTTGCAACTTAATTTGGAGGGAATGGAATGACAAATTTAACTAGAAGATTAAAGGGGATAATCTCGGTTAGGAGAGAGAAAGGAAGAGGAAAAATTAAAGTGATTTGGAGGAAATTACATGGATAAACAATCGCAGGTTAAAATCCTAACTTTCGGGAAATTTGTCCAACTAGGTTTTAAGGTTTCAAAACCCTACTTAATCTCACCTTTAATAATTCACTTCTAGTCCTTTGATTGAATTCTTAACCTACGAGTGATCATCTTTACTCTCCATCGCTACTTCACTCAAGGCCCGAATTTTTACCTCGAACAACGTGTTTTCCCATTTTCTATCTAATGAATACTAAAAGGGCGAATTTTGAAAAGGTAGACGGAATATTGAAAATCTACGAGAAAATATGTGTGAAATAAAATTGGGTCACCCAAAAATAAAAATAAAAATTGAATTTCCATTTAAATTTTCTGAAAAATATGTTTGAGTACGATATTAAAATAATCAAATGAATTAATGATAATAGCAACAATATTAAAAATAATAAATATTAACAATATATTTTTGTTTTGAGGCCTTCACAAGTCTTGAAACTTTTCTGTCTAGTGCTAGATCAGGTTCAGGGAGGCTGAATTAGCTTTTGCACCAAGTACAAAAATTGCAGTCCTTTGAGTTACATTTTCAATGGAACAAGAATCAAGTTTTTGGAGGTCTAGATGCTGAATTATGATCAAAATTCTCTACGCTATTTAGTAAATTATAGCAATAAAAATATACTTCTATTTTTCATATTTTTAACTATATAAATGTGTGAACTAGATTTTGACATCTCATAAGAAATTTAGACCTTGATCTTATCTTTACAATGTTTCAAGAATTATCTCAATCCAATACTTGTAACTCAAGTTGCAATCAAAGTACCAAAATATATTAGGGCTAGCAGTGCATTTCTTCTCTGCTTTTTAAATGCATTTCATCTTTTGAATATTTTACAATCCACATTCACTTGAAATCAACTCCAAATCATCAAGAATGATGCAAATAGCTTCTCTTTTTACTCAATTGATGTTTGAGTCATTAAAACCTACAAAAGCATGAAGTTTTCTCCACTTACTTCCATAAAAATGCAACTTTTCTTGTTTTAACCACTTAATGTAAAATTCAACTAGTATCCTAGTTATTTGATTCAAAGTTGAATAAAAACACACCAAAACATGTATAATTTATAGTACAAAAACATGAAAAATAAGTGCTTGTCAACAACACAAGCAAATTATTACCCTTGTTTGCCTATATTTGTGGTCTCTCTAAATAATCCTCTCCTTTCTCGATCTTATTACAATCCCATACCCCTTATCCACTATACCCATTTCTAACCCTGTTAACTAATCCCTTACTCTCGGACCTTTTTTTTCTTGGCCCTGTCTCTCTATCGTTTCACTTTCTTTGCCTTCTTATCATTGTAACTCATCACCCTTCCAACTTGAACCACATTCCCTCCTTATTCTTTTCCCCAGTAATGAGATCTCCTTCATTTTCTTTTCCACCACTCTCCATTTCTTCTATGAGCAAATTCTTTTATTTTCATCCTGTCCATTTTCTTTTCTGCACGACTTGACCCCTCTATTTTTTTTTATTTTTTTTGCCATCATTTGTGATCAAATTACTTTCCATTCCTGCTATCCTTCTCCTTTACTTTTTGCATAGCACCACTTCGCGTTACAACTCTCTTATCTTTTTTGAATTCCTATCATTCAAATTGCCTACTCATAACTACTACTTTTGTTCTTTCTCCCTATTCCCTTTCCTTTCCATTACTTTTAATAGTTTATACACTACTTCTACTTATTTTTGGGTAGATCTATTGTCATGTTAAAAAAAATTACAAATTATTCATTCATATATTTTGAAATTGATAAAATTTTTAACGTGTTATTCTATGAGAGATAAGATTTATATATTCTTGATTCCAGTTGGAGGCAAACATTTTCTAATACTGCTGGATATTTCAATGTATGGAATAATTTATTTTCTACTTATCTATTTATTAAAGATTTTTTATCAAATTAGTTATGTTGGTAACAATTTTAAATATTTGTTTTACTATAAAAACTTTTGCAAATCTAATAGTATTTTGTTAAATAAGGATTTTGAGAAACAAAAATTTGCTAGGATTTATAGCTCGACTATAGAATGTTTTGTCATTCATATTCTTAAAAAAATGAAAAAGCAACTTAAGGGAGAGTGAATTATGTTACATAGAAAATAAACTTGTGAGGAATTGAATTATTAAGGAGGAAAAGAACATCATTTTGAAAAAATATAACAAAATAGCATATGATAATTATAGCCATTATCATTTTTGGTAGGAAAAGTATCATAGGATAATTTTGAATACCTTAAATTGTTGGAATTGGATCTTTGCTTATTCATTTTGGAACAAATAGTACTTTTAAAATTATATTCACAAAAGTATCAGGACAATATGCAATACAAGTGCAACTCAAGTCAGTACTTGATTTTTCTCTTTTGAAAAGTATACAGCTTTTCATGCACATGCATGAGTCTTTTTAAATTTCTAACTTAAATAAGATTGAACCTCTTATTACATGTAAAAGAAATTCTATTCCTATATTGATTGTCATCTATCATTTAGAAAAATATGCTTACAAAATTTGGAACAAAAGACATGCTTAAAATTTTGGAATAGGAATCTTAACAATATTAAATGCTTGCACAAGTTAGTTAGCTAAGAAGATAAATTTGGATATATTACATTGTTGCAGCAATATATAAATAGGAAGAATATTTTAATTTTTTGAGTAATTAATTTTTCTCTTTCTTGTCATCAATGCAAGTTGAATGCTATTTAGGAATATTTGTACATTTGAAAAAAATTTGTATCAACTATGATAATATTCTAAAATTCTTAATTTTGGTTAAGGTAAACCACAATATGTTTGATAATAGCTAATATCATTCTTCTTTTCTTCATAATATGAACATGGATTTCAAATTTTTTTTCCCTAAAGAATGAACTACTGCATATTAGATTTGTATATCTTTTAGGTAAACTATACTCTAGATTAATAGTCTAAAGTAACATAGAGAGGAAGAAAATTTTACTAAAAAATAAAGTAATATGCAACATGTTATATTTTTTGAATTTGATAAATTATGTTATAGGTTATTTGATACAAATTAATTTAAAGATTTATTCTTTAATTTTACACAACAATGATTTATTTTCACAAAGAAGAAAAATGAAATCTTTGAACCTAATGATGAGGAAATAATCCAATTAACCTTTATTTTCTTATTCTTTTTTATAAGTATCTTCTTTTGTTATTTTTATTACTAAATTATATTTTATTTTCTTTTATGTTAATTTATGCTAGTCACAAATTTAGCTTAAAATTTAGTCAACAAAAAAAGAAATGTAATTCTCAAATTGAATCACCTTTCTTTTTTTTATTTGCATGAACTATCTCAATTTTATTTTAACTAAATCATCAAAATAATGAAATAGGATATTGAATAAACATACCTTACTTTAGGACATTTAAGAAACTAATGTCGAAATAATAGACCAGGTTGACTATAATTATGAAAGGATTATGACTAGTTTTATAATGTTTAATTTGAAAGAAATCAATTTTTTTATTAATATGTCCTTAACTAATATAAGTCATCCAAACAACTAAGCTACTCTGATACTAGTTTAAGATAATGCTAGTTGCACATGTAATATACTTTTAGTAATAATAATTATTCCTATACATGTTTTTACACAAGAATTTAATGAGTAAATATAAAAGAATAGTTATTGTTTGATGTAATTCCTAAGTGTATGTAACTCAATAGTAATTGTTTGATTACAATAAATAAAAACTTCCTTCCATATAGTAATATTAAAATTACTTAAAAATCTAAATAAAAACACAAAGTAATTTTTGATTGCATAATAAATATCAAAAACTTATTTCAAAGTTTATTATTGTAGATTTTTTTACTTGTTACAAATAATTTTATGCAGACAATCAATACATAATCAACATTTGTCAAGTAGATAATCTAAATTAATCATGAACTTAGGTTGTTTTTATTTCACATATCTACAAGAGTTAATAAACTATACTAGTCAAAATTGATGTCAAAATCATCCACCTACACTTATGCACCTTATAATGATCAATCTAAGTATAATAGAAACTAAATGTTAAGCTCTATCTACAGTGATGTAAAGATGTTCGACTAGAACTTATGAGCTTTTTAAACCAAATATTATAACAAAGTTTTAAGTATCTCAACTTGATTTGGTCAAATTTTAGTTCTTTTTTAGATGTAGCAATGCATCTTTGGATTTTAGAATCCATGATTTTTTATATTTTAAAAATTTTTAAACAAATGAAGCCACCTAATCAAGCAAGTCATTAGCAATTTGCAAAAGAAAGTCTTCAATTTCAAAATTCAATGTTTTGTATAAAAGTCTAATTCCAAAACTAGATCCTATATATTTCTTTCTTCTATCTAGTAGTTGACTGCTTTGCTTCAGTACATTGATTCAAGCTCTTCCTAATGTAGTTTCTATAGATATATTAGCATAATACTTTCACTTAGTCAAATCAAGAGACTATAGACTACTATCCTAGAAGACAATTGCTGTTGATGGAAAAATCGAGCATTGTTTTTGTTGCTATAACTGTAATTGTTTTTATTTTCTTATTATTGTTGCTACTATAGCAGTTACTTCTGTTCTTAGTTGTTATTTCTAAGTCAGTTGTATCTGTTGTCGATATTGATAAATCTAAGAATGTCCAATCTATTACTGCTATTGAACCATCTATGCTAATTGTTGTTGATTCAATGTTATAGAATTTTTTTTACAACTACAAAAATAGTTGCAACTACAAAAGCACTACTTCCATTGGTACTAAAAATGATACAAAAGACAATTGGGAATAAAATTGAAAGTATTCTCTTTACTCACTATTGTAGCAATATACTAATTTGTGTCATATGTGCTTATCCAGTTTGAGTAAGATAATTATAGATTAATTAATTATGATATCCTTAAGACATGTTTAGTCCAATCTGTGAGAACCCTAGAAAAAAAATTTTCAATTAAGAGCACCATTAATCATCTAGTGCATTATTTCTCCCAAAATACCCAATTTCGTGTGTACTGCATGGTTTAATTTGGAATTTCATTTTCCATGTTTTATATGGACAAATGCATGAAACTTATATGGTTTTATGTGTGTCACATGTTAATTAAGGGATTTGATGGCAATTTGCAAAGATATTATCTCATTTTTGGCCAAGAAGTTGACACTTGTCAACACCTCCTTAACCCCTTGACTTTAAGTCTTCTATTTAAACCTTCCATTTCAAAAATTTGAATTAAAATTCCCTCTCTCTCTCACCCTCTTGGCCGGCCACTTTCTCCATGAAGAACAACAAAACTTAAGTTAGAAATTTGGTGATTTTAGTGTAGAAAAACAGCTTTAGGTAAATTCCTCACCTAGACTACTATTTCAACTTCAAACTTGGTGGCAAGGAGTGGAATTTTTGGGTGGTTTGCTCACACTTCTAGCAAGGTAAAACCCCTCTTAATTATGTTTTAATGAGCTTTAAATCCTTAAGGGATGTTGGTTAGATGTCTTGAAGTACTTATTGTTGTTTGGAAGGATTGATTATGGAAGGAAATCTTGTGGTTGCTAACTAGGGTTTGGGAACCTCACTGGGCTTTTAGCTCACCCTATTTTCCCTTTTGTTTTCCTTAGCAGGGGGATTTGCTTGAGCTTAGGGTTGGAAGTACGTGCGAATAGTATAAATTTTTGTTGTTACTTTTGTTTAAGGGATGATATACTGTAAAACCCTATCATGGATAAGTTAGCTTTTGGTTTTGTACCATTAATCCCCTGTTGAATTTTAAGTTTGAACGGTGGTGTGAAACTTATGTAACTATGTTGGATTACTTTTGAATTTGGGAGAATTGAGTCCGGTAAGTTGGGTTGTTGGTTTATATTGGCTATCGAGTCCTGGCGAGAGTTGGGCAGGCAGTCCGCTGACCTCTCTGCTTCGCCTTTGGGGAAAGTGGGGCTGTCACACGATCGATAGCAAGTGTTTGCTTAATTTTAAGTTTAAGAGAAACAATGTCTAAATGGTTATAAGTAAATTAACAAGCTAATAAGCAATATATATGTGATTGACATCATTAATAGGTATTTTCCCTTAAACGTCGATAGACTTAAATGCTTATACATGAGCTTTACGATTTTCTTTTCAGACAAGATTTAAACACTTATAGTAAGAAAAACAAAGGAAATCATCCTTAAGAAATGACTATTGAAGATTACTTAACAATTAAATTATTTCTTGTACAAAATTGAGCAAACATATGTTGCATGTTGGTGTGATTTTAATTGCAAGTAATTGTTCATATACCTTTTTCTAGAAAATTTTATCTATTTAGTTATGATAATTTAGACCTTAAAAGGTTTATATCTTATTTTTTGCAGGGAGGATCGTGATAATGGATCATCTTATAAGTAAATTGGGAAATGATGATAATTGAAAGATTTGATTCGTTGTTTGGAGTTCAAGATGTCAAAATCTAACATTAAGACCCCATTTTGCTAGTATAGATATTAGCTAGGTGATTGTGAGATTCATGATTCAACTTGCATGTTCTCTATTTTTCTGCTTTCCCTTTGTAAGGCTTAAAAAAAAGAAAAAAGATGTCAAATCCAAAATTTTGAAATTGTGTTCAAAAGAAAAAGTAATCATTCATCTATAAAATTGTGAGGTCCCGTACCATCAATTTAAATTATAAATTACAAAAATTCCATATTTTCATAAAATTATTTTATTACTTTAGTTTGTATTATTTGATTCTCGTATATCAATTGTAATGGATCGAAAAGTTTCAAAATGCATTGTGCACATTTAAATTATGTTCTAGATTAAATTATTTGAATGTTTAAATTTCACACTTGAGCCTAGGGTCAACCACTAGACATAAGATTCGAATATTAGAATATGTATTCGGGGTATATAAATGAGAGAAATCGGGATCAGAGTGTCGCATTGCGCGAGTTCGACATCGACGCAACATAAAGCGACAAAAGTTAGCTTTTGAAGCTCACATCATTTCCATCACTCATGTGTCTTGAAACTCAAAGAAACTCATCACTCTCTCACCTCTATTTCTCCCTCCAAATAGCCGGCCATCCTTCATCTTCTTCCTCTTCTTGTTTCTTCAAAAAATCACCAACCAAAACCTCCATTTTTACAACCAAAAACACTTGAAGATCTTGCTAGTTTCTTGCAGAAATTTGGACCAGCTTGGAAGAAAGGAGAAACTGGTGGTTGAGCTTGAGGATTGAGGACTTGTGTGAGCTATTTCTTCCTTCATTCACCAAGCTTCTTGTTTGAGTTGAGGTAAACTTACTAGAGACCAAAAACCTTGTCCTTAGTTTCATTATTCTTGGTTAGGAGAGCTTGTAGCTCTTTGAGTTGGATTTTGTTGTTGTTTGATGAAAGTGGACTCTATGAAATCCCACCGTATATGAACTTGGGGCTGTGATGATCTAATGTGTGTGTGTGTGTGGTGTTTTATGTGGAGTTTTGTTGCTAAAAATGAAAGAGGGAAGAGAAAGAGAAGAGCCGAGAGAGGTTGTGTGTGCTGGTTTCTTTGCAGCTTTGTTTCCTCTATTTTTAGCTCAATGATTCCATGCCTCACTTGTTGATTCTCGATGCTTATATGATGGCCTAAGTATGGGAGAAATTTCATGTAAAAATAGCTTTTTTTGAAGTTGCAAAATGGATGAGAAAGAAAGCTTAAAAATCTGGATTTTCGTATGGCAGGGTTGGTGAAATAGCTTTCTTAAAACTGTTGTAACTTGGTGTAGGAAGATCCAAATTGAGTTTTGTTTGTTGCGTTTGAAACTAGAATCCAATTTCTTTCAGTGGTATAAATTTCAAGGGTTAGTTCAATTTCTGTGAATTTTGGTGAATTTTCAAATTTGACTAAAAATCAAGACTGTTATGTCCTATTTTTACTGTAGTAGCAGTTTTAAACTGAAATTTGACTGGTTTTCGATTTGAATCTTGTGTAAGTGTCTTCTCAAGAGTTTTAGTTCATTGAGTCTATTTTTCAACGGTATAAGATTCGTAATTTTTGGCCTTATAGTACTCAAGTTATGATTTTTCAAAGAATACTATACAAAACTGAAATTTCTTCTAAGGAAGCGACGAAAGCTTAGAAATGCCTTGGAAACATTTCCTAATTTTCAGGTGATCACATGGACTCCTTGGTTGTTTTGAAAGCTTAAATGTTACACTATGTGTTGGTAAAATGTTTTACAAATGTGAGTTCATTTGGTTTGTCAAAAACCTTTGAAGGTTTAGGTTAAAATCTGGAAATTCAACCTCTATGCAATTGCCGAATTATTGCCCTATTTTTGAAACATTTTGATACAAATTTTTCTACTATTTTGTTTTCATTTGATAAAGGAATATTACTAGAGTTTTGTACCAAAATTTGAGTGATTTGGGGCTGTTTTGATTGAACAAAAGGTTTGCAAATCAAAGAAGGAAAATCTGGCAGCTTAGTTTTCAAATTTTTCACAAACTTTGGCCATCTAAAAAGTTACCTTCCCGTGTGAGTTTTGGCTCAAATTTGGTACACACATATCTCACCTAGTGAGGTTTGAGTGTACAAAATTTGTAATTTTTGGTGGCATTTCGATGCCCAAATGTTGTTCCAAATCTAGCTTTTCAAATCTGGAAATCTGGCCGTCAGTCATGGTGATCCCTGTACTTCTATTGGCTGTAATTCCTTACTCGGGAGTCAAAATTGAGCACCGTTAGTGGCTTTTGAAACTAGACTTCACCAGCTTTCTAACAGTATAAGACTCGCATCCTAGTTCTTTTCCTATCAACACCGAAAAGTCACAAAAATGGCTGATTTCACAACCTGATTTCTGTTTTGTCCTCTGCTGGATTTTCCAGCTTACTTTAGCCCATCTTGCTCAATAAATCTTTGAACGAGGTCTTCTAGTGATTTCTAGGATGTTGAATCTAATGTCCATAGCTTTAAGCCTTGTCCAATTTCGACGTATACTGAGTGAATTATGGCTTGAGAAAGAAGTAGTAGTTGAGCAGCTTTGGTGAATTTGGATAGTTAAGTCAAGTGTAGAGTTTTAGCCGCTTGGATTGAAAATAATAATTCGGTTTTGACTCAGGTGACCAAGAGGCTGCTGAAGTTGGCCTGACTGTCGAAGCCTAACCATATTGCTTACGTGCTTGATTAAATTCATTGGTGAGTGTTCAAGTGCATGATATTTAAGGCTTTATTTAATGTTAATGATTTGAGAAACATACTTGTGTGCCTCAGTGAGTGTGTAGTTTACCGCGCTCACCTTATTTGATCTGCCTCTAAATGAGTTCGACTGCTTGAATTATCAATTGTCTGACCACTTGAACGATTGTTACTTGAATTATAGTTCCTTGAATGATTGTTATGGCTAATGAAATTGTGGGGATGCCCAAACCCCATCGAGGAACTTTCCACTTCGACCGGGCAAGTAGACGACCAAGGTATATTCGAGTATTACCAACTATCGAATATTTGACGAGTGGGCTCGGTACAGGGGGTGTAAGTAGATGGGTGAGGGTTTCAAGTGGTGTCTACTGGTTGTGAGAGTGTGGTTGACGGAGTGTCAACATTTTAATTGGAGGTCAGAGTTCGTGAAGCGGGCCAGACATGACTGTGACAAATGCAAAAATTTGGATCGGGGGTACGTGCTAAGTCCCTGAGGACGGTAGTCACCTCTACCTCCCGTGTCCACCTGTATCCTTTTATATTGTGTTGTCTCCTTGCTCTACGAGAAATATTGTTGGTTTTACTTTCTTAATTGTTTTAATTGCTAAAGTATCACTTTACCTTACTTGCGTGTATACTTTCTTGGCCTCACTGAGAGTTAGCTCACCCCAATATATTTGTTTTCCTTAACAAGTCTTGAAGTGGAGATCGTAAATCGAGGAAATTAGTCTCTTTTGTATGATTTCCACACTTTTGTATAGGATTGATATTAATTGTGAAGTTGATGGTTTATTATATTTGAAGTTGATATAATTGTAATTTTGATAAAATTATTGAGGTTGTACTCTTGTAAGTTAGTTAGTAATTTTATTGGACCTCAATTAGGGTTTTAGGAATGAATGTTTGTATTATTATTTGAATTTTGTAATGAGTCCTGGCGAGAGGTGGTCAAGCGGCCCGTCGATACCCTAGGATTCGCCCTAAGGAGAAGTGGGATCATCACAAAAATATCTTTTGTCATTGGAAATAAAATTTAAAAATAATTAGATGATTTGTTAGAAAATTACAAGAAATGATGCACAGACATATTTCAATATGAATAACTATATATGCATAATGATAGATAATTTAGAGGTAATAATCGAGACATTCATTATGCATTTAAGAGAACAAGAAGTGTTCATTTAAAAGTAGTAAGTAGTACTTTTAATTCATGAAATCCCTGCACATTGCTTCTTTTGTATAGAGAGTTGGATGTGGATAAATCATGAGAGCTTCCCTTTAGTGGGAATGTTTGTTATTTATGGAGTCCAATGTAGAGACCCAATTTTATTGGATTGTCCAATATGATGATAAAGCAAGGATCTTATGCATAAATATTAGAAATCAACAAGACAACAAAAGAGTAGAGCTGTCCGTAGATAAGCAGCAAATGGCAAGGTTAGATTGCCTTAACAATAATCTATAATTAATTTGCTATCATACTAAAACTATGTCATTTTGACAAATCCAAGAAGAAAATCATTCTTGAAAGAATTTGATCTGCATTAGAGATCTCATATCACTATTCTTACCTATACATTACAAACTTGTTAATTTGGATAAGGGCGAAATTTTTGAAAGAATTAGATCTAAAATACAGGGATGCAAACATTAACCAGTGTCCGTAAATATCAAAATTCAACAAGTAGAGATTTATAAATAATCCTTATTCTTTTTTCCTAATCCTTGTGCAGAGTAGTATTAGTGTCTTCTCATCTCCAGGACTAGTATATTTTGATATAATCTCTTCTTATTGTCATCTCATTTTCAAGTGCAAAATATCTTAAATTTAGTCATTAATCTCTCCCCATTCTTATCTCTTCCTAACAGTAGTTTAATCTTTAGCAATATAGGTATTGCTTAAGAGTAGTGATCATTAGTAGTACAAGAATTTGACTGTAGTAGGGATATAGTATTAAACTTTTAGTCTAATCAATCTTGTATAATGGTAAAGATTTATTAATGAAAATATCTTTTTGTTATTGTTAAAAAAATGAATACATACATAGACATGTATATGAATGATTTTTTGCTGCATATGGATGCTGTGGCAAGGGAGTCAAGCATAGATCAATTAAATAAAACAAAATTTATTAAATATCAACAATAAGTTTTTTTTATAATGAATTTTACTTGAACACTTTTAATTAAGTATAACTATCTAATTAAAATGCAACTTTCTGTGCTATTTGAGTCAACCATATATTTATATATTTTCTATGATAATACAGATATTGATTTTTAACTTGTGTTTAATAATCTATGGAACATAGTTAGATGAATATTTTTTATTTACTATTCTAATAATTCATCTTTGTTAGAACTAAGATGTTAATATTACATGGAGCAAAAGATTTATATGAGATCATGTAAAATTGTGTCTGAGTTTGAAATTAAAACTTTATCGAAATCTATATATTCGTATTACTTCCTTTTTCATGATATCATATTTATATATCTTCATCATCTACCTTTATATTAGAAATAAATTTTTAATGTTGCTTATCTAAAATTATTTGTTTGAAGGGTAGTATTGTACAGTAGATGATAAATACTTTTCTCCATATGTACTAGCTTTCAAATTAACAAAGGAGTCTTTAAAATATAAGTATATTTAATCCATCTCAAAATTAACTTCTTTCTAATATTTGTAATTTTTATGTTATTGATATGATGAATATCATAAGGAGCACAATAGGTTAAGAGAATATCTTCTTTTTCCTATGGGATAATTTCAAAAACCTTCCCTGAGGTTTTTGACACTTGCACTGACATCTCCTCAAGTTTACAAAATTACACTGACCATCTCTCAGAGTTTTTAGGCCAATTGGTGACATCAACACGGATGAAATTCTAACTTTGCCCTATTAACATGTGTTTAATTAGAAACGTAATATTTAGAAAAATAATACATCTAAATTAGTTAAACTCTTTTAACTAGAAAAATAGGCTTTTAATAACTAAGCAATGATGTTAACAACCCTTTATGAAAGGCACCAAAGAGGGAGGAAAGTTGGCGCCATTTTATGTTACGAGCATGATTTGACAAGGATGATAGAATAGTTTGCTTATATACTAGACATATAAGCGCTCGGTTATGAAATGGAGAAGGAAAAAGAAAGCATTGAATGAAAGAAAAAAATCGAAGCAATATGAAGCTGCCTTCATTCTCGCTGGAGTGAAAGTGATCAGAGCAGGTATCAAAGGTATGAATTTCCCTCTATAGGAAGTCTAGTATTATAGAATATTGATGTGAATTAGTAGATTAGTTCAGGGTTAGCGAGTTATACACATTTCAGTTTCTCTTGCTCTATTTGATCAGTAAAATTTTCATGAGTTGGTAATATGAATTTGTACACTTAGCCTAGGATAATAGATAGGTAATATGGTGTATTTTGAAAATCAGTATGTGTGTAATTCTCAATTTCTAGGATGGGGACTCTTGCTGCTGCCTATGATACTGTTGTTCAATGTCAAGAAAACAAAATCATGATACCAACTGTTGATCCAACTGGCTCTTCATACATTAACTTCTTGTTTAATGTAACTGAAAAGGCATTCAAAAAATCCCTGAGAATGTCAGCATGATTATGCATATCAGATATCGATGCCTGGAAAAAATTGCATGATTGATATTAACAATGACCAATCAGTTCATGAGATACTCATAATACATCAATCTAAACTGGTCATCGACTTGCATGTGTATAATATGGAAACTATTCCTGTTGATGACCAAAATGCCTTAGTGAATGCAAGTGCTGTGAACTTAGACAATAACTTAGGCATTGAAGAAAATTCTAGGAGATCAATTGTAGATCTTGGAGTCTCGGATGATGACTATGATGACTCTAACTCTGACTCTTCATGAAAACACAACTTGCACAGTGATGATGAGGATGAAGTAGTTCATGAAAGGGTCTTGGATGAACATAGTGAGGATAGTTTCTCTGATTTTGAAAATAATGAGGCAGACATTGTGGTTGCTGATTCTGAAGATGAGGAAGATAATGAACCTATGAGGCAAGTAATGGGACAAAAAGGATTTACAACACCAAAGATAAGATTGAGTTTGAGAATGGTCAATTTTTGAGAACATTTGTTATAGATAAACATTGTGCTAAGTCTACTTCTGATTGGATGGCCAAGAAATTGGCTTCTACCATGAAAGATCATTCTAATATGACTAGCAAAGATGTAGAGTCAAAGTTGTTAAAGTATGATGTTAACCCAAGTAAAATGCAGGTTTTCAGAGCTAAGAACAAAGCACTTGTTCAGATAGAAGGCACACATGCTAAGTCTTATTCTAAGCTGCCAATATATGCTGAGCTGTTAAGGAAAAATAATCCAAAAGGCATTTGTAAAATACATTATGACAGGCCAAATCTGTTAGGTGAGCCTAGATATTTGAGAATATTCATTAGTTTCAAAGCTCAAAAGTTGGGATTCTTGGAAGAATGCAGGCCTTAGGGTTTGATTGCTATTTCTTGAAGGGATCATTTGGAGGTGTGCTTCTCACAGCTGTTGCTTTAGATGCAAACAACAGCATTTTTCCTATAGTCTCTGTAGTAACTAAATATGAGAACAAGAACTCCTGGAGTTGGTTCTTCTACTACTTCCAAGAGTTCTTTGGTCCACTTGACAATAACATGCTTTTAACCTTCATGAGTGATAGACAGAGGTAAATCACATTCACCTATGCTTTTAAACTATCTAATATCAATTAGTTGCTGAGTTTTTTGTTGCTATTGTAGGGATTGAATCTTACCTATGAAGAGATACTTCCTAATGTAGTTGGAAGACATTGCTATAGGCATATATGCAGCAATTTCGAGACTCAATTCCCAGGGGTCTTACTCAGTACTTTCTTTTGGAAGGCAGCCAAAAGTTATGATTTAATTGGACATAATGAAGCAACTGAAAGTATTAAAGATATTAATAAGGATGATTGGAAATATCTAGATAAAATTCCAAGAAGTACCTAGTGTAGGCATGCGTTTTCAAGTGAAATTAAGTGTGACCATATCACAAATAATTCCACTGAGTCCTTTAATACCTGGGTTGGTGATTTGAGAGGAAAGCCCATATTGACTTTGGTTGATGACTTAAGAAGAAATTTCATGAAAAAGTTGCATAAGAGATGCCAAAAATGTTGCACTTTGAGCAGTAGTATTACTCCCAGAATTGCTGAGAAACTGAAAGAAATTGGTCAAGCATCATGATAATGCAGCATGCATATGGACATATTTGAGATTGTTGATATGGATAGAACCTACATAGTTAATCTCAACCAAAGAATTTGTGGCTGTGGAGCTTATTAGATTTCTAGAATTCCATGCAAACATGCAGCTCTAGGAATTATATACAAGAAAGAAAAATTGCAGTCTTACCGTGATTCTTGGATCACAAAAGACATGTACTTGAAGGCTTACTTTTCAATGATTCATCCAATTCCTGAAGTAAAGAGATGGCCTCCTATGCCTGATGTCTTGCCATCAATAGTGTTGCCACCATCTTTGAAAAGAGCTCTTGCAAGACCAAGAGTAAATCGAAGAAGACAAGCTAATAAAGAGGCTTCTAGCAACAAGGAAAGAGATCCAGCACTCTCAAGTGTGGCAATTATGGAGATTTTGGTCATAGTAACAAGACATACAAAAGAGCACCTGTGCAGAAAAGGACTGTAAACAAGACACTTGCTGAGCTGGTATATTATACTTAACTCTTGTTTTCAGTTAACATAACTCCTAATGATTACTTACAAGTCTCTCAATATGTAATCATAGATGGCAAAGAGAAGAGGAAGACCAGGTAGAGGAATGGCTAATGCAAGTTTATCAGGAGCTGTTCTGTGGATAAGCTGCATTAGTATCTCATGAAAATATTTCATAATTGTCATTGTTTTATACTCACTTATTTACATGCTAGTTTCACTGCATTACCCTCTCATTTTTTAGGATAATACACAAGGAAATGTGCCTATATTTCACTCTAGTCAAGGAGTAATCCAAGTCCTATAGGGCATAATGCTACTGAAGTTAATGTTCAAGTGAATATGTAAACTACCGCCACTGTTTCTAATAGAAAGGTATGAACATTCTCAACCATTATATTAGTCTAAGAAATAGATAATGTGGTGTTTTTTCTTATTTTTTTGATTCAGTTTCATGTTCACATGTAAACATAGAGGAAAGCTTGCTTCAAACACTTTCAAGAACTTCTAGAGGAAGAGGTTCTGGTAAGAACAAAAAAAACCAGACCTACTCAACTCAATTCTGAGGTGCCAGCTCAACCTACTACTGAGTCTCAGAATGCTACATCTGTTTCCATTAATGCATCAACAAATCCGAGCACTACCAACATTAGCATTAGCAGTAGTTTCAGCATAAGGTTCCAAGTAGGTAGACAGACATAGTTGCAAGTTATGTTGAGCTTCCTATCTTTTGTAGTTAGTGGCGCTAAAACACTTATAAGCTACATCACTGATGTTTGGTATCATGAAGTAGTTTCCAGCTTAATAATACTTTTGCAAATGGTTGCTAACAATCTTGTGTGGTTACAATCCTTACCATCTACATCTACTGTAAGTTGTAGATGATGTTTTTTTCTAATGGATTGTACTGATGCATATATGGATTTGCTATTGATATGCTTAATGCTATGTCCCTGTTAGTGTCTTTTTTCTTCCTTTCATTTACTTTTCATGGAGTAGTGGTTCATATCTTGATATACTGCACATCTTATACATATCAAAGTTCCAGCATTCATCAATTAACACACAACCTTCATTGCATCATAGTTACAATGTGTACTGTAGCATACATTGGTTTACATTGAATTTGGTCAACTGAAATAGCCTTCTGGTTTGAGTTGCCTATCACCAGAAAAGGCATACTATAGTACATACAAAAAAGTAGCGAATTTACAGGAGTTCATCCAAGTGATTTTACAATTTGTATGAAAATTAACATAGCTAAGAGATTGAGGTTGATGATAAGCAGCATGTTTCCTAAGACTCCTAGTTGTGGAAATTGTCTTGCTGCACCAATGAAACCTCAGGTTGCCTCTTTGAAATGCCATCTCCTCTTATGCTACTAACTTGTTTTCTCTCTGCATTTTGGTTGTATCTCCTGTTACTAACTTCTTCATCTTCACCTCCATCATATCATTGAAAATTCCTGCACTTTGAACAATAGAAATAGAGTTTGTCAGGATTCTGTTCACTCTTTGAAATCTTAATTGTTGCCTTGCCGTTACAATAGCAATATCTATTTTTGATAGAAAATGATGTAGGCAAATTCCGTGGCCCTCCCCTATGGCTTGAAGAAGCCATGTTTTCTGCTATATTGATTTCTACTCAAATTTGCTTGTAAAACAACACCAGCTTGCCTTTTTCTTTCTAAAACTTGCTTCTTACAATCAAGTTCTTGAGAGTGTTAACGCAATGGTGATGTTTATATAAAATTTCAACTGATTTAAAAATCTAGCTATTGGACTTTTCTTACTACCCATTGCACGAGGTTGAATAGAACATAGCATCTATTTCATTGTGATGCTTTAAATTTTTTGAATTACATTTATACCCCCTCTACTTTACTAATCATTTCACTCTTTTATTATTTTACTAATAAAAGAACTAAATGGGTATTTATAGAATAAAATTTTTCTCTCACTCATAAAATCATTATTTTATTTCTATGTGGACTGAATTGTCACCCAAAATCTCAAAAGCAATGGTGGTGAGTGTAATTTTGTAAACCTGAGGGGGTTGTTAGTGGAAGTGTCAAAAACTTCAAGGGAGCTTTCTAAAATTTTGCTTTTTCCTATTGGTATTTGTGTTAAACAAAATCCAATTTTAAAAATATATTTTCATATGATTTTAACCATTTAACCTTTTATTATTATGGATTGAAGGCCAATCAAATATGTTAAATTACTTAATTACATTCCTTTGATTTTTAGAAGCATTCCATTATTAATTAAATTAAATAACTTAAGTTTACTTTGAACAAACTATAAAATTATGAATAATTTGAAAGGTATTTGGAGAGGGTGGAGTTGAATCCAAAATGTAAAAGGAATTAATTTTTATAGTTGCACCTATGCAATATATTAGACAACCACGAGAAGGATCAAATCTAAGAAATGATATGAATTACACTTTTGCTTTACATTTGAAGCTTTTAACACTTCGATTTGTGTAAAAGTAATAACTACAGTTTAACCCTATTCTAGATGAATATTTATTATCTAACTTAATTAAGTTTCTTTTTAGGGTAAAAAACTGAAAAAGCCCTTGTGGTTAGGCTAATATACAGAAAAGTCCCCCATGATTTCAAATCATACATTTCGGTACCTCATGGTTTAACTAATGTGAAAATTAAAGGAAATCATTAAAACTAACACTTTTGAGGTGGAAAATAGTTTTTTAACACAAATCTTGACCTAATGTGACGACCCCACTGTACCCAGAGGCGTACCAAAGGGCTTAGTGGATCGCCTGCCCAACTCTCGCCGGACTTACTACAGTTCCTCAATTCAATTGCGAGCAATTACTTCACATAACAAATAACTTTAATATTCTCCAGTCAAATGTAACATTTAAAGCCCAAAACTTCCTTAGTGAACCATAACCGTCCCAAACTATAATTACAGATACAAAAGTTTATCCATTCAGAATTCCATAAGTACAATTCAAAATACAAGGATTACATCAAAATACAAGCTTAAGTCTCCAAACCAAACGACCTAGTACAATCCTTGGAGGCTTTCGTTCTCAAACCCTGCTAAGGAAAAACAAAGTTGGAAGGAATGAGCTAAAAGCCCAGTGAGCAATCTCAAAACATGTAATTCCATATAGTAGCAGCGAAGAATCCAATAATAATCAGTTAGGAGTTTATCACCAATAAAACACGTAAAATAAGGAAACATTCAGTTAAAGGATACGGTGTCCACTGGGAGCAGTTGCAATCCATCTCATCAGCCGGTCAATCAACCTCCTACTCCTCCTTATAACACTAGTGGTAATACTCGAGTATACCGTAACAGTGGCTCAGGGTTCCTAACCTACCCGACTGAATCCGCTTCTGACTCGAATAGGCTAGTAACGATGGGCAAGGGTCCAGTTCAGCCAAAGGCTTACACTCATGCACAAACAGTTAAATAACAGTCAATTAATCACTTTAAACAGTAAAATGTCACATTTGACTAAGCCGAGTGCGATAAAGTACACACTTGTCTAACAAATGATATAACGGAGAAAAGTTTCACATTTGAGCAGTTTTAGAAACACTTAACACTTAAACAAGTAGTGAACATTCAAGGAGCACATAACAAGATCATTCAAGTCACACACATGCAAAGATCACTTACCTTCTTTCCTTCATCTTGAGCCCTGTGGAGGGGAAAATAAAATATTTTGGGGTAAACTAGAAGCTCAGTGAGTGTTCAGTGAAAACGAGAAGATTCACATTTTATCAAATTCATGGACATTTGAATTAAATATTATTTGTAAAACATTTGAATCTGTAAAAGAATACGAGTAAGTCGAGAACATGGTCACACATTCACATTGAAAGTATTTAAGAATCTTTTCATTTTAAAAGATACAGGAAACAGTAATCCCTTAAAGAATCATTCCATAAACACTTAATTTGACAAACAATAATGCAGTAAACACTAATTCAGTGAACATTAATTCAATAAACACTTAGTTCAAATATTGAAAGGATACGGTGTCCTCCGGGAGCAGTTGTAGTCCGTCTTTATCAGTCACTCAACCCCCTCTTCCTCCTTATAACACCCAGTGGTAACACTCGAGTACACCATAATCAGTGCCCTAGATTACCAACCTACCCGACCGAGTCCGCTTCTGGCTCGAATGGGCCGGTAATAAAGGGGGAAAGGCCTTGTTCAGCCAATGTGTTAAAGTACACATGGCCTACATTCATGCGCAAGTAATTCAAACATTGATAAATAGCTATCAAACATTTTTGGAAGCGAAGAACAACTGACAATCAATTTCAACCTTCAAGCCTCTTAAGAGAGTGCAATAAAGTATACACCCTCCTTCAGGAGTGAGGGACCCTTGATGGTCAGCCTCTTCCTCAAGTCTCGTTAGAAATGAGGAACAAGTTTTATTTAAAATAAAACGTAATAGCTTAATAGAACACATTTAGTAATAAAATACTTTCAAATCAAGATAAGTAAAATATCAATCCAAATATTCACTTATAACGATCAAAATTAATAATTAAAGTTCACTTTGCATAGAAACACTGGTATATATTTAAACATGCCCAATCAGTTAATTAAGCACCCAATCAAATCATGGAAACATTTAAGCACAACTAGCAACAAGGAACACTCATAAATCCTTTATAAATTTTGCCACTTGTAAAAGCAATTTTACTTGGAAATAGTGGTAAATCATTTCCTTATAAATACTAGCAAATCATTTCAACAAATCATTCCTTTGCAAACAATAGCAAGATTTTTCATTTGAAAAGGAGTTGGAACACTCACCGATTTAAATAAAGCAAATTTTGGTATTCGCTTTGGAATTCCTTCCGTTTCCACCGTCAACACCTAATTGTAAACAAAAGAGATATTTAGGTTTAACTAGCTCAAATGTAGGAGAATCACGCAAATGTAGATGAATCGAAAAATACACATTTTAAACGTGTCTAATAGCAACAAATAAAGGACACTTTGGTTTAACAGCTTTGACACCCCTCGGCTTTTTTATCGCAACTGGTGCTACGCTTATCAGATTGGGGAAAATTTTATGGCGTTTCAAAGCTAAGACATAGACCTACAACTTTCGTGAAGAGGTCAAATCTCAAATCAAACTTAATCAGGGTCGAAATGGTCAAAATCAGAGACACCAGAAAACTGTTAGACTAGGAACTGGCTGATGGAACAGTCTCGGAAGAATGGCTATAACTCGATGTAGAAAAGTCAAAATCAAACTCCGTCAATGGTGTTTAAAACTAGATTCATAGACCTTTCTAAAAGTATAAATCTCAGACTCTAGTTCCATTCCTATAATCACCAGAAAGTTCGGTAAGTTGACTGAATTTCATTTCTGATTTCATGTCAAAGGTCCAGCTTTTACTTGATTGCTGCAATCAACCTTTTAGGATTATTTCCAACTCTTAGTATGGTGTTTAACATGCTAAAACATCAAATAAAGTCATCAATAAAACATCACAAACCCTTAGGCATTTCATCAAACACATAGAGATTAAAAACAAAGGTCTAAGTTCAAGTTTCCAACTATAAGAAATTCTTCCACAATCATTCCTCCTGGAGCACCTCAATCACTTTAAACTCATCAAACATGCATCTTCTTTGAATTTAAACATAACTAAAGCATAGTTAAGTGATTAAATACCTTGAGAGTTGAGAGAGAAAACCATCCAAAAGCTCCAATTTTTCTAACCAAGATTGATGATCAAGTAACAATCTAACCTAGGGTTTCACTTGAAGCTGTTTTTCCTCACTTAAAATTGCAACATTCAAACTTAGGGTTTTGTAGTTTTTCTTCTTGTTGTGGCCAGCCAAGAGAGAGGAGAGTGGAGGGAAAATTAGTTCAATTTTTTTGAAGACAAGAAGTTAAATAGGAAGGCTTAAGTCAAGATCTTATAGATGGTTGACAAGTGGCTCAATTTAAGCCATGAATTGGGATAAAATCTATAGATTTATCCTCTAATCCCTCATTTAAAATATAACCCACTTAATATCATATAAGTTTTATGCATTTGGCTACATGAAATATGTAAAATGCAACTCTAAATTAATGCCATACAATGCATACAAAAAATAAGTACTTTAAGAAAATAATGCAATTAATGATTTCATAGTGCAATAAAATTCATTTTTCTCTAGGGTTCTCGCAAGAAATATAAGCAAATAATTCAGGAAATTTCGAGTCCTCACACCTAACATGCCTATTTGTCCCTCAGACCTGAATAAAACTCCAAATTAGTCCCAAATTTGTGGGGAAGAAATTAGATAAAAACTTAAAAATATCAAGAGAAATCAACAAAGTTTATAATTGCAATATTTTCTTAGAGGTTCTATTGTAAGAATTTAAAATAAAAAATGGAAAAATAGTAATACCTTTATATGGTAAAGAAAAATTAGGAAAATAGTTGATACCTTTAATTTTGAAATTTGAAATTACAGTATTTTCTTAGTGTGTATTGTAAGAAATTAAATAAAAATTTACAATTACAATATTTTCTTAGATTCTATATTGTAAGGATTTAAAATAAAATTTTGAACACATTTTGTATCTATATAGTGTCAAAAAATTAGGAAAATATTTGATAGTTTTAAATTTGAAATTTGCAACTATAATATTTTCTTACAGTATGTATTGTAAGAATTTAAAATAAAAATTTCAATACCTTTTTTGTGTATATAGTGAAGAATAAATTAGGAAAATAGTTAATAATAAATTTATTAGGGTAAATCTGTCATTTTACTCAAATCCTTTACTTTTAACGGTTTCCATCTAGTTTTCACCTTAACTCAAACCATGAGGTACTGAAAGGTACGATTTGAAATCAAAAGGGTCTTGTTTATATATTAACCTAACTATAGGGGGTTTTTCTATTATCTACCCTTCTTTTTATGAAATTTTTCACAACTTATCCTTTAATTAAAGTGCGTGAATGACAGCCCAAAAATTTTGATTTAGGTAAACTATCTTATATTTTACATAAAGTGCATGAATGATACCTCTCAAGTTAAATTACTTTTTTCTATTGTTTTGGATAAACTACCTCATCTTTTAATTTGATTAAATCACAAAAGATAATGAGATGTCATAGCAAACAAGCATACTATAACATCAAACATTTAAAAAAACTAATATTGAAATATTAAACTAGCTTAAGTATGAATATTAAAATGATACTAAAAATATTAAAATGATACTAAAAGATTCATTATAGTTAATACTTCAAATGAAATCAATTTAGGACTTATATATGCTTAATAGATAATTAGTACAAGTTATTAAACGGCTAAAGTATTATTGCACTTATTTGGATGAATGTACATTGCGCTTTTGATATTATTTCAATTTTAGGTTGTTTAAATCAAATAATTTTGAGCCTGACAGTTGAGGGTGAGCAAATATCTTCTTCTTTTTAAAGAATTTAACTTTGTTAGAATCAAAAATGTTTTCGAATTTACATTTGTTGTAACAACACTATTAGGCACCAAAAAACACCCAAAGAATAAATAAAAGTGTACAAAAATAAAATAAAAATATTTAAGATATACACCAACACACGCAAATCATCAACCTGCATGCTATTATCTGTTTATATCACTGTTCTCTTTTGATATCCTCCTTTTTTCTAACCTTATTACAATCCCATATTCTTTACTCCTTCCCATTTCTAACTCTACTAGCCAAACCTCCTTACCCTCATACCTATTTCTTCTTGATTGCCATCTCCATCCTTTCCCTTTTGTTGCCTTGTACCCCTTAATATCTAATTCCAAACTCTTCCAGTTCAAATCTCTTCCTATCATTTATTTTTCCAAATGATTAGGTCTCTTCCTTCACTTCCTTTCCCACCACCTTTTATATCTTCTATGACTAAATTCTTCTCATTTTCAACTTGCCTTTTCCATGTTTCATACGGCCAGATCCCTACATCCATTTCTTTTTTTTTTTTCACCACCTTCCATGACCAAATCACTCTTCATTCTTGCTATATTTTCCCCTTTACTTTTCTTATAGCAATCTTTCCCTACAGTCCTCTTTTCTTTCTTACACTCTTATCACTTAGATTGCTCGTACATAATTGCTACCTCTTTTCTTTCTCCACAATCCTTCCTTACTCCATTACTTTTAACAACTCATTTTACCACTTTTGATCATTTTTTGGTAAATTTATTATCATGTTAAAGAAACACTCCAAAGCCTTTATTCATAAATTTTGAGATTAATCAAGTCTTTAACGTGTTTATTTTCTCAATTTCACTTGATGGCATATATTTGCTACTAGTATTGGATATTTCAATATGTATGAAATAATTTTTTCCTAGTTATCTAATTGTGAAGATTTTTCATCAGATTATGTATGTTGGTAATAATTGTGAATATTTGTTTTACTATGCAAAAATTTGCATATATTCATATTTTGTTAAGTAAATATAAAAAAAATAATATCTTTCTAGGATTTATAACTTGCAATTAATATTTCTTCATTAATGTTAAAGAAAAGCACAACCTACTTTAAAGAGATTGAATTCTATTGCATAGAAGTTACACTTGTGAGGAATTGAATTGCTAAGGAGGAAAAGAATATTATTCTAGAAGAATATAACAAAGTAGTGTACAATAATTATGCTCATTGTCATCCTTGGAAGGGAAGTACCAAAGAATAATTTTGATTAACTAAAATTATTAGAACCATATCTTCTCTTATTCACTTTGAAACAAATGATACTTCTAAAATTATAATCACTAAAATAACAAACGAACGTGGAACGCAAGTGCCATTCAAGTCGCTACTTGATGTTTCTCCCTTAAAAAGTATATAACTTTCATGAACATGCATGAGTTTTTTCTTTCCTAAATTAGATAATATTAAAAATCTTATTGTATACAAGCAAACAATTCTATTCTTATGTTTATTGTCTTTTATCATTTAGAGAAATATGATACAAGATTTGGAAGAAGAACTATGCTTAAAAATTTTTGGAGTAAAAAGCTTAACTATATTAGTTGCTTGCACAAACTAGTTAGCTAAGGAGATAAAATTGGATATCTATTTAAAAAAAATAGATATATTTGATTATTGCAAAAATCATAAATGGGAAGGATATTTGAATTTTTAAACAATTAATTTTATTCTTGCTTGCCATCAATGCAAATTGAATCCTATTTAGGAGTATTTGTACTTCTAGAAAAGGTTATGTTAACTATGTTAATGTTTTAAAATTCTTAATTTTGGATAAGGATAAACCATAATATGTGCAATACTAGCTAATATCATTCTTTTTTCTTCATAAGCCAAACATGAAATGCAAACAATTTTTCCTAAACAGTGAAATAGTCCATATTAGGTTTTATATCTTCTCTAAATTGATGTTCTTCTTTAATAAAAAGCTAAATTTTTGACCAATAATCTAAAGTGATAGTGGAAGAAAGTTTTACTAAGAAATAAAGTAATAATCTAAATTGATGTTCTTTTTGAATAGAGTTTTACTAAGAAATAAAGTAATATGTGACATGTCATAATTCTAGATTTTGATAAATTATGTTATAAGGTATTCGATACAAAATAATACAATGAATCATTTTTGATTTTATGCAACACTCGTTATTTTCTTAACAAGAAGCAAAATAAGATCCTTAAACCTAATGATGAAGTAGTAATCCAATCTACCTATATTTCCTTATCCTTTTTGATATGTGTCTTCTTTCTGTTATTTTTTATTACTAGGTTATATTTCATTTTCTCTTGTGTTATTTTTAAGTTAGTTGCAAACTTGGTATATAATTGTAGAATATGAAGCACAAATTATTCAACAAAAAAAGAAATGTAATTCTCAAATTGAATTACATTTCTCTATTTTTTTTGCATGGATTACCTCATTTTTATTTTGATTAATTCATAAAAACTAATGAAGTTACCTAATCAAGCAAGTTACTAGAAATTTGCAAAAGAAGTCTTCAATTTCAGGATTCGATTTTTCGTGTAAGTCTACTTGTGAAGCTATATCCTATATATTTCTTTCTTTATCCAGTAATTCATTATTTGTTCCAGTACCTTTACTCGAGCTCTCCCTGATGTACTTTTTGTAGATGTATTAGTATCACACTTTAATCCAATCAAAGCAAGAGACTTTTGACTTTTTAAGGCCACTAACCTTGAAAACTATGCTCTTGATGCCAAATTGACTATTGTTGTTGTTTCTACTATTTTAGATGTTTTAATTTTATTGTCGTTGCTACTATTATAGCAGTTACTTTTGCTCTTATAGATGTTGTTACTGAATCAATTGTCTATATTGTTGGTGCAAATGGAACTAAGAATGCTCAATCTATTGCTGTTATTGGACCATTCATGCTCTATTGCTACTATTGAACCATTGGTGGTAACTGTTGTAGATTCAATTGCATACGATTTTGCTGCAATTATGAAGAATTTGCTACTAAAATGAATTATTTCTGCTGCTACTAAAGATGATACGAGGAAGAATTAAAAGATGAAACTGAAGGTATTTTCTTCACCCACTATTGTAGTGATATGCTAATATACATAATATTTTATTATCCATTGTGAGTTAAATGATTGTAGATGCATTAATCATGATATGCTTGGGACACCCTGAGTTTGATTGCTACACCTTGTTAATTGCTAAAAATATTTTGCTTATCTTTAAGTCTAAGATAAATATTGTTTACATGATTATAAACAAATTAACAAGATAATAGGCAATGTGCGTGTGAGGGACATCATTAATAGATATTTCTTCCTCAAATGTAGATAGGTTTTAATGCACATGTATTAGTTTTACTATTTTTTTTTATAGGTAAGATTTAAATTGTTGTTGCAAGAAAGACAAAGGAAATCATCCTTTTGAAATAACTTAATTTATCATTTTGCCTTTTATTCCTAAGAAAAATGTCCATATTTTAACTAAGAGCCTTAAATTTATTGCTTTCACATGCTAATTAGGCAGGGAAGCGAAATTAAAATCTATTTATGTATCTTAGTATACATATGCTAGAATGATATCCTTAAATGTCTAAATGATCAATGTGTTCCTAGATCTTATACTCAATATTGATGGGAGTATTGGTATGTCTAGAGATAATTATGTTAATTATGAGAGCATTTGTTAAAATAAAATATTTGCATAAATATACATCATAATATATGTAGAAGTAGTTTATATGTTTTTTTTTTCTCTGATTAGAACAGCGAGGGAAAAGAAATTTTTCCTAAAGATTGAGGTAATCTCCACAAAGGGTTCACAATATGACTTGACTCTATATGTATTAGATATTTTTGGAGATATTTTTCAAACTTACATTATAGTATTGTAGGTGAAAAACTTGTCACTATAGTTTTGTTGGGGTGTGTTAAAATTTAATATTTATTCGGGTGTTTTTAAAAAAATTTTGAACTCTCCTTACCACAACCATCCACAACCACCAATCACCACCACCTATCACCATGCAGCATCAACTGCCTACTTCTACCTATCACTACCACGACCGCTTCCTCCTCTTTCCGCTCTCCTCCTTTCCTTTCCCCCCTCTCTCTCTCTCTCTTTCTTGGTTCTCCCCCTCCTCCTCCTTCCTCCTTTCTCCTCTCTCTCCCTTCTCCTCCCCTCCCTTTCTTGCACTCTCTTTCCTCCCTTCCCCCATCCTCCCTCCTTTTCCCTACAACTAGATCTGGTTGCAAATCTTCCACAACCAGATATGGTTGTCGGGATAGGGAAAGGGAGAAAAGGAGGGTGAAGAGAAGGGGAGAGGGTGGGGAGGAGGAAGGAGGAAGGAGGATGGGAAAGGGAAGGAAGGGGAAGGGGGAGGGGGCGGTGACATGCAATTATGTCACAAATAAAAATAAATATGTCGAAAACAATGCAATCCATACAAAGCCGGAAGTTTACTTCTAGATCAATAATTTAAAGTAACATAGTTCAGCTAAAACTTTTCTAGGAAGAATAGTAATATGTGGTAGGTTTTGCTTTTGCTCTTTAATAAGCTATGTTTATTAGTAATAAATTAAAAACTGCTTAAAGATTCATTTCATAGTTTTCATGTTACACTAATCTACTACTATTACAAGGTTCAAATAGGTCCAAGTTGATGAAACATTTGCACATATTGATGGAGCAATGAATCAACGGATGATTAAGATTCATTTCATAGTTTTCATGTTTCACTAATCTACTATCATTACAAGCTGCAAATTAGTCAAAGTTAATGAGATTTTTTGGCATAACGATGAAGCAACGAATCAATTGATAATTAATTTTACTTGGTTTCTTAATTCTTAAGGTAAATATTTGTCTTATATTTTAGTGTAATTCCAGTTCCTTTTTGTCTAATTGTCAAGCCTAGACATACTTTGGTCTATTATTGTAAAACATAAGATAGAAATAATTGATGAAAAACATAAATTGATGAAAATTCTCAATTTGATTTATCTTTTTTTAATAGACCACCTCGTCTTTTGATTCGATCAAATTACAAAATGTTATTGGATTAGATCTATGCACTTGCACAAATTAATATAATAAGTTTAAAAAAGCTGATATTGAAATCTAAATTTCTTTGGGTGTGAAATTGTAAAAAGAGAAAATTGATTAAACAAAGCATTGAGTCATGGAAAATTAATTCTGCATCGAGAATTGCCATAGGCTGTCTAAGGTGTTTCTTGCCTGAAAAAAAAAAGAGGAAATTTCTCGTACTATATATTTTGTTGCCGCACGTTTAATTTTTTTAGATGTAATAACATTGGACAGGCCCCAATTCGGTTACATATAGATAACGCAACCTCTTAAAAACACAACTCCCTCCCTCGTCTCCTCTCCCCACCCCCCCCCGGGGCCCCCAACCCCAAAAATAAGCTATTTCACCTACAATTGGTGGGAAACGTACTCAATGCTTAAATTTTCTTTTTTCAAGGAACCCAAACATAATTTAGATACCTTTGGTTCAGATCTTAATGTCAACTCAAACTCTAAAATTGAAAGTTTAGACTGAAAATCATATTTTCAATTACACATTCATACTCATAATTGGTAGCACAAACCTGAAATACATCGTGAATTCCCTTTTATTCTTAAAATGATTTTCTGTAACATCCCCTTTAATTTACACTTTCCTGATATACCAAATTCTAGTGATGATAAAATGGCAATTACATTGAAATTTATAGCTTCTATATTGAGAATAAATTTTATATCTCTCTGGCTGGCTTACTGAAACACAAAAAAGGAAAAGAAAAAAGTAAAAATGTTGCTGATTGCCTATGTTCTTTTTACAACTGCGAGTAATATGTCTATTGAGATTGAATTTTTGAGCTAACTAATACTAATAATAATGAGTGAAACATTAATTCATGGGGCAGCAATTGGAGACATCTCTGTTGCTTGAGAATGATTGATCTTGTGATCCTCCAGCTCCTCCTTGGGTTTGTTATGCTTAATTGCGCCATAGAAGTAGGAAACAAATCCCCAAAGAGAGAGGAAAAGAGCAACACCCTTTTCTGGGGGAAATTTCTCATCGAAGACAATTACTGCTATAATTCCGGTGACTGGGAGCAAAGCGGCAATGATAATGGCAGATAGCAAAGATGAAGCACAAAAGATGACTCCAATTACTCCCAAGAAGAAGAACTGCCAAATGATGGCACTCCATGCTACTACAACGTAGTACTTAGCTTCTCCTAATTCATATGCTCTTGCCTCCCTTGGCATTGCCTGCATTAGTTAGTGTAGCACTGAGCAAAATCAAATACAAATTTGGGAAAAGAAAAAAAGAAAAAGAAAGGAAAAGAAGGAAAAAATAAAGCTATATTTTTGGAAAATTCACAAAATTCGAAACTTTTACTCTTAAGGATTTGCAATATAAACAAGATCAAGTTCATGAATGCATTTGCAAGGCAAACATGATATCAATTCACAGGAAAGGTCCAACCACATAATTGCATGTATTTCGAGCCAATGGAAGAAAATATCATGTTATACGGGTAATTAAGAGCAGGGGAAACAACTTATATGTTGATGCTGACTTAGGGATGCTTGATCGTGTGATGCGGATTCAGCTAGAGTGGTCCTGTATATGGAGCAATAAAGTGCCCATATAGCTAGCTTGGGATGTTCGTTATTGGCGATACATGTTGTTAGGCAACGTTGGCTTTTGGCAAAACTAGTGTGGTTATTGGTAGGGGTGTCAGTTGAATTTTATGGATTAGGTTTCGTAATTCCAAACTTATCTCATAAAACAACTGAATATTTGAAGGGATTTCAATTGGATTATATGGATTGGGCTTCATAATTGGAGACTTGTCTCACAAAACAATTGACGATTCGAGCTTTCAGACTTCAGGTTTTGAGCTCACACTGTGAGATTTATATTGGCTCACAAATACGTTGGAGTTTTGGGTCTATTTTTGGCACGGTGCAAACTCCCAATTAATATTTAATCATGTAATTTATCTTATTATAATTAATTCATATACATTGGACCATATAATTAAATTATACATATCGTTTCATATATAATATGCATATTCAGGTCGAGCTTCAGTTGGTCGAACCTAGTGAAATCTAAATTCGCCTCACAATTTAATCACGCCTCACATTTAGACCCTAGTTCTATGAGGCCAAACAATACCGAGAGCTCAGACCCTAATTTTTTGGCTGAGCTGGGCCAATCCAACTGCGTTGACATTCCTAGTTGTCAGTGATGGACCGAGGGATGGGGGTGCCAGGGGCAGGCCCCGTCCCCTAAAATTTTCTAAAATCTCTATTGGCCTTACAAATTTTTAAGAAAAATAATATTACTTTTGCCCCCCTAACTTTGTAATAAGTTATTTTTTACCTCCTTCAAGTTTTTCTCATAAAATGTATCTTATTATTAGCCAACTTCTAGTTAATTGTCCTTGTGGTAGCATTAATATTAATGTTACTAAACAACCATTCGTAACTAGCATAGCTTTTAAATAGCAACTAATCAAGGAAACAACAATTTCTTTAAACAAGTGTTTATAACAAATCAACTCTTAATATAAAACTAACTTGAATTAATAAAGGATTTTTCTTAATGTAAGGTGCACATTAAAACACACTTAACTTATCATGTGAACACACATTCATATTTATCGACCTCCTACATTTAGATACTTCACCAAATAAATTTCACTTTTATAAGGAAAAAAATATCTCTACATAAATTATCTCTAGATATTAGTTAGCCAAATCCATTAAAAAGCTACACAATGTAAGATTGACTTGGATTAAAAAAAAGCAAGAGTATTAGTTAAAAATAAACATAGGTTGTAATAATTTTTAAATGTGTTATAAAGTATCCATTATTATCAACTCCATTAAAATTGTTAATGAAAATGTGCTTGTTGATACATAGATAATATGACATTGAAAGAAAAAATAATTCAAAAAATTATGCTAATTCAACAATTGGTGTATTTGATCAAATGAATGATCACAAAATACAGTCTTACATCTCTTATATTTTTAGGAAATAAAATGATTAGAGAGTCTAACGTTTATATTTGCTTTATATTTCTTTTTTACAACTAAAATCATTTTATTTTTAGTTATCGTCCATTGAACTTTCGTTTTAAATTTATTATACTTTTATTTTATGTTATTGTAATATTTTTTAGTATATGTTTGGCTGTCCCCCCACCCCCCCCCAACACAAAAAAAAAACCTAAAATTCTAGCACCGTCACTGCTAGCTGTTGTATTTTTTTTTTTTTCAAGATTTAGTGTGCGCCTACCAAGGTGATTATACTCATATGTTGAATCGATGTATATGAATAAAATTTCGTGCACAATAAAATAATATTATTCACCAAATTATATAAGATATACAGCAACTACATATCCGCACTGCAAACTCAACCACACCTGATCCAAGCCTGTGCATGAGTGGCACGTATAGGACAAGCAAATAACTTAAACAAGCTACAAAGGCTGTTTGAGCTATTGACAGTGAACATGATATCCCATGGGAAAGTGCGGCTTTCTTAATCAATAAAATGACAGAAGACTACATATATATTAGGATCCATAAAAAAAAGTTTGCTTTAGAAAGAGAGTGATCCAAAAAAGAGTGCGACTCTTGTCCTGTCAACTTGGTTGTGACCCCTATTTTAGTGGTGTGCAATCTTTAAAGTCCTTATTCTTCAAGCATGTGGCTTTACATGACAACTTGCGGCCTACTATCTTTAGAATTTTCTTCCTTGCGGGTTGAAGATTCAACCATGCGCTCAAGCATCTTTCAATTTCATGTTTGTCTCAAGAAAATACTCAAAAATAAAAATCCATTAGAGCTGAGATTCAAACTAAGATAGTCAAATTTCTTCTTCAATTAGCTGAGAGTTAAGCTAAGTCGAATGGGAAATAGCCACATAAATTTTTAGATTATGAATCTTTCATGATTAGCAATGTATAAGCTTCACATAAATGCCTAAAATTCTTGAAACTATTCAAATTTAACAAGCTCTTTGTGTATGTACAAGTTACTTAATTGAATGCATCTAGACCGACTTATATAATCGATATAGTACGTAAATGCATAAATGTTAGTCCTAAAACGTGTTTAGTCATTTTTTAAAAGAAAAAAGAAAAAAGAAAAAGAAAATGTAAATTGTTTTAATAAGTAAAATTGAAATTTAGATATAAGAAAACAAAAAAGGCACGCTACAAAAATAGCTGAGATATATTCTATTTTTACTACACCCAACACTGCTGATTATTAATTTTGTGTCTTGCCAGGTGTGATTTTATTCTTCCTATCTTTATTTCTTCAATCATATACCTGATAAAAGAAGAGTGTACCTGAAAATCCTTGTTGACGAGCATCCCAACAGTGCACAAGACAGTGGCAAAAAAACACATAACCAAATTAATTTCCAGCAGCAAAGTGTAAGTAATCGCCTGCTTTGCCTTGATGTACATCAACTCCACCATTGGCAAAACCAAGCCGTACAAAGCCGCAGCTGCGACCGTCATGATGAAACCCAAAACGTACAACTTAGTCGACTCACCCTTGGGCCGATCGCCGCTCGTATGCAAGGCCAAAACCCCCGATCCCACGGTCAACAAAACGATGGCGTTTACCGAATATGCTGTAAACTTTTGCTTAACAAGAAGGAAGGCAAAGAAAGCAGTGAAACCAAGATGTGTGGCAACGATGATGGTGGCAGTGGACACCGGGAGGCGGGCGAATCCATAGGCGTACAAGTAGTCGTCCAATCCGGTGAGAAGCCCGATGACCGCGGTGGCGATGAATACCGGATATTTCATTTGTATTAGCTTGGGGTTTGGCCCTTCAGTTCTGCGGCGGTGGAAATAGGAAATGATTAGTGGAATGAAAGTGATGGGCCATCCTCCGGTTTCTAACCAGCTTGATAGCCAAATTCTTTTGCCTCCTTTCACAAAGTAGAGACGCATGATTATAGGGCCACCACAGTTGCCTATGGCAAGCATGAAACAGCTGAGAACAAGGAGGATTTTCCTCAG
Organism: Gardenia jasminoides; assembly: GCA_013103745.1. NCBI lineage: Eukaryota > Viridiplantae > Streptophyta > Magnoliopsida > Gentianales > Rubiaceae > Gardenia > Gardenia jasminoides. Next base: position 6,300,343 of record CM023101.1, read on the forward strand.
AGTGCTGTTGAGTTGAGCTTCCATTTTTGCACCAAAACTTGTTTAACTTTCGTTCCTTTACCTCAAGCGGTGCTACAAAACTCCCAAGAATGCATGTATTATGTATTTAGATATGTCTGTTTGTATGCATACACATTTAAAAGACCGATGCCTAAAAAGGGTTATGAAAAAGGGGGAAAGAAAGAAAGAGAGAGAAACAACAGGAATGATTTGACTGGGACACTGCTATCAAGCAATAAAAATGGAGGGTTTGATCTTTGTATCGTAGTTATGATTTTTGACATGCCTTTTTCAATGCGTGTTCCATCACGGCTTCTTTGGCTTTAATTCTAGTGATAATTTCAGAAACCTCCCTTGAGGTTTCTGACATTCTCACTGCCATCCCCTAAGGTTTTCAAAATATCAGAAACCTCCCCTATCATGTTGTTAGGGCCCACTTATTGCATCACTTATGGTGAAATGACTTACTTACCCTCAAAATTTATGAGATATTTTGTAGTTATGTTGATATAATTATTTAATTCATTATTAACATATGTTTAACAGAAATAACAACAATTTAGAAGTTTGTTAACAATAACAATAAGAAATCATAAAAGAGCACCACTATATGGCATGAAATAATAATAAAAGAAGTTGTGAACATATGAAATATAGGTAAGAAATGGTGGTTGTATGACTACTAAACCTGTTAATGATAGTCATGTTTTTCATATTAAATATAAAGTTAAAACAGATAAAAATTGTTAAAATAGATAAAGTTAAAATTAGTCTATACAATTTTACTTAAACCCCTTACATTTGACAAAGTTAAAATAGATAAACATTGTTCATGCTAAACTATAAATATAAAGCAAAACTTGAGGGTAGCTGTGGAATAATATTGTTTTCTCTCTCTTGCTACTAATTTTTTATTATTTGTGTTTTTAAATTGGGCTATTTTGTTACAGGTTCTTAATTTCAGGGGAGATTTTTGATATTTTAGAAACCTCAGGGGAGGTTTCTGAAATTATCCCTTAATTCTAAGTGGCCCTATATTTATTTTGACCAACTGTCTACCTCAATGAACCAATTATTAAGCAAAAATGAACAAAGAAATTTTATAAAGCACAGATTAATACTGGAGTTTCGACCACGTCACGAATACTCTCGGTGTGAAACATTAATAGGCATGGACTAGTCTCATTAATTTCCACGTAGTTTGCAAAACTTGCAGAACTTGCAAAATTCTGGGGGAAAACATTTTGTTGACTTTCCTAAGTGAACGTCCACCTGGGAAGCGACTGAAATGCTTATTCCAAAGCAAGCAGAGCAAAATTTTTTTCCATAGGACAGATATGCCCCGGGTTCAAAATTGTTTGTTATTACTGGGTCTTATTCAGACTATTTTATTAATCTCAATAATCTCTAGGAAAGATAACGAATAAAGTCAAATTCGAACTTGAGTGTAAACATTAGCTTGCTCGAACTTGAATTCAAAGAGATATATAATCAAGTTCAAACTCAAGTTCGATCTCGACAAACACCTTTTCATAATTGCTCGAAATCAACTCGCCAAAACTATTAAATGCTCAAGCTCATGAGAGCTCAAACTCGCTCATCCTCAAACTCAGTCGAGATAGCATAGGGAGCTAGAGTCCCGAGTTCAAGTGCGTAACTTAGCAACATTTTTCTTCTTATTAATAAAAAGACAAAAGCATTGGTAAAATATTTCACATATTAGTTGATGGGACTTGTAACACGTCCTAGGACCTAAAGATATATGAGTAATTTTTCAAGTATACAAAAAGAAAAAATATATTTAAAGCTCAAAAAACTTGATGAGCTTCTCAAGTAGAATATCTAAGTCTAAAGTTGGCTTGTTTATTTACTCGAGCAACTCCTCTACGATTTAAGGATAAAATTATGATTTTATTAGAAATTAATTTATATTAGAGTATTGTTAATAATTTATAGATGTAACTTTCAAATTGACAACTTTCTGTAATCTTGATATTTTTCTATATAGATTTAGAAAAAGATAAAAGAGAAAAACATATGGGATGCAATATAAGATACTTTGGAGTTGTGGAAACTGAAAAATAAACTAAGGGATTTTCAAAGAAAATAAAAAAAGAAAGAAAAACAAAAGTTAGAGAGAAAGGCACTTATAGAAGAATTAGGAACAGCAAAACAAAATCGGTGGGATCCGGCACTGAAATGGAAAGAGCTTTGACCAATGAGGGCATTTCTGTCCCGGAAAGCAAACTTGCTGTGGCCGGATAGGAGCTGCTTTGTCAATTGCCACTATCATCGTTCTTTGCTATATTTCATGTTGTTGAAAAAGTGAAAAAGTGAAACTTTAGGAGAGGAGATGAGGCTTGGCTGATATAAAATAGTGGCAGTGAATTTCAGGATGATTGGCATGCTTTCTGTAATGAAAATGACATTATTTATCTTTCATTTTCTTTTAGAGATTGAAATATCATCAATTATTGGTCGAAGATAATTTTAGAAACGTCCAAGGTTTCTAACGGCATCACTCAGGAAGTGTTTGGTAAATGCGTTTCAACCCCTGTTATGTTTAAATTTAATTATTCCCATACATGATATTTATTTGGAGTCAATAAGAATAAATCAATGAAAATAATAGGCCTCCTCTATGGGTTATGTAATTAACCAACTCTCATTGAGAATCATCGTAATTAATTATTTTATTCTCCTTAAGTACAAAAAAAAAAAAAAAAAACCCATCATTCTGCTAGTTTCAACAAATGAAGAAAAAAATATCCTATGCTATATCACTCTTAAGAAAAAAGAAATAATGAAAACGACATAATAATAAAATTGTAAAACCCATTGCATATTAACAAATATACTATAGGTTTTTATCAAAACCCATTTTTATTGACTACCCAACAATATTGATAGTGATAGTCATTATAGAATTCAAACCAAATAGCTCCCTAACATCTCTAAAATTTTAAAAATATCACTTATTTCTCTTATTCTTAAATTTTTGTAATATCTTAAGCCTAATTCAAAATATATTATTAAAATGATCATTTTGGGAAAGAGAAAATTGCATCTTTCCAATATTACCTTTTCGTTGCCTTACTATTTTTATAAAATTATAATTATATTAATAAAAAATTATAAAAAAAAGACAAAAGGCATAAAGATGCAATGCTGGGACAAACCATAAGTATCATGCTTTTTTTAAGTACAAATATATACTAAAAGTTTATTTAAGATATTTTCAAATTACTAAAAGTTTATACTAAAAGTTTATTTAAGATATTTTCAAATTACAAAAGTTTTTTCCGTTTGGGATTTATCTATTCTGTGCTTTAAAGTTGCATAAAATTAGTAATTGACCAGATTTTATTTTGTTTTTACTTTTTTTTTGGGGGATAAGGATAGATTTCTTTGATAAAAAAATATTGTAATTCAGGAGGTAAGTTATGATTTCAAAACTTTAACTAGGCCCACTTATATGTACCAAATAAAAGAAATCTTTCCTTTTGTGTATAATGTTTTAAGGAATAGTATAAACTAATTAGAATCTTCATTTTTTTTTGTCTATATTGATGGCTTGAAAATTAGGAAAATGAAAAATGAAAAATTGTATTTAAAACTTATTTGAGACATTTTCAAGATACCAAAAAAATTTATTTTCTTCATCATCATAGTACTTCTACTTCTATTGATTTTATGTGTATTATAAATTATCAAAAGTCGTAAAGTTTTATATTTTTACCCAAATTATAAAACAAAATCTATTAATGGATCTCTCATCCCATTAAAAACTTATGATTTTTTGTTAAAGAAATACACGGGTCAAGTTTAAAAATGTTAAGGAACTTTAAATTGGTTTGTCATGACAATTAAAATATCACAATCAAACCGCGTCTTTAGAATGAAGTTATCTTTATTATCCCAAAACTAATTTTTTAATAGTATATTTTGAATTGAGTTGATACTGTTACAAACTTTGGAAAATAAAGGAAGCAAGTGAATTTTTTTTTTTCTAAATTTTAGAGATGTTAATTGATATATTAGAAACTTCAAAGGATGTTTCTAAAATTATCCCTTATTCGTCTCTAGTAGTTAGATAAATGGTCATATGGTAGGCCACTAGCGGAAGCATATGGAACGGAGGGGCGGCCGCACCCGCAAGAATTCGTGACATGTTTTATGTAATAAGTATTTTGACTCTAGAACTTTTAAGTTTTTGACCCCACACCCCTAAAGTTTTCTCTTCATAAAACTTCCCACAACATTGGTTTATGCATATAATAGTTGTCTAATAATAGTGACCAGGTAGAAATTGCAACTTTTTTTCTATTTACTGCGCTTAGGATACCAAATAAGCACAATAAAGAGAAAAAAAAAAAAAAAGAAGAAGAAGAAGTGCATCAACTATTAGCATTTCAAAATTATCACTTGTCCTCTGCTTGGAGTGCATTTGCACAATAAATTTACTCTCGTGCCAAAAAATATAACACTGAACCCACTTCTTATTTACTGCCGTAAGGCACTAAATAAACAAACCTATATAAAATAATAAAGGTTCATACTGTCAAGTCTACCTAATCATTTCTGTCTATTATTTTATAATACAGTAATACAGGATTCTTGGGCATAGTTTTTCAGTGTCTATTATAACTACATAGTGCATTTTCTATATGAAACTCATTGAAACTTGAATGTGAAAAAAAAATAAAGGATGACTTTCTCACAATTTCCTCGGTATGCTGATAGTTTCGATTTCCGAAACAAATTCTATCGTTGATGCTTTTGGTTCGAAGAAAGGACCACGTACACAATTTAGAATGACTACATTTGATATATAACAAAGTAAATTGATAATATCTCATTATGGCTAAAATAAATTGATAATACCTCATTACATATAACTTTTTGGCTAAAATATATTATGTTATATTCGGTTAATTCTTTAACAAATTGTGACTAAATTAATTACATTCTTTACTTACTAAATCCCATAATAATTTGCTTTAATTTTCTTTAGACATTATTTTCACAAATGTCCCTTTAGCTGCCCAGGGTCCAAATCCTGGTTCGCTAGTGTGGTAGGCCATAAGTGGTTGCTAGAGCTATCTAAGGGATCATGCTGGGTTTTTCTGGGGGATGGGAGGGATGGGGATCCAGGGATCGTAGAATCTCTACCATCCAATTTATAGTTCAAATTCAAGGAAATTTCCATGATTAATTAATTCATGAATTCGAATTTTCCTACATTTTAAATTAAATTCGCGTTCATCAACATGCAAAGTTACATGATCCACCTAATTTTGTAAGACATAATTCTGAACCAGTTACAAAATATAATTATCTTAGACATGCAAATTTAATAACTTGAAAAGCTTTTGATTGGTTAGCATGCCAAAAGGTAAACTACAGATAAGTGCACAAAGTAAGAAATTCAAATTATCTCGTTAATGCCTTTTAAAAGTTGAATTTGAATATGTAATTATTGTTAAATGGGTATATATGAATGAGTCAAGTCAAATCATTTCTCACCAATTAAATGGATCTAATCAAGTTACCCATTGAAACCCATTCAAAGTGCATTACATATCCAAATCCGCTTAATGAATGAATTTGGATGGATCAATACAAATAGATTATAATTGATACCTCTACATACATAAAATGTTCGTCAAAGAATACTAACGTAGAAGATTTTGGAAATGTGGCAGCTATAACCCGTAGAATTCTACTGCCCAAAAAATCAAAAATAGTAAAGGGAAGATAAATAACCACTGCCCAATAGGGGGGAAAATTTTTATCAATCAAGACTGCATGCTACTCAAAGCTATCAATCAAGTCCTTGAAATTGAACACCAACCAATCAGCTTTAGCTGCAACAGCATCTCGAAGCTGAACCCCAGCATAGCATACGAATAATTCGGCACCCCCTGGTTTGCGAGCCTACAAGTAGAAAGAGTTTAAATTCCGTGATCAACACGAGAGTAAAAGCTCTTCATTATTCAATTTAGATGCACAAGTGGGCCAAAATCAGAATGGTATTAGAAATGTATGAAAGTTTGGACGGATTTTCAGTTAGATGCATCAATTTTTGGGTTTTTTTTTTTTTGGCCCCCTTAGGTTGGTTGCATTCAGTACATGAAGTGGTCACCAAGCTTAGATAAGATTAACCCCCTTTTGTACCTCAAGATCAGTTGCACCGTCTCCAATCATGACCAGCGATCTATATCCATTGGCCTGAAAACATTATTGAGTCTTTGGTCAATATTCTAAAAACCAATACACAACAAATAACTACTCAAAGTTCAACTCACCTTCCTTATTTGCTGAACTGCAGTAGCTTTTCCTCCACTCCTGGAAGTTGGCTCATTTGTATCAAACCCCAAAAACTCTCCAGAACTTCCAAAAAGAAGCTGATTCGCAAAAATGTTGTCTACAGGAATCCCAAGCACTGATGCAACAGGCTGTTAAACAAGGGCAGTAAGAATCTCGAAACATTTGCAAATGCTAAACATGCTTCCATATGAAACACCTGCAATTTTCTTGAGGATTCAAAGCAAGGAACTATTTAAAACATGCAATATTGATGTAGGAAAAGTATCAACATTTTTTCCCCCCTTTTTTGAAGCAATGCAGGATAAAAATCAGGTTACTGAACCTTAAGATTTTGGGCTAATATTTGAACCATCAATTCAGAGAATATTTAATCAACATGAGCAATGAGTACAGTGTTTTAATGGGCATCTTAACACAAGGACAAACTGATCCAAGAACTACACGCCTCAATTGTTATCTGGATGTGAAGAAAAAACCATATGTCAAAACACAAGCCACTCAGAGAGATAAGCTTTTACATTGATCATTTGGCGAAATCCTCCAGAGACTAGATAAACATCAGTGTTTCTAGCCTTCATCTTCTTGACTAACTCATCAATCCCCGGAGAAATTCTGCAAACCAAATAAATCAATCAACTCAGACATTTTCATTCCTTGAGTAAACAGATCAGCTATGACTTTAAAAACACTAAATGGTTTATTTTCGAGTAAAGTTCCATGTTGTGTAACAGTACATACTGCATATCATACATAAAGTAATACCAGATGCAAATGCTCAAAAGACATCAAAATATGATCAAACATTGTCCAAATAGATTAGTGGCATAAAACTCCTTGTTTCTTAATTATTTCACTTGACATAGGGTCTTGTGCGCTGTCACAAAAGCTCATCTTCAAGATGGCAGGCGTTCTGAAAGGCATGGTATGCACATCCTCACACTTGATCCTGTCAAAGTGCAAATTTTGCACACCAAAGATATGTGTAACTCATAATCCTTATCCAAATTGAAATAGTTACAAGGTGCAACTTTACACGGTTGTCCTAGGTCATTCACAACTAAACTTCATCGTATTCGTTGTCAATATTGCACTGCAGAAATGGTAAAAACTAACTGACTTGCACAAGATAGAGAGATAAAACAAATAGAGTCTTTTTCTGGGTGTTTAGGTCTGTATTTCATTTCTCTACACATGATGATGCCCAACCATATGGAGTCTACATTGAATTGTTAAAGAGAATAAATGATGCATATAGGCCTCATTAACTATCAAAAGAAACTGAAAAAATTCTAACATGAACTACTCACAACTGAATACAGTTTCTTACCTTGGAGGTCTCTTTGCAAGGAAATCCTGGACTTGAGCTAGTGAAGGATTAAACAGAGACAATCTTGCAGCCAAGGCATCCTCAAAAGGAACAGAACCACTCATTGCCCTAGTAATGCGCACATAATCAAATCAAACATTTAGTTCTATGCACATCTAAACAATGTCTATCAAAGACATATCACCTAGCAGTCCATTCTGCGACAGCCATTCCAGCTCCACAAAACTCAGCGAGCTCATCAATGCCCTCATCTAGGCATACTGTACTATCCACGTCAAAGCATACAGCATCAGAATTGCGCCACACCTCAAGGACCTCTTACAAATTTAAAGGATGCATAAATTAGACAAATCACCAATTAACATTCATCCTCATCTTTGTTCATACATTCTATTAAATCTAAATTGTGCACCATCTATTATACATTACATATCAGCCATAAAATTTTTCTCAGACCTTAAAATTACCTTTTGACGGTAATGTGTTATTGAACTGGCCCTCTTTTGAGACCTCCAATGGCTGAACTGAAGCATTGATTGAAGTGTATGATTTGACATTTCTCATTGTCTCAAATTTATTATCAAAGCCAATTGTCTTTACCCTCAGAGAGAAAGTAGGGAAAAAAGCAGAGCTTTCTTGTGTAGAATAGATGCGAATTGGGTTCAATTTTGCAATAATGAATCCCTCCATCAAAGTACTCTGATTGTAGCCAAAAAAATACGAACATGTTATATCATTTTCAATACCAAAAATTCACACCCGTAATCATAAATTTCATCAATAAGTTGCATTAAATTCAACTAAGCACAAGAACCATTAGTATAAAGTGTCACAGTGAAAAACAGAAAGAAGGGATGTCGATCAAATCCAAAATGTAGCAATACACAGCTTTAGAGAAGTGAATTCAATGATGAAGGAAACTTCATTTCTACATGAACTTATATAGACAGCTACAAGAATCAATATTACAAGTTTTCATACAGAAGGCCTATAAATATAACTTTCAAGAACTCTTAGATCATGGATATGCATTCAATCATTCAATCACTAAACAAAAATAACAAAAGAATACCTTAACTTGTTCTTCTGTGAACCAAGATCAGAAATTGCATCCAAAACAATTTAATCAAATTTCTATTCTTTTACTCCAAGATCTGAAACCAAACCGATACAAGCATCATATATGTAGCAAGTAGACGAGGAAAAAATGAAAAGAAAAATTGGAAAATAAAAGCCAACCCACTGAAGATTTGCCGAAACAGTAATGACTGAGGATAGCAAAGGATTGGTACACTTATACTGTGCCCATTTTCAGGCATGGAAAAAAATAATTAATGACTATAGTTGGTTGGTCCAATGAGGAAAGCTAATTAAAGGGCATCCATGATATTTCCATCACTATAATAGTAGTATTGGTTCAGTACAGATAGATACTTGAAAAGATGACATTTTTGTAGGGACAGAGGGAAAGGAATGAGAATGCCAACCAGCAGAGAAGGTAGGGGAGATGAGGAAATGAATGTTTTAACTAATCTCAGCCACTATTCGATGCTGTAACATGCTACTAAACTCTAGAAGAAGGGTTTTTGGAAAATTTGGAGTCGCCACTTGGTATTGAGTTTAGGTATACCGAGTCATTTGAAAAAGTAATTTTTGATCATTAAAACACAAGCAAAAACCCTTTAACTAGACGACTTCAAATCATTTCAAATTAGAGAAATAAGTTCAGAAGCAACATTTGTGAGGGGGAAAGGTCAAGATTTTATCCTCAAGGACCTTCCTACACCCAGGAAAACTGGTTGCTAGTTTAATTTTATTCTTTTTTAATTTTAAGGTCAAAATGAGTCAATCTATTGCCAAACACATAACATGCAATTAATTAGCACAAAAAATTATCTAAACACATGAAAGCAATGTAAAATGAGTTGACTAATTCTATGGCTTCTGTTGAAAAAGCCATGAGATAATGCCCTCGTGACCCACTCGATCATATTGCCAACAATAAAAGTAATTGAAGGAAAAATAAAAGAAAAGAAAGAAAAATTAAAACAATTAAATGCACCTATGTCCCATATGGGTTACATCATTTCTAAGAAAAGAAAAATAAAATTAATTATAGCATTAACTTGACAAATGAAAAAGCTGATTAAACAAATATAGTCCTAGGACCAAATTGAATGCATGAAACTAAAGTTTTGAGGTCAATCTTAAAACCACTAGAACCTGGGGGCCAAATTACAAAACAAGGGAAAAGCAGGGGACTTAATGCGGCAATTCCATAAAATATGTCACTTTCTCCAACTGACCAGAGCTTCAATATTGTTGCTGCAATTTTTCTCTCCACGGACACTTCACCGGGAAATGGAAATCGTCACTCCGCCGGCATTGGACTGGCTGGAGTTGTCTCCTCCCCCCTCCCAACACACACACAAACACACACTAAACCATTACAAGATACAGAAAAACAGCAAATGAAAAAAAAGGAAAAATCAACTCCAATTTTTTTTGGCTTCTTTCTCCCCATTCTGGGTACAGAAATTCATGAGATTCATTCCTTTGGTTCAAAGTTTTCGTTTCGACATTTCTTCAAACAGGTTAGGTGCGTTAATAAATGTTTACAGATCTCATGAAATCTCAGTATATCCAACCCAAAACTTGCACCAACCCAACCAAATCCACCATACAGTGACGGAAATCACTTCCAAAATCAGCACATAAACCTCATAAAGGCATAAAGATTTTGCTAATAAAAGTAAAGAGAAACAAACAAGTTACATAATTCTCATAGTTCCACATATTCATTAGCAGAAATCAAAAGTAGGAAAGGAGGGAAGAAAGTTTTACAGTGCTTTTCCAGTGAAGTCTTGACATCGGTGATGGTGGCTGATTCCGGCGAGTGACGGCAGCTCCGGCTCCTCCTCTGCTCCTTGGTTTGTATCTACCATTTGGCTGTTAAGACCGAATACTATGCTCGTTGGTTATTTGTTTTTCACTTAATTAATCACAGTTAAGACCAAATAACATTCTCGTCGGTTATTTGTTTTCCATTTAATTAATCAAGTAAACACAGAGTTTGACATGGATCCAAAAATTGGAAATTAAGCATCCAGTCTCGACAAGCTAGAACAACAAGCTAGAATTATTAATTTCAATTTGTACCTTTTAATTATTTTCACTTTCATTTTACTCCTTAAACTATAAAATTAGACACTGTAGTCCTTAAATTATAAAACTATTCCACTTAAGTATAATCTTGAACAGAATCCCCAAAACTAACGCAATACTGTGGGCAGAAAATAAGAATAAGTAATAACATAAAAAAAAAATTCTCAAAAGTAGTTAGAAGAAAGGAGTTTAGGGACTAAACCGAGAACTGGATCATAGTTTATGGACTTAAAGTATCCTAATGTAGAGTTGATAACCCAACGTAAGAATTTACGTATAGGGTAAAGGCTAAAGTGAAAATTCATGATGTCATTGAAGGGTGGAAAATGAAATTAACCACAAACTTGAAAGATCACAGTATAGGATCTTTTGTGACTCTTTTTTTCTTTTTTCTTTTTGAATAAAAAGCAAATTTCATTAATAATTTGTTGGAAACCATCCAATCCAATTTGATTTACATCTCTACTCTAGTGGTAGGTTAAATATGAATTTGAAATAATAGATTTATTTATATAAAATAGATTTAAAAGATTTTGAACAAATTTAAAAAATACAAGAAATTCTCAAATTGCCTTCTGATAAAATAAATTGCTATAGCTCCTTTCCATGTATGTTGCAATCCTCAAATTTGCTAAACGATGACTTTAAACTCCAATAATGATGATGAGATTTGTCGAAATAGATCCAAGATCCAAGAAAATTCCATATATTGATAATCAGATCTGAAATAATTTCGAATCAAATAACAAAATAAGGATAAAAAAAAAGAAAATTCTCACTAGAAATCCCTAAAAAAATAGAGAACTCTCACTAAAAAAAATACTTAAGAGAGACTTTATTAAAAAAATACAATAAAATAAAATCCACGGGGTGATCTCCCCTTTCGAAGATCGAGACATTCTAAGAAAATGAGAAGAAGTAGAGAGAAGATGGAGAAAAGAAAATGTGGCATCCCTAACAATCTGCTAGCTCTTCTTTTTGTTACTCTTTGTTTTACTCTTTGAGATGACGCTTTGTGGCAATTGATATTACAATGGACCTCAAATCATTCTTTTTCTCTGATTGACCTCAAATCATTCTAGACCATTGTACAAGTTAGGTTCCAATATTCCATCTCTAATATCCCATCCACTAAGCTAAAGTTTTCGATCGCCAAAATGTCAAGTAAGTTTAACAGCCGATTGAAGCCAGTCTCAGTAGTTAGTAGAATATATACAAATAAAACAAAGTATGCAAATGTCTACTAAGCCGTTGAACTATTTGACCTGATGAACGGGCAACTAGGCCCAGTTGGGTTTTGAATCTGATGGATAAACAACTGACCTAATCAAGCTTATTCCACTTGCCAGTTCAGCTGGGAGCTCGACTGCTTGTCTTCGTTTTTGGACTAAAACATCTATATGATTTTTGACAAGAATTGGACATTGGATCTCCTTTCAAATATACGTAAGACTTTATCACCAAACTAAATTTTTACTTGATAATTAAATGTCCTTTTACCAGGTCAAGGTGGCACAATTAATGGCTTTGTCCGCTCCATCATTAGGTTTAAAAGTTTCATCAATCGCACCTCGTTATCATAATAAATCAGTGTAAAATGAAAACTGTAAAATGAGTCTCTAAGGATTAATTACTCAACAATTTATAAACATACATATCATAAACCAAAAACAAAACCTGATGCATGTTATTTCTACTTTTCTTTCCAGAAAAGACTTTCCTTCCAAGTATGTTATTTTGGATTATTGATCAGGAATTTAACTTCATATTCTAGACTCACTATGAATTATCTCATTTTTATGAAAACCTTTTTCACTCCTTGTTTTAAGCATAGAAAAAAATAAAAATGAAATAAGCTAGTTTTGTATATATGGTATGCCAATATTACAATTTAATAATTCTTTATAATTAAAATATCTATTTCAAGATGCACAAATACTCCTATCAAGATTCAACTTGCATTGAGCATAAGAAGAAAAATATTTGTCATTTAGGAATTTAAAAATGCCCTTTCAATAGATTCTAATATTGTCTCCTTGACTAGTTAGCATGTGAAAATAATAAATATCATTAATGTCCTTGCTCCAAATTTTGCAAGCTTATCTCTCAAGAATATCATTAATATCTCTCTCAATTATAAGAGACAGCATGACAATAAAAAGTTTTTTTTTCATGGGCATGATTTCTTTTGTCTTGCCTGCGATAAGAGTTTAAATCTTACCTACAAAAAATTTAAAGATAAAAAACAGATGTATATGCTTTAAAACCTTTTTATGCTTGACGGAGAAACACTTGTGATGTGTTGCACGCACATTGCTCATTGGCTTATTAATTAGCTTATAATCATTTAAATGTTATTTATCTAAAACTTGATAAGAAACAAAAATGGCTTTGTCTATAAAACTCTACCAGGTCAAGCCCGCACAATTAACGGCTTTGTCTATACTATTGCAGAGCATAATGGTGTCTTACTTGGAGAACCGGTAAAGTTACAAAGGTATATGTATAGGTTATGACTAATGAGTATAGTAGACAAGAGTTCTATTCCTTTATTTTTTTCTCTTTTTTTTTTCCAAGTATACTTCTTTAACAGACTGGATTTTTGAAAATTTCACTTTTCCAAGTCCTAGAGGAAATTGTGGACTGTGTTAAGAAGGGACGCCGGGACAAGCCAATCTTTATTTCTACTAGTGCTTTTGACACACTCTATGTGTGTGTTTATTCTAGGAATATATAATTAATTATTTCTTAAATAAATTAGTGTTTGTAGATTCATGTTAGAGCATGTATTTTTTTCTCCAAAAATATAAAACTACTCTCTTTTTTTTTTAATTTAGAAAGTTATTATATTTAAATTCATGACAAAGATGTTAAAATCATGACAAAGATGTTGAACGAAGAAATAGCAGTTGATTAGGATAACTAAAATAATGTGAGAATTGGAATGTGAGAATTTTAATTGAGTAAGAGTTAATAGGGGTAAATCTGTGATTGAGTATGTGTTAATAAGAGTAAATCTAAAAATATATAAAGTGACAGGTGCGGTTTTATCTAAAAATACATAAGATAATGGTACTTATACTTCTGAATGCTATTAATTCTATATTTGGTGCGGTTCTATCATCTAATACAACCCATATTATTCTTTTCCCAAGAAGTTTTAGAAGAGGTTCATGCATCTTATACATACCTTAGTTAAGTTCGTCCAGTCTTAAAAAAAAAAAAAAATTCATCCAGTCTGAGTTAACCTGGATAGTTTTGCTCAAGTTAAATTTTGGAACGTGAATAAGATAAATAAGTTTCCTAACCTTGACAGAAAAGCAGCAAAAACATGAGAGGTTGTCACACAGAGTAGTTTGTCATGGCACATGCCTTCCCCAAATTTCTGAATCAGATGTGGTCAACCAAGCTTGGTACAAGAACTGTTTTGATGCTTGCATCACAATTTTTGCCATGATTGCATGACAATTCTAACTTGCCTATAGGTTATTCTCCATCATGTGAAGAATTAGATGTTGATGTTTTACAACATGACTTCAAGCGGATTCAATATCATAATCGAACGCTTGAAAACTAGATTTACTTGTCATACTAAGTAGGTACACTCTATTTGGTAGACTACAGGCAGATTGGGCTATAGGGTCGCCTCTTGATTTTGAAGTTATGATTTACTTTTTCCTATTCTTGACTTTTTTATTTTTATTTTTTGCATTTCTTTCCATTCGTGATAACTTTGTCTTATTAAACCATTATCATTTTCTTTCCGTTAATCCCTTATTTTCAAAGAAATGCAGAATGCACTTAACCTCTTGGAAACTAATTAATAACTAATAAACATTCATCTTTATCATTAAGCTACATTTTGTGGACTGAGAGTGAAAACCTCCTTAGGATTTCATTTGGACTTTGATGGATACAGTGGTTATGACTTCAAATTTGTACCCTTGAATAGAATTCCGAGGTTGTCAGCAAGGTTGCAAAGATTTTTCTTGCAATACTAGTCTCAGTCATCTGGAAATGATATCTACATCTTGATTCAAGAATAAAGATGGATTAAGGCTAGACCTGAAAGATGGTAGAGCAGAATGTGATGATTGCCTACAAATTTCAGACTGTTTTCTGGTCTCAGTTTTAATTCTTGTTTCTATGGATTGCTATTGTGTCATTCTGCATTCCCTTGCTTTGTCCCATTCTCTGTCTAGATTTATGCAGATTGCCTACAAGATGTTACTTGTATAGAACTCAAGCAATACGATGGCAATGATATATTTAATAATGAAACTGTAGATCAAAATTCCATCATGATTAGCTGTAAGAAAAAAAAATGTGGGTGTTAAAAAGGATCCACTAGTGCTGCCCCCTCATCATAGACAATCTATTGGGTGGCACTTAAAGCTACTAATTGTCCATCACTTCTTGAAAATGATGTTCATCTAGCACTTGAAGTGACTCAACATTGAAAACGCTAATCTAACCTGAGCAAGGATAAACCCAAAAAATATTAAAAGATAAGCATTAATTTTTCTCACACTATGATGGTATTGGATGTATATCACATTATTTGAATTTGAATTTGAACATTAAATTTTATATATGTGACATGCATTTAGATCTAGTTGTATATATATTGTCAATGTTTGAAATATTTACTCAAAAGATTTATATCATATATAATGAGAGAGGATGCCGTTTGGTGTAAGTCATTATGTCACTTAATATTATACCAAAAATACCCTTTTTTCATACTACTCAAGTTCCCTCTTTTTTCTATACTATGATTTAACTCTTAACTATAACTGCTCATGACCCCACTTTTTCTCTACCATAATTTTAAATATAATAACTTCCTAAATAAGAAAGAGCAGTATTTATAGATTTAAAAAAAATACATATTCTAACATCATTCTACATAAAATAGCTTATTGTAAAAAAATTAATTATGTATTTTGGAATAAGAACACATATGTAGATTGTGCCAAAAGCACTAGTAATGAAAAAAACCGGGTAAGGAGAAAAGCATTATATGGAAAATACATGTAGTGTTAAAATATTATATCACAACCATACATAGGAAGTGAGAAATTCCCAATTTGTCTCATTTTTGTCTATTCAAAATTTTCTTTTGTGCAATTTGAAACCACGATGAAATCGACATAAAATCTCATTGAATTTCATTTACTAGTGCAGAATTTTATTTTAGTGTATACAAAATTATCCTTATGCAATGAAGTATTGACATTGTGGCTCATTCTGCAATAAAGTTTAACAGCAGCAACTTCATTCTGCAACTAAACAACCTAGGGTTGCAATAATCCATCTCTTCAATCCCTTTAAATAAAAAATAAAAATGAGTAGAATATATTCAAAAATAAAATGTGCTAGCAAAATGTGGAATCTCAACCTTTATAAGCCGACTGAGGCAATTTTGACTATTGAGTGGAGAGTGAAAATTGGAAGCCTTCAAATTTAAGAATATGTAGACATGAAATGTTGGCATATTAAATCAAGTTTCAAAAATAGAAATTTCTATATTATTATTTAGCAGTGTTTTAGTCAAGTTAGGTTTTTAGTAAGTCTAATGGAATCAAGTTATGGTAGTTTTATTGTTTAGGAATTAGTATTTGATTAGGAAATTTTTTGTGATTGTAAGACTTGTTTACCAAGTCATTAGTCTATAAATAGGGAGTCTTGTCATTGTTATTAGTTGAGAATAGTGAAAATGAGAGTCTTGTTATTATGTGTGATTATTGATATATATTATTGATATTATTCCTCTTCACCCACACATACTTGTATGTATGTAAATTGCCTCCCTATTCCATATACATTGATTATCTCCTATAGCTTTTCCATGAAATTTTTGATTCTACATAGAACCCTAGGTTCAAGAGGATGATCCTGGGGTGCCTGTGAACATTGAAGAATTGGCCCGACTGGCCCGATTAGTCATGGATGTTGTGAGGGTCTCAAAAATTTATTTTAAATATTGTTAATATTTATTATTTTAAATATTATTATTATTGTCAATAATCTGTTTAATTATTTTAATGTCGTTCTCACACATATTTTTCAGAAAATTTAGATGAAAATTTATTTTATTTTATTTTATTTTGAGAAAAACCTAATTTAACTTTATACTCATTTTCCAGGTAGATTTTCAATATTTCATTCATCTTATTTTAAAATTCGCCCTTTTTGTATCAATTAGTGAGAAAATGAGAAAACATATTTTTCGAGGTAAAAGTTCGAGCAGTGAGTGAAATAGCGATGGAATGTAAGGATGATCACTCGTAGGTTAAGAATATAATCAAGGGACTAGAAGTGAATTATTAAAGGTGAGATTAAGTAGGGTTTTGAAACCTTAAAACCTAGTTGGACAAATTTCCCGAAAGTTAGGATTTTAACCTGCGATTGTTTATCCATGTAATTTCCTCCAAATCACTTTAATTTTTCCTCTTCCTTTCTCTCTCCTAACCGAGATTATCCCCTTTAATCTTCTAGTTAAATTTGTCATTCCATTCCCTCCAAATTAAGTTGCAAGATTAGAAATTAAAAAGGGAACAAATCTCCTTGAATTAAGGCTTTATGTCTTGTCAAAATTTTGTGTCAAGACAACAAAGTCTTCCCTTCTTCCTCTTCCAATTTTAGCCGATCACTTCTCCTCCCCTTTCTTAGCAAAAAACAGCTTTTCATTTCCTCTCCAAACCCTCCATTTCAGCCGGTCTTATTTCTCCATCTGCCTCTCAAAGAAAGCCTTCCATTTCCTTGCAAAACCCTTGCTTAGAAGACTTGAAGCCTTGGAGAACTTGAAGGGGAAGGCTGGCCGAATCTTAGTGGTGGAAAGGGGAGCTTTGGGTGGTGGATTTTGGACTTCCTAACCTTGCTCAAGCAACTAGAGGAGGAGGTAATCCTCCTACACCTAAAATGATGAGTTTTAAGTTTAAATTCTTGAAGTTTAGTTGTTAAGTTTCATTATTATTAAGCATTTGTTGATTATGGTTGTTGAGTGGGCTCTTGGAATCCCACAAGTATGTGAATTTGTTTCTTAGCATGAAAATGGTGAAATGTGTGTGTGTGGATGTTGGAATTTGTGGTTGGAATTTGGGGAAGAAACCTCAAGGGAAAAACAGGATGGAGAGAGGGGAAATGGGGGCTGAAAATTTGCTGTTTTTCCTTTGATTTTTGTGGCTGCATTTTGTAAGTTTAAGGGCTGATTCTAGTGCTTAAATGATGAACTTTGAGTTGTTAATTTTCTCTACAAAAGTCCCTCAAAAGTTTTAGTAAGAATGGCATGAGAAAATTCTGCTTTGGGAGCTTAAATGTTGGCTGAAAATCCTGCTATGTTTCCCCTATTTTGTGGCTGCATTTTTGCAAGATTGAAGACTAAATGTAATGCTTAAACGTTGAGGTTTAAGTTGTTGATGTTTCCCACAAAAAGCCCTTCAAAAGTAATAGCAAGAATGATAGTTAAATTGGAACAAGAAAAGCTGGAAATTGAGCAAGCTGCTGTCTGAATTTCTGAGCCTATTTTGAGCTAAAACTTGATAAAAGCCATCATCATTTTTGACCACCATTGGGCTTAGGAAGATATTATAATACTAGCTTGGTTTCAAGAATTAGGGCATTTGGTGGTAATTTAAATGTCTTAGAAGCTCATAGAAGAAGAAGATAAAACTCTGCAGGTTTGAGATGAGTTGTCAAGTCCTCTTTGAACGTTAAAAACACTGTATTTCCGTGAGATTTTTTGGCTGAGTTTTGGTGTGGACATAATCTATATATGGTAGAGTTAGTGTACTAAATTTGGTGATTTTTGAGTAAGAATTCGTCACTCAAAAGAAGCTCCAAATACTGCCCTGTAAAACTGGATTTCAGAAAACGCAGGTTTTTGAACCAGCCATGTTTGAACAGTTATAATTTCTTGCTCGAGAGTCAGAATCGAGTGCCGTCAGTGGCGTTTGAAACTTGATACATAGGGATTTAAAATGTGTAAATTTAAGAGGCCAATTCATTTCTAAAAATTTTTGGTAAAATTTCAAAGTCTGCTGGAAAATCAACCTGTTATGTTCTGTGTTGTACTGTAGCTGAACTTAACACAAAAATCTGGGCAGTTTTTGTCCAGAATTTTATCATGATGTCTTCTGCAAAGTTGTAGAACTTTAAAAGAGGTTTCTAACGGTATCAAGCCTGCAAAATTTGGACTTCTATCACTCAAGTTACGATTTTTCAAAGATTTCTATTCAAATAGGAAGTTTATTGAACTTACTTTTGCTTGAACTAAACTTGGCCAATAAACTAGAAAACTCATTTCCATTGTTCTTTAATTATTTTAGGAAGTGGTGCTGAGTTGCGAAGTGATCAAAACTTGGACTCCGAACCCTACTTTGGTGGTGAGTTTCCAATGCATGTTATTCGCTTTAAATGAATGTTTTGTGTGAACGTGTTTCTTGCGTGACGTGATTGTGTGAAATACTTGAATTTTGAAAGTGTTGAACCACTCACTTAAGGAGGGTATACTTTATTGCCCTCTTTTAAGTAGAGTAGGTGATGTAGTTGTTTTGCATGAATATATACACACTAGTGGGGAAAGTGTGTATAAAAGTGTTTATAAACTACTCTTAGCTGCGTCACTTGAGTAGTAAGTGTTTAAGTGTTAGGATTGCGGGCTCGGTAAAGGGGGTTGTTCGGTGGAAGGATTTGGTTGTAAAGAGTCGTCTACATGGATCGGAAAGTCGACGGAGTGTCGACTATGTGAATTGATCGTGCGAAGTGGACCTGAACTCCTGAGAGCTCTCGTATCCTACTTGTGTGATTCTGTGTTTCACTTAATTGTTTTAAATATGTTATTATCCCACTTTATGCCTGTGCATGATCTTTTGAAAATTCACGAGCTTTTAGCTCACCCCTGTTCCCATTTGTTTTTCTTTAACAGGTGACGAGAATCTAGAAATCTAGTTAGGTCTAGTAACTGCTTTTGGTTTTGTCCCGAGTGTAGAAGAATGGATTGTATATTCTTATGGTTTTGTGTATTTTTAACTCATGGGAATGTATATGATTATGGCTCGAGGCTTTAAGTACTTTGAATTTAACAATTATATGTATCAAGCTTAATTATTGTAATTTTAGAGTTTCTTATCTCTCTTTTAATGTGGACTTTAGAATTATCCTTTAGAATTAGTATTTTCGAATGCTCGAGTCTTGGCGAGAGCCAGGCAGGCAGCCCGCCAACCCTTTGGTTAGCCTTAGGGGAAAGTGGGGCTGTCACAGATGTTTTCTGCTGTCAGAGTTAGAGCATAAGATTTGCTCAGAAGAAGTTAGAAGATTGAATTAGACCATAAGATTGGTCATGGTGTATCTAGTTAGTGGTGTATCTAGTTGGTGAAGATTGGACCATAAGACTGGTTGTGACAGAGATCCAGAAAGAATCCTGTCAGTTGAGTTGTGATTATCAAATCACAAAGCGATGAGTTGTCAGTGAATTGATAATAAAATTGTGTGACAAGGATACTTTATCCAAATGTGTGCGTGGATTATTGCAACAAGAAAGTGTTTGAAGATGAAGAACCAATTAAAGTGGTGTTGACTAAATGTGCAAAGGAGATTAGTGATCGTGAAGGTGTTGAACTTGATCCAAGAGAGAAGAGCTTGATTTAAGAGAGGCAATGTTGGCATATTAAATCAAGTCTCAAAAATAGAAATTTCTATATTATTATTTAGCAGTGTTTTAGTCAAGTTAGGTTTTTAGTAAGCCTAATGGAATCAAATTATGGTAGTTTTATTGTTTAGGAATTAGTATTTGATTAGGAAATTTCTTGTGATTGTAAGACTTGTTTACCAAGTCATTAGTCTATAAATAGCAGTGTTTTTAAACTCGGACCGGACCGGCCGGTTCGACCGGTTGAACCGGGAACCGGCCAGGCATCCGGTCCGAGTCAACCATCAAAACCGGAAAGTTAAAAAACCGGTCAAAGCCGGTCAAAACCCGGGTCTGACCGGTGAACCAGTTGACCGGGTTTGACTTTTGACCAGTTTTTTTTTTTTTTTTTTTTTTTTACCTTTAACCCATTTATATCCTTTCAAACTCACTTTTTAAGTTTTAGTAAATATGCTTTAACCTCTCATCATTTTAATAAAGTATAAAATTAATACAATACATTTTTTAAGTTACATTTCTACCTCTATATATATATTATATTCTTTAAATCAATTTATTTATTGAATATAAAATTCTCTAATTTATATATAAAGTCATAAATTACCAATTTAAGAAAAATTTTTATATATATAAAGTTGAAAACTACCAATTTGAGGGAATTTTTATATATTATTTTTTAAGAAAATTTTTTTATATACTATTTTGATTATATATTATTAATATATATATTTATGACACATTTATGACTTCATCCGATTCGACCCCCGGTTGAACCCGGTCGGACCCATCGACCCCTGACCCCTGAGCTCGGCCGGTTCGATGCCCGGTCCGAGTCTGAAAACATAGATAAATAGGGAGTCTTGTTATTATTATTAGTTGAGAAGAGTGAAAATGAGAGTCTTGTTATTATGTGTGATAATTGATATATATTATTGATATTATTCTTCTTCTCCCACACATACTTGTATGTGTGTAAATTGCCTCCCTATTTCATATACATTGATTCGATAAAATCTGTTTCCTATATCTTTTTGGTTGATTTTTTGGTTCTACATGAAATGAATGTACGTAAAACAGCAATAAAAATATGGAGCGGAAATTTGTGATGTATGAATTGTGCAAGAACTAGGATGGAGAATTGGTCAAAAAGATGAATAAGTAGGGCAAAAAACTTGAGTGACCATTAAACTATTGTTTGGGTCAACTTTTAGCCATCAAATAATTTTTCATCACTAATTGGCCACTAAACTAATTAATCAGCACACCCGTGGCCATTTCGTCAATTATTACTCTTAATTTGGAAAATAATTAGAACACATGGCAAAATGCAGGGGTATTTTTATCCATCAATGACCAGACCCTATAACCCTCGTTATTTTTAACGTCAAACATGTACCCAAACGTGATTATGTGGGAGAAAAAAAGGAACTGAATTTGGAGCCCTACTGCAGTTTGCCATGTGTTTTGATTATTTGGAGAAAAATGTGATTATTTAAGGGAGAAATAGTAGTGGAAAAAAAAAACCCTGTAATTTGTCACATGTTTTGATTTTCAGATTAAGAGCAATAATCAACAAAATGGCCATGGATGTGTTGATTAGTTAGCTTCATGACCAATTACTGATGAAAAATTATTTGATGGTTAAAAGTTGATCTGAGCGATAGTTTAATGGCCGCCCAAGTTTTTTCCCCAAATAAATAATAGCATCCTTGTTGGCACAAAAAAATAAACATAGCGGAAGTAATTTTTAACACATATAAGAATACGTGGGAAGAGGAGGAGAATAAATACACAAATAAATACTCAATAATTTATTAACTCAAAACTCAACAAAAACAATATTAAGTCGTAACCTTTCACTCACGACAACTCACAAATAACACTTCAGAGGCTTTTTCTCAAACTAACTTTTCAATACTCAACTCAATTTTCCAAGTAACAATGTACTAGATGAGTAGTATTTATAGAGTGGATACTTCCTAAACAAACACCAATTGTAAACTGAAACTGACTTGGAATTGACTTGAGATTTTTTTAACTAATATGGAAACTAAATAAACAAAACACCAAAACAAGAAACTAAAATAATTAGGAAACTAACTACTAAAGTAGCTTGGTTTAATTTTCTTCATTGCCTCCCTTAAACCAAATCTTCATTGTGGTCACCTCTAATGCCACTCGACCTGGAATCTTTATAGAAAATTGAGTCACCATATACTGACATGCATCTCCAATTTGAGATTGATCCTCAATTTCATCTTCACTCATGGTAGTGGATGGAAATTATATTCCTCAAATAATTTCTTAACTTGATCACTTCTGCCAAAAAAATCAAGCATATTCACCCATTCTTCATCTTATGCTCCATAATTCGATTCCTTTGCATGGCCAAGAAAATTGTCCAAAAATACAAAATCATGCTTTTCTCCACCAAAAATTTCAACATCACCAAATTTTTCAACATGAACAATCCCATCATTCAAAGTTGCCATAATGTTTAATTAGATTTTCCCATCCATAATTGATCATAACCAATTCTAACACTTGATTTTTCTCTTCAAAAAAATTCATCAACTTTGACAAAAATCAACAATGTTTTTATAGCCATGATCTTCAAGCATATCTTCAATTTCATCAATGATTTCAATTTCTTTCTCAACTATATGTGAGATTTCTTCTTGAGTTACAAAATTTTAATCTTCAAGTGCACCGACAACTTCTGCAATTTCTTCTTTCTTTGCTTCATCAAAAAATTCTATTTCGTCTTCTTCATCACAAATTTCTTCTTCATCATGACCATAAGACTTCATAAAAAATTTCCAAACCTCTTTTGCTATCTTTAGATGTATGAATTTAGTAAATCATGCACTTAGACTTGGGATACTGAGATATAAAAATGCCGTGCAATTCAATTGTCCACTTTTCTCTAATTTTTTAGCTACATCATTTGATAATTCTGTGCCTGATACACGTTTCGTGAATCCCTTTTGAACAATATGTCAAACTCTAATAGTTTGAAAAAGCGTCTCCATCATCATACTCCACATATCAAAATTATTTTTACTATCAAAAATAAAAACATCACAATCTAGTAAACAGTATGGATTCATACTTCAATTCATGAACAAATCCTAGGATTAATGTCCAAAGTTCTGATAACATTTTTTTTTTTTGGGATGCCAGCCCAAATTTTATTGGAACTGAAATAAAATAGATAGTGGAAGGGGACAAAGACCTAACCTCCAATACAAGTAAAGTAGAAAAGTAATAAAATGAGGAGTACTACCCCCGTACATAACGAACATATGCCACACCCTGTCTATGCAACTCAAAGAGAGAGTTAAAAAAGACACACGAAGAGCCGCCAAGAGAGGCCATGGAATCAGCTACTGCATTACACTCATGGAAAACATGTGAAACCGAAGCAGATAACCTGGAAGTCAGCGCCTTAATTCTTCCAATCGTAATACACAAAGGCCACTGAACTGTCTTGTGACGACGTAGGATCAAAACCAGCACCTTAGAGTACACTTCCACCAACAGAGGATTCATGTCTCTACACAGACACTCCTGCAAACCAAACTCCAGAGAACAGGCTTCAGCCAAGAGGACATCCATCTCCCCAAACTCCTTATAAAAAGCAAAAACTAATTCTCCCGTGTACTTGCGAACAACACACCTGCCTGAGGCAAGCCCACCTCGCACACTAGCATCCATATTTAGCTTCCAGATGCCAGGGGGAGGAGGATCCCACACCAAAGAATAAAGGGAACTACTTTTTCGAGGCCGAACACGAAAATACAAGTACAAGAAGGAATGGTCATCCCCCGCAACTTGCAAGGCATCAATTTGTCGCGCCGCCCCCAACCTCTGTAAAAACTGCCTTACATTGAAAATGATTCTAGAAGCTGAGAACCCCATACCTTGGAACCGAGAACCATTTCTTTCCCTCCACACAAACCACATAATAACCACTGGTATAACACAGCGAATATGATCCACCATTCTCACCGACAAAGACTGATACCACGATAATAACATCGTAGATATACAAGAATTACCGCTAAGGTCCAAGGCTATCATCCCAAAAAAATGATCCTAGATCTCCTTGATTGAGTCACTATCAAAGAACAAATGCCGAGTCGTCTCTATCGAAGTGCAGCACTGACATTTTGATGGCAAAGCAAAACCCTTAGCCATCAACCTGTCATCCGTTGGCACAACCTTATGGAAAATTCTCCATACAAGAAATGACATTTTGAGAGGTACCCCTGGACTCCAGATAATTCTATAAAGCTCGACAGGTGGTCTTTTAGCTCTTATACTATCATAAGCAGAGGCTACCGAAAAGGCACCCTCCCCTGTAAGATTCCACAATAGCTTATCTTTCTGAAGGAAGCCACTCCCTCAACCTTTGAACATTCCATTCAGGCTTCCCAAGAATAAATTCCCCAACCCAAAAAGGGAGGGGGGGGTCTGGACATCACACAGCTCGGGAAGCGGATCCTCCATTACCCACTTATCTCTCCAAAAGTCGAGCATGCCACTACCTACCTCCCAGAAGACCTTCTTCTCCACTCTTACGTGAACTCTAAGAAGATGATGCCAAACCAAAGAGCCCACGGAAGAAATGACTTCCATTGGATGCTTATGTCTAATATATTTGGCGTGCATAAAGTTTGCCCACAAGGAATCCTTAGCGCGCAGCTTACATCATAGCTTCATATCGAATGCATCAGCAACACCCCCAAGATCTCTAAAGCCCAAGCCACCCTCAGACACTGGAAAACAAAGTTCAGACCACGAACGCCAATGAATTCGGCGTTCCTCCCTATAGTCCCATAAGAATTTATTAAACAAGCGGCCCATTAGTGCCAACACCGACCTGGGCGGAACCAACACTTGCAGTAGATATAAAGGTAGCGTGTTGAGAACATGACGAAGCAGAATAATTTTGCCCCCAAAAGATAGAAACTTGACTGACCAATTTGATATTCGCAGCCGAATTTGATGCAGCAAGTCCCCGTAAAAACCCTTTTATTCCGGCCATTGAACAATGAACTCTTAAATATTTAATTGGAAGCTTTTGTTGCTTATACCCGAAAACACTTTCCACCAAATGACGCTGAGCCACCGTCACCCTTTTGGAACAAATGAATGAGCTCTTGTGCACATTCAACTTTTCGCTCGATATCTTCTCATAATGCGTTAGGAAGTCCCCAACATCCATCAAGCATCGTCTAGAAATTTTGGTAAAGATAACTAAATCGTCGGCTAAAGCCAGATACGGAACCTTGCCCCTCGTACTAGCATAGAACCTATTACATCTTTGGAACAACTCTTGTAGACCTATTCCCAAATACTCCGCCGCGAGAACAAAGATAGCTGGAGACAAAGGTCACCTTGTCTAACCCCCCGAAAAGACTTAAAAAATCCAGTGGCTTCTCCATTAATTATTACTGAAAACCAAAGCCTTGTAACATCTGCATCAGAAATAACCAGTCAACCCTATCGTACGCCTTCTCCATACCTAATTTTAGCAGAAGGTTCGGTTCTTTCAAATTCTTGTCCAATTCCGAGACCAGTTCCTGGGCAATAAAATGTTGGCAGCAATACTCCTCCCTGGGACGAAACCCAACTAAAAAGGAGAGATGAGTTGATCCAATACTCTATTCACTCGAATAGCCATGATCTTAGGGAGGAAGCAATTTTTAACACATATAAAAATATATAGAAAGAGGAGGAGAATGAACACACAAATAAATATTCAACAATTTATTAACTCAAAACTCAACAAAACAATATTAAGTCGTAGCTTTTCACTCCTACAACTCACGAATAACAATTCAGAAGTTTTCTCTCAAACCTACTCTTCAAGACTCAACTCAATTCTCTAAGTAACAATGTACTAGATTAGTAGTATTTATAGACTGGATAATTTCCTAAACAAACACCAATTGTAAACTAAAATTGACTTGAAATTTCCTAAACTAATATGGAAACTAAATAAACAAGATACCAAAAACAAGAAACTAAAAAAATTAGGAAATTAACTACTATAATAGCTTGATTTAATTTCCTTCAATCCTTTTACCGCTAGCACTATCATTTTTTTGTTTTTGTTTTTCTTTTCTTGGTTTGAAAAAAAGGGACTTGGGATTTTGGACCTTCTATTTGTTTTTAGTTTTTCTTTTCTTTCCTTCACTTTTGGGTTGTTGATTTGGGGCTTTTGGAGAAATAAAATTGAATCATTAAGAATAGAATACATCCATCATTCTTTTTCTTTCAAGCCATGAAAATTACATTACATAATATTAAAAAAAAGCTAATTCAAATGAACCAAAATTCAATAGAAATTTGAGTTGAAAACATTCGATTATGCAAAATCTTTTCATAACTAAAGTCTTTAGTTGAGAGCCAAAATTCGATATCTACAGAATGCTTTTAGCTTAATGTCAAAAATAAATTGGATGCAAGTATATAAACTTTTATTTTACTAATAGAAAAATGACACAAAAAATTATCAATAAACTTATTATTGCAAGAGGTAGAAATTAACATACTTTATAAATGATATTCACATATATAGAACTTTTAGTTCTACTCCTATTGAATCATAG
The DNA here is from genome assembly GCA_013103745.1 of Gardenia jasminoides. Taxonomy (NCBI): domain Eukaryota; kingdom Viridiplantae; phylum Streptophyta; class Magnoliopsida; order Gentianales; family Rubiaceae; genus Gardenia; species Gardenia jasminoides. Next base: position 6,327,437 of record CM023101.1, read on the forward strand.
TAAATGCCATCCAACATGACAAGTTAGTAGAGTCCTACAGGGTATATAAGGTTATATGTCCTTAATCTGCTCAATGCTAAATGAGCTAATAAAATAGCATAAATCAATAGTTCAATAGTCTATCATCTTTCAAGCAACCATTAAAACCACTTAGTTTCACAATATTTTAGATGGCAATCCTATTATCTCTATAAACCTTTTGTACTCAATCAGTCCATGAAAGTCGACCAACTTTTGTATAAGACAACATAGGATGATTAACAACTTGTTAACAAGGTGTCAGTTCTGCAAATCTCTATAGCACTACTAATACTTGCTTTAGAGAATGACCCTATTAAAGTACGTATCAAATCCAGATGCTTTTTGTGAACATCACTTGTGGGCAATTTTGATAATATTTCGTCTTTTGAGTAGAGAAACATGGGATAGTCCAATTGTTTTTCTTACCTAGATGTAGCAATATACCATTGGATTCTAGAGTCGATGGTTTTCTACACTTTACCAAGTGCCAAGTAAATTAAGTCATCATATTACTAAAGTTGTTAGCAATTTATGAATGAAGGTTTTTAACTTCAAGATTCGGTTTTCCATGCAGATCTACCTATGAAACTATCTCCTCTGTGTGTGTATGTATTTCCAATAGTTGAGTGTTACTTTAGTATCTTGACTCGAACTTCGTCTAGCATGGGTCCGTTTGGATTAGTTGTTTTTAGAATTGTTTTTCAAAAATAGTACTGCAACATTTGAAATGTGAAAAACTACAGTAACTGTCTTTAAAAAACTTTTTGAGGGTGTTTTTGGGATAATTTTTTGTGGTATTTTTAAAAGTAAAATTTATTTGGGTCAATTTTTTGGGGCATTTTTAAAATTAAAAATTAATTTTAGGTATTTTGGGGGATTTTTAAAATTAAAAATTTATTTGGGATAATTTTTTGGGTTATTTTTAAAATTAAAATTTATTTGATGACTGGTGGTTTGGGTGGGTTAATTTAAAAAAATACCCCAAATAAATTATTTCAAAAATACCCCAAATAAATTCTTACTTTTAAAAATGCCCCAAAAATTGCTCAAATAAATTTTAAATTTTAAAAATGCCCCAAAGAATTACCCAAATAAAATTTTAATTTTAAACAGTGCGCTAAAAAATTACGCCAAATAAATTTTTAGTTTTAAAAATACCTAAAAAATTACCCCAAATAAATTTTTAATTTTGAAAATGCCCCAAAAATATCCCAAATAAATTTTTAATTTTAAAAATGCCCCAAAAATTATCTCAAATAAATTTTTAATTATAAAAATACCCCAAAAAATTACTACAAATAAATTTTTAATTTTAAAAATGCCTCAAAAATACCCCAAATAAATTTTTAATTTTGAAAATGCCCCAAAAAATTACCCCAAATAAATTTTTAATTCTAAAAATGCCCTAAAAATACCCAAAATAAATTTTTAATTTTGAAAATGCCCCAAGAAATTATCCCACATTAATCTTTAATTTTAAAGATGCCCTAAAAAATTACCCTAAATAAATTTTTAATTTTAAAAATGCCCTAAAAATTTATCCCAAATAAATTTTTAGTTTTAAAAATGCCTGAAAAAATATCCCAAAAAATTACCTCAAATAAATTTTATTTTAAAATACAAATAAATTTTAATTTGGATGGGAGGAATGAGAGGGGGGAGGAGAGAGGAGAGGGAGAGGAAAGAAGGGGAAGGAAAGAGAGAGAGGAGCCAGAGGAGAAGAGAGGAGACTGGAGTGAGTGAGTGGTGGTGAGTGGAGTGGTGAGGTGGTGGTGGTGGTGGTGGTTTGGGGTGGAAGAAGAAGAGATAATTTTTTTGTTTTTGTATGTATAAGTTCTTTTTGAAATATTTGTTTGGATTGGTGTTTTTGGGATTGTTTTTTGTTGGTGTATTACTGTAGCATTTGGGATGTGAAAAACAGTTTTTCAAAAATAGTTCAAAAAACAGACAATCCAAACGGTAGTTGTTCCAAATGTAGTAGCAATAGGTTGTTATCTAGATTTTTTTTTTAAGTAAAGGGACTCACTTCAATGATTTACGGGAACAAGTAATTTTAGATGGGAGTAAAACTCCTAAGATATCAAAGAATTCCTATACTAATCACTATACAATTGAAAGAATTGAAATCGAGAATATTTAAGATCACAACCCTTGGTATCCCCATTCTAATACGATTCCCAGATTTTCTTTTGTTCTAAGATCCTTTAGCCATAGAAGAGATACACACTGAATCAACTATTTGTATCTTAGACATAATGAAGTTCTGGAAAATATTTGTATCTCTCCTACCACAAATGCTAAGCAATTGCTGTCCATTCCAGTCTTTTAACCTTAGCAACAAAGAGCAAGTATGTTTTCCCTGTCATAACACTTTGTGTTGCCAACTCATGGTACCTTGATAGGGCAAGCACATCCTCTAGATATTATCCCATACACAATGTAAGAAAAGATAGCTGAAAAAAAAAAAAGCTCTATAGACTCATTTCTAGAGCCACACAAAACACATAATGGGGACACATTAACAACACCTCACCTATAAAGCCTATCTTTAGTCACCAACGGTTACTTTATAGCCAATCAATATATAAAAGCATACTTTAGAACATGACCTCTATCACATATTAGATTGAGCCATTTTCCTCTCTAGATGAAGAAGCCACCATCCTAGGAGACTCATATTGTTGATCTAAAACTCGCTGCTGTGGTTACAACTCTTGATTCTATTGTTGCTACTATGATTGTTGCTACTATATTGGCTATATCTATTATGACTTTGAAAATGGCCAATTTATTGCCACTATTTAATCATCTTTCCTAGCTTTTGCTTGTTTTGATTCCATATGATTTAGATACGATAGTATATAATTGTTGCAAAAAGAATTGTTGCTATAACTGCTGAAGAAGATACGAGGGACAATTAGGAGATGAAATTCAAGGCAATTCGTGAGGCCCTGTACCACCAATTTAAATTATAAATTTCAAAACTTCCATATTTTTATAAAATTATTTTATTATTTTAGTTTGAATTATTTGATTTTCATATATTAATTTCATCGGCATGAAATGTTTTAAAACACATTGTCCACGTTTAAATTATGTCCTTGATTGAATTTCTTGAATGTTTAAATTTCGCACTCGGGTCTAGGGTCGACTACTAGACATAAGTTTCGAATGTTAGAATATGTATTCGGGGTATATAAATGAGAGAAACCGGGATCGGAGTGTCGCGTTGCGCGAGTTCGACATCGACACAACATAAAGCGACAAAAGTTTACTTTTGAGGCTCACCTCATTTCCATCACTCATTTGTCTTGAAACTCAAAGAAACTCATCACTCTTTTACCTCCATTTCTCCCTCCAAACAGCCGGCCATCCTTCATCTTCTTCCTTTTCTTGTTTCTTCAAAAATCACCAACCAAAACCTCCATTTTTGCAACCAAAAACACTTGAAGATCTTGCAAGTTTCTTGGGGAAATTCGGACCAGCTTGGAAGAGAGGAGAAACCGGTGGTTGAGCTTGAGGATTGAGGCCTTGTGTGAGCTATTTCTTCCTCCATTCACCAAGTTTCTTGTTTGAGTTGAGATAAACTTACTAGAGACCAAAAACCTTGCTCCTTAGTTTCATTATTCTTGGTTAAAAGAGCTTGTAGCTCTTTGAGTTGGATTTTGTTGTTGTTTGATGAAAGTGGCCTCTATGAAATCCCACCATGTATGAACTTGGGGTTGTTGATGATCTAATGTGTGTGTGAGGTGTTTTATGTGGAATTTTTGTTGGTGAAAATGAAAGAGGGAAAGAAAAGAGAGGAACCGAGAGAGAGAGCTTGAGGGCCGGTTCCTTGCAGCTCCATTTCCCCTAATTTTAGCTCAATGATTCCATGTTTCTATTGCTGATTCTTGATGCTTATATGATGCCTAAGTATGGGAGAAATTTCATGTAAAAATAGCTTTATTTGATGTTGCAAAATGGATGAGGAAGAAAGCTTAAAAATCTGGAATTTTCGTGTAGCAGGGTTGATGAAACAGCCTTCTTAAAACTGTTGTAACTTGGTTTAGAAAGATCCGAATTGAGTTCTGTTTGTTGCGTTTGAAACTAGACCAAGCTCTTTCAGTGGTATAAATTTCAAGGGCTAGTTCGATTTCTGTGAATTTTGGTGAATTTTCAAATTTGACTGAAAATCAAGACTGTTATGTCCTATTTTTACCATAGCAGCGGCTTTAAACTGAAATTTGACTGGTTTTTGATTTGAATCTCATATAAGTGTCTTTCAAGAGTTTTAGTCCATTGAGTCTATTTTCCAACGGTATAAGTTTTGTAATTTTTGGACTTATAGAACTCAAGTTATGATTTTTCAAATATTACTGTGCAAAACTGAAACTTCTTCTAAGGAAGCTCAAAAATCTGGAATTTGAATGCTCAAAACTGCCAACTGATTTTGGGGTCATTTTGCCCTGTTTTAACCCCATCATTTCTTGGTTTTCTTGTGGTTATTCCCTGCTAAGATGATTGCCTAGATGAGGGCTAGACCCCTTGCAAAAATAAGCATTTTTGGTGCATCAAAAGTTTGGCAAAAGCTTGTGAAAAGTGAAGAATCAAACCTAGAAAATTTTGCTGAGAAGCTGCTGGTTCACTTTGCCAGTTTTCAAGCTCAGTTTTGAACTTTTATTTTCATGGATTCCTTGGTTGTTTTGAAAGCTTAAATGTTACACTATGTGACGGTAAAATGTTTTGCAAATGTGAATTCAATTGGTGTGTTAAAAGCTCTTGAACGTTGGGGTTAAAAATCTGGAAGTTTTACCTCTTTGTACTTTGCCGAACTACTGCCCTGTTTTTGGAGCATTTGGATTCAAAGTCTTGCAACCATTTTGCTCCCATTTGTTAAAGGAATGATGCTAGGGTTTTTGTATCAAAATTAGAGTGATTTGGGGCTGATTTGGTTGAACAAAAACGTTTGCCAATCAAAGACAGAAAACCTGGTAGCTTAGTTCCAAGATTTCCCGCAAACTTTGGCCATCTATAAAGCTATCTTTCCGTGCAAATTTTTGGCTCAAATTTGGTACACACTTAGTTCACCTAGTGAGGTTTGAGTGTACAAAATTTGGTAATTTTCCAATGACATTTCGATGTCCAAAAGTTGTTCCAAAACTAGCTTTTCAAATCTGGAAAAATCTGGCCGTCAGTCATTGTGACCCCTGTATTTCTATTGGTTATAATTCCTTGCTCAGGAGTCAAAATTGAGCACTGTCAGTGGTGTAGTGGTGTTTGAAACTAGACTTCACAAGCTTTCTAACGGTATAAGACTTGCATGCTAGTTCCTCTCCTATCAATACCAACGAAGTCACAAATATGGCTGATTTCACAGCCTGATTTCCTATTTTTTTCTATGCTGGATTTTCCAGCTTATTTTAGCTCATCTTGGTCAATGAATCTTCAAGCGAAGACTGCTCGTGATTTTTAGTACATTGAATCTAGTTTCCGTAGCTTTAAGAATTGTCCAATTCCGACGTATATTGGGTGAGTTATGGCCTGATAAAGAGACTATGGTTGAGTGACTTTGGTGGTCTTGGATAATTAGGTTAAATTTTGAGTTTTAGTCACTTGAATTGAGTGTGATAGTGTCGTTCTCAGGTGACCAAGAGATTGCTGAAGTTGACCCGACTGCCGAAACTCAATCATGTTGCTTACGTGCTTCATTAAATTCATTAGTGAGTGTTCAAGTGCATGTTATTTAATGTTAATGAATTCAAAAGCATGCTAGTGTGCTTCGATGATCGTGTACTTTACCGCACTCACTTTATTTGATTTGCCTCTAAATGAGTTCAATTGCTTGAATTGTTAACTGTTTAACTGCTTGAACTGCTTGTTATTGCTATTGAAATTGTGGGGACGCCCAAACCCCATTGAGGAACTTTCCACTTCGACCGGCAATAGGGGCTTGGTCAAGGGGTGGGTGAACCATGGGTCTTAATATTGTTTATGTCGGTTGGTGTGCGCTCGCCGACCAAGATATATTCGAATATTACCAACTATTGATTATTTGACGAGTGGGCCCGATACAGGGGGTGTAAGTAGATGGGTGAGGGTTTCAAGTGGTGTCTACTGGTTGTGAAAGTGTGGTTGATGGAGTGTCAACATTTTTTTTAATTGGAGGTCGGAGTTCGTGAAGCGGACCAGACATGACTGTGGCAAATGCAGAAATTTGGATCGGGAGTATGTGCTACGTCCCTGAGGATGGTAGTCACTTCTACCTCCCATGTCCACCTGTATCCTTTTATATGATATTGTTTAATTGCCCTACGTGGAATATTGTTGATTTTATCTTCTTGATTGTTTTAATTGTTAAAGTATCGTTTGGCTTGCTTACATGCATGTTTTCTTGGCCTCACTGAGCATTATCTCACCCCAATATATTTGTTTTCCTTAATAGGTTTTGAGGTGGAGATTGTAAATCGAGGAGATTAGTTTCTTTAGTAGGATTTCCATACTTTTGTATAAGATTGAAATTATTCACAAACTTGATGGAGTATTGTATTTGAAGTTAATATTATTGTAATTTTGATGAAATATTTGGGCTTGCCCTCTAGAAAGTTGAACTAGTGATTTTGGATAGAATTTAATTAGAGTTTTAGGAATGAATGTTTGTGTTATTATTTGGATTTTGTAGTGAGTTCTGACAAGAGTTGGGCAGGCGGCCCACCGATACCCTAGGATTCGCCCTAAGGAGAAGTGGGGTCGTCACACAATTGCGTCAACCACTATTATTGTTGTATACTATTTTGCCTCATAGTTAATTGTCAATTCTGAGTTAACACAAATAATTTTGAATTCATTAATAATGTTCTTGAGAGATCCTAAATCTAACAAAGAGAAAGTGCATCTGGTTGATTGTAGAGACACTTTTTCTTTTATATCAAGGTTTGGATAAATAAAATTTGTATTAATTCAAACTAAGTGACAAGCCAACGTGCGATGTGCGTGCATTTAGTCATGAATAGATGTTTTTCCCTCAAGTTTTTGTTTAGATAGGTTTTGAAGCATATGATTGAGGGACTATGCTATAATAACGTGAGTTATGGTAACATTAGGGAGATAACCTGTCATAGCAAGTTTTTATCATCTTTAGTGACAAATTCGATTTTTAGTGACTTTTCTAATATTGCAATGGTAAGTTTACAAAGAAATTTAGTAAGTATATCTCTTAAAACAGTAAGTTATAGTCATCAATGAAAATTTACATTTTCAATAAACAAATTTACTTACTTTTTAATAAAATTTATCTTTTTTTGAATTCAACTTACTAGTAAGTTTACTAAGAAATTTAATAAGTATATCTCTTAAAACAGTAAGTTATAGTCATCAATGAAAATTTACTTTTTCAACAAATAAATTTACTTACTTTTTAATAAAATTTACCTTTTTTTGAATTCAACTTACTAGTAAGTTTACTAAGAAATTTAATAAGTATATCTCTTAAAACAGTAAGTTATAGTCATTAATGAAAATTTACTTTTTCAACAAATAAATTTACTTACTTTTTAGTAAAATTTACCTTTTTTTGAATTCAACTTACCAGTAAGTTTATTAAGAAATTTAGTAAGTATATCTCATAAAGCATTAAACTGCAACCATTAATGAAAATTTACATTTTCAATAAACAAATTTACTTATTCTTTAGGGATAATATCAGATACCTCCCCTGAGGTTTCTCTTAATATCACCTGGCACCCCTATGGTTTTAAAATTATCACTCACCTCCCCTAATAATTGTAAAATGACCATATTAACCTTGACTTGGTACATAATTCACATATCAAATAAATGGATGTCAAAAAATTAAAGAAAAGAATCAAAAGTCATTTTCTTCTATATTTTCTTTATCCAACATTCTCTTTTACTCATTTTTTTGGATAGCTGTACTATTTTTTATTTATAAATTGTAATAAATTAAATTTTATTGTTTTCTAATTGTGATAATGTGGAGTATGAATGTATCATTTTTTTTATTTTGAGTTGACTTTTATAATCAATTAGTACAACTTAAAGACTTGGGTCACGAGTTGTGAAGATGTTAGGGAAAAAAAAAGCTCATAAGAAATTAGTTTTAAGTATATATAGTTGAATTGATACTAGTATATTTCTTTAAAAATATCTTTTTTTATTTTTTAAATTTATATTTTTATGGATTATTGATTTGTGATATGGTGGTATAAGTAGAAATTGTTTTTTAACTGTTTTTTTTTTGGAGCAAACAATGTGGTTTAAGAGTAATTTTATTTAGCAAAATGAGCAAAAGGATAGTTTGGGGTTTTTATAAATTTTTTTACACAGATAACAAAAATAAGGGAGGTAAGTGATATTTTCAAAACCTTAGGGGTGCAAGGTGATATTAAGAGAAATCTCAGGGGAGGTTTCTAATATTATCCCTATTCTTTAATAAAATTTTCCTTTTTTTGAATTCAACTTACTAATAAGTTTACTAAGAAATTTAGTAAGTATATCTCATAAAACAGTAAGCTACAACCATTAATGAAAATTTACATTTTCAACAAACAAATTTACTTATTTTTTTAATAAAATTTACCATTTTTTGAATTCAACTTACTAGTTAATATACTATGTTAAAAGGTAAATTTTGTCTATTTCTTAAATTCTTGATCATTTGGGACTCTGTACCGATCCCAACGTCAATAAATCCATCTCGAATGGCAAATTACTAATTATTAAGTTCAGACTAAAATACAATTGCCCCCTCAAACTATTTGTATGATTGACTGACCACTCTAAAGTGGAATTGATTCATGATCTCCTAATGGGTTGCGATTGAGAGAATTCCCTCAATGATATTAAAAAAAAAATTGTACTATTATCAATTGCTTTCGATACTTGGAGATGGAGATTGGGGTATGCATACAATTTGAAATAAAATCTGAAATTTGTTGACTATTGACATTAATTTGATGATTATGGTTTGAAAATCGACATAGTGCATGCGTTCTGTAAACATTGCATGAAACTTGTGCCATATGCATAATTTTCACTAGAGATTTCTGAAAGTTACGCAACTTAATATATAGATGAATTTACTATAATTTTCAAAGATTGTGCTACATTAATATAATTTCAACTTTTATACGTATGATCTTGATAATCAATTTATTAAAATTTTATCATTTTATTGTATTCATATGGATTAACTTATAGAAATTGTGATAAATAGACAACTACCATTATATATATAACTCGGTTCAGGATGATTTATTATTATTGTAAACCAAACTTTCAATCTTTTCAAAATTTAAAAAATAATTCAAAATTTATAATCAGACAAATTTTATTACACATTTTATAAGGTCATGTGAATAGTAATTTTTTTTATAGTATTCTTGGCATTATTTCAATTAAATTTCCTAATGCTAGTTTCATATAAGTTTTTAAAGTAAATTAGTAAATTTATCCCACAAAGTAGTAAATTTGGATCACTAGTCAAATTTACCATGTTATCATAAAATTTACTATGATTCTATAGAAATTTATTAGTAGTTGAATTAAACTTACTCTCTAAAAACTAACTTTGGGATATAAAGTTCTAATTCATTTATTCCAAGAAAAAAAATAACTTTCATATATATTCTGATTTAATATTTTAGACATAAAAGTTACTAATTTATTAAGTTAAATTTCAATCATTAATAAAAAATTTTAGTACTATTTCAAGTAAACTTCCTAATAGTAGTTTCATATAAGTTTTTAAAGTAAAATCGTAAATTTTTACCACAAACTAGTAAGTTTTGATCAGTAATCAAATTTACTATGTTATTATACAGTTTACTATTATTTAAACTAAACTTACTCTTATAAGTTTTTAAAGTAAAATAGTAAATTAATACCACAAACAAGTAAATTTTGATCATTAATCAAATTTACTATGTTATCATAAAATTTCTAATATTGTATAAAAATTTACTATTACTTCAACTAAACTTACTCTTTAAAAGTAAGTTTGAGATGCAAAATAGTAATTTATTTTCATAAAAAGATCATTTTCATATTATTTCTGATTTACCTTTTGAGATATAAAAGTTACTAATTTATTAAGTTAACTTACTCTTTTACGTGCAAAACTTACTACTCTTAAAAAGTAAGTTTAAGATGTAAAATAGTAATTTATTTTCAAAAAAATGTAAGTTTCATATAATTTTTACGATTTACCTTTTGAGACATAAAACTAACTAATTTATTGATTTAACTTACTGTTTTAGATGCAAAACTTACTTATCTTTAAAAGTAAGTTTGAGATATAAAATAGTAATTTATTTTCAAGAAAAGGTAAGTTTCATCCGATTTACCTTTTGAGATATAAAAGTTACTGATTTATTCAACTAACTTACTCTTTAGATGCAAAACTTACTTCTCATTAAAAGTAAGTTTGAGATTTAAAATAGTAATTTATTTTCAAGAAAATGTAAGTTTCATATTATTTCCAATTTACCTATTGAGACATAAAAGTTACTAATTTATTAAATTAACTTACTCTTTTTGATGCAAAACTTACTTCCAAATTTTTAGGCTAATTTTTAGGCATTATCTTATCTAAATGACTGGTCTTCCAAATTTTTAGGCTAATTTTTAGGCATTATCCTATCTAAATAACCGGTCTAACAAGTAACCAAATGGTCACTAAAAGTGTTTTTACCTGTAATATCAGGTAAACTTTGTTTCGTTACTATAACTATCGTTATTTGAGTATTTTCCATGATTGAGTTTTTATATCTTATTTTGCGGATAATATTTAATTCTTGTTACAAGCAAGACAAAGGAAATTACCCCAAAAAAAGAACATTTTGTTCTCATGTTTTCTTTCCTAATCAAAAGAGATGTTTTTGTTAAATTTGGAGTAAGGACCTCAACTAAAATTATTGCTTTCATATGCTAAATAGCCACGGAGATAAAGTCAAAAACATTTTAAATTTTTTAGCAATACATAAGTTGGAAGGACAATATTGAACGATCACAGTTTACATTCTTATCCTAAATGTAAGCTATATCCTGATAGGATTATTTGTATATTTTGACATATATATGTTTATTTTGAAGATTTGTTAAAATGCAATATTTCTAATATGTGTGTGTGTGAGATAATTTGTGCAAAAGTAGCTTAATTGTCGTAATTATTTTTCCTTATATTTAGAACAGGAAGTGAAAATTGTTTTCCTAAAGAATGAGTTAATTTACAGTTAGTCTATAATAAGAAACTAAATTCCAGATCAATAATCTAAAATAATATATTTTCAAGAGAAAAATCATCTATGAAGAAAAGTAATATGTAGCAAGCTTTGATTTTGCTTTTTTATAAGTTATCTTTATTATTTAATGGATAATTAATATGTAAATAATCAATTCACAATTTTCATTTTACGTTGATTTATTATCATACTCAGGACCCTATACTGTTGGTTAAGACAGAGTTGGGAGTAAATCTATACTTTTCTTGCTTTGCCTCAACATCTAAACAAATAAAGATAAATAAATGGCAGCCAATCAAGTTCCCAAGGTTATGAAATTTTTTAGTATGAGCCTACTCAGATTAGAACTAAACTAGTGGACTCTCTTAAACACATCGGCCAGCTAACAATTCATGAAAATTATGTACCAAATGATGGATCAATGTATCGATCAATGATTCCCTTTACTTGCTTTGTTAATTTTTTGTGATGAGCATCTTGTTTGTTTCTATTTTTTAGCACAGTTTAATTCCATCCATTTTTGTTTAATCGTCAAGTTTGCACAAATTTTGGTCTATTTTGTAAAACATAAGCTATTGATGAATAAACAAATCAACATACTCTCATTTTGAATGAACTTTTCCTTAATTTTTTGGGTAAACTACCTAATATTTCAGTTTAAACAAATCACAAAATATAATTGGATTGGATATAAGAACATACATACAATGATGCAACAAGTTTACAAGGTTAATATTAAAATTCTATATTTGCTTGGGTATTATGGAAGAAAACTTAGGCTTTATTTGATAAACGAATTTAACACATAAACTTAATGGATTCACAATTTAAAGTGAGGAAAAATTAGTTTTGCATTGACAAATCCATATGGGAGACTAATATACATTATAGGTGTTATTCATTTATTTATTTATTTTTACATTATCTAGACAACTAAGCTTTTTTTTAATAAAAAAGATAGTTCTTGTATTACACAATTTTCATTGTATATTTATTTTTCTTAGATATAATAGGATTGGATAGGTTCCAATTAGGTTATAAATAGCATAAGCTCTCAAATTCACAAATCTCTCTCTCTTTCTCTCTAGGATGCAGAATTTCATAATTAGTTGTTATTTCTTATACACAAACACTAACTATGCAATCCATGCACAAAATTGTGCACAAAAATTAGCTAGTACCTTCTTTTAAGATTCAGTACAATTCGGGAATAAGTGCAATTCAAAAAATTAGCGAAGTTAAAATCCAAGTAAACCGAGAAAATAAGGAACATCTATCAATCCTTATACTTTCTTCCCAATCATATGCTTCTTTTGCTTTAACACAATTATGGGTTTTCTACCACTAGATTCTCTTACTGAAACTTGCAACAGTCATCTTTCTCAATCTTTCCAAGTGTAGTGACATTTTGACCCTATCCTTTGTCTATGGAAAATGAGAAAATTGACATTAACTATAAGTTTCCAATCAACATAATAGCCTAGCTGTAGGATTATCATGCCTTAGAATATTTTGAACCATTTTCTCTGGCATATCCACGTGAATGAGATATTTTGTCTTCGTCCTTTGCATACTAGATAAATAGTACATGTGATGCTTTGCAATTTTTGGTTTTAGACTTAGACATATAAGTCTGAACTTAATCATGTTTCAAGGATTAATTTGTTAGTTGTATAAGTTCCTTTTATTATGTGGGATTTACGAAAACATTTATCTTTATATCAAGTAAAAAACTGTTAATATTTTTGATCAATTATTGTAGAGTTATTAAAATTGAAAATTCATGATCAATTATTGCAAGGAAATGAAAAGTTAGAAACTTCAAAGAGATAACTACGAGTATGAGAACATGAACATAAGTTCGCTATCAAGAGATAGCCAAGAGTTAAGTGATGAATTTGCTTTTTATGATCTATTATTACTAAAGTTAACTACCACCATTATTAGTAATATAATTAAGGGCTAGTATGAATTTGATCATTTGATTATGAACTTAGACACTTGATCAATTAATGTTAGGCATCTCAAAGGTTTTTAGATAAATGTGTGGTGATTGATTAAGGGAGTTCAAGAGTTCTTCATTTGATACATAAGAGAGTTTGGTGTTAGTATAAATGGAGATTGAGTGAGATGGAACAATTTTAGGAAAGGAAGCAAGGTTCATAAAATAAAAGAGTGCTATACATACTGCTAGAATATGTGGCTTGCAGAGTAAATAAGAAGCATCTGGAGTTTGGAAATTTGGATCTGATCAAGAATTGTGAGTACTCCTTTTGAAAATTTATTTGAAATTCAGGTATTTTAAGAATAAATTTTGCTACTATTTTTGCTAAACTATGCTTCAAATCTGGAAATAGTTATTTGTTAAAACTTGATATCTTATAGTATGTGATAAACGGAGGGAGGACATTCAATAATCAATCGCTGGGCGCAGAGGGTCGTTTCCTTATCGCTGCAATCGGAAGGGTTCCCAACCCTTCCTTCTCTTCGCTTGTTCAGTCAGAAGCCTTACCTAAGACTTCCTTCCTAAGAATGAAGAAGAACTCATATTTGTTATAAGAGATTCAGACTGTAAAGGCGGATGCTAGGACGCCCTCCCAGGGCTTCCTAGCTGCCTTCAGGAACTGATGTGAAGTGATGAGTTTGAGACATTTTGTAATTTATTTTACTATGAATTTTCCATAATTCATGGAATATGGTGTGAACAATTTTAGTTTGAACTTTTGAAGATTTATGAAAATATGAAATTTTGTGAAGTTTTATATTTGTGAAGAGATTAGTAAATCAAGTTTGTGAATTTGAAATTTTTTCTTGTAACTTAGTGTACTACTCTATTTTATAAATGTCCTTGTGAACCCAGAAATAAATTTTTGGGGAGGCTGTGAACCCAGTTGTGCAGGGGAGGTTTTTGACCCTTCATGTATTGACTTATAAAAGTCGAGGAAGCACCAAGTTGACGATAAGTAATACGTAACCATGACCTCCGTTCGACAAGATAAAGAGATTTGATTTGTATAGTACAGTTAAATTTTCTAGGTCAGGATATCCAATTCTATTGCTCGCTATCATGTAGGTAAAATTTGGAGTGTTATGGAAGTGTCAAGTCACGTGCACAATCTGTGGAGTATTAAGAATTTTCATTTGAGTCACCAGACTAACCAAGTTTGGTAGAATACTCCCCATTGACATTTGTATGTGATTTAGAAATACGTTACTGCTTGATCTTTTCAAAGAATTTAGAAAATTTGCTAATTTTTGTAAAAAAGTATTTGATGGACAAAATTTGAATCTCTCGCGGTTTTATGGAAATTAATATTTTTATTTAAATGTCATTTGCACACACAAAGAATCTCATTAGGCATTAGTTCATCAAGTTTTGAAAAAATACTTTCAGAAAAGGAGACTCAACTTGAGATATCGTCGAGAGAACTTTCCTGTTAAGGATTGCTTTGGGACATCAAGAGCTTGTGATTACACAAAATTGATTGAAGATCTAATCTTAACCTACAGTTAAAGTTTATATTAATCTCTAGAAATTTTGTATAAGTTCTATAGTATTACCGAAAATTTGATTTCAAAGAGATTTTAGAATTTTTTAAATTGTGGAAGTTTTATGGTTTTGGTTTTCTGAATTTTGGTGAGAACTAGGCAAATAGCCAATCCATCTATTTTTAACAGGGTCAGGTTGGGTCCTTACAGTACATTCCAAGTACAACTTGCATATCAAGAATTGAGTCATCTATTCTCTTGTATTTTTGTACTTATCCTTGTTAATCAATATAATTTTAGCTTCGTTTAAAATAATGTTGATACAACTAAATAAACAAACTTTTTCTTTGGTAATAAACAGAAATGTTCTACAAATAAAAGTGGTTGTCAATAAGCTATATATATTTTAGAATAATTTAAACAATTGAAAATATCTTTCTTCTTATAGACATTACCAATAAATAATTAACTAATAATTATCCAAGTAACAAGTCCTTGTGTAATGCACATGCAATGCATGCCAGTACCAATATATTTTTCTCTATGAAAGTTAGAATTTTTTTGGCAAAATGCTAGCTTGTTGCTATTAGAACTTGGCACGTGAATATGTCGAACAACCATTTCTAAAGCACTAATGGATTTTTAAAGAGACAATATCTACTAGTCTATTCCTTTATTATATTTTGAGGTGATTTGAAGGGTCAGACAAGATCACGGAGGGCAAATGATGATCAGATGATGCATAGGTGACATTAGTGCTGGGAGGAAAGTAGATGATGGAATCACTCTCAGGCATCGAAATAGGTCTGCAAGAATAGTGAACCTACTTCAGCAGGCTTGGGTTGAATTTGAATTGACTACCCCTGAGAAGGTTGAAAATTTTGGATACAATGGTCACTGGTGAAGGAGATACAATGGCCACCGGTGGAAGAGAGTAGTTGTAGTTTGTAATGGCTTTGAGAAGTTTATCCTCAACTCACTCTAACTAGTGGCTCCCCAACTTGTAAAGAAGACCAGCACCGACAAATTCGATGAGGAGGTTAGTTACATCGAGTTTGAGAAGGAATGATTTTGCAGCATGCTTCATTTTTTCCTCTAATTTTCTAATTTTATATACTCAAAAAATTTCTCTGGTTCTAGTTGTGTTGGAGATGGAAGATGTTGTGGACAAGAAAATAGAAGACTACTATTTGAAAATGGAGGCCTGTTTATACCTGTCGAATTGAAATGGGAGACAAATGATGGAATAAAGGTCTGACCAACGATCAGATAGAGAAGGACTGATTGATGATCAGATAGAGGAGGTTAAAATTAGATACTTTTAATCCACATGCATAATTTTTTTTTTGTTTCAAATAAGATTTAAACTCTTACTATTGTCAAGATAAAGGATGTCACCAACAAAAAAAAAAAAAACTTCTTTTTCTCAAGTTTATTTTCTTTTGTCATTATAGGAATAAGCATGTAGAATTTAGAACAAGAACATCAACTAAATTTGTTGCATTTACAAGCTAATCAAGGAGACAAAATT
This sequence comes from Gardenia jasminoides, assembly GCA_013103745.1. Taxonomy (NCBI): domain Eukaryota; kingdom Viridiplantae; phylum Streptophyta; class Magnoliopsida; order Gentianales; family Rubiaceae; genus Gardenia; species Gardenia jasminoides. Next base: position 6,343,718 of record CM023101.1, read on the forward strand.
GGAATCTACTTAAATTTTGACAATACACACGTAGGAAGATCATTCTTAATTTAGCAAGGAACCAATATGCTTTTTTCTTGAGGTCAATGTCACTTGAATCACGATAGGGATATTTGTATCTTAGGAGGAAAGTTAGGTTAATTTTAAACCACGACATTTAGATAAAAATAAATCACTATATATCCAACGGTAGTTGATAATATTCTTCTCTTTCTTAATGATTAGAACAAGGAGTCAAAAATATTTTCTAAAAGAATGAAGTAACTGTTTGCGTACTTTTCATGAGTGTGAAGCTAAGTTCTAAACCTACAATCTAAAATTAACAAAGAGCATAAGAAAAATTTTCTTAAGAAGAAAAGTAACATAATAAGTTTGAAAAACTAATATTGAAGCAATAGATTAGCTTGGAGTTTAAACTTGAAAATGATTGAGACAAATCACATAAAATTAAAATCCACAAAAACTACATTTGCACTAATACATCTTTAAGGAAAAATTAATATAGGTTATCCAAACAATAAAGTTGCATCTCCCATAGTATGGCTTCATATTTCTTCTTCATTTCCACGTACTTGCTTATTAGCTCAGTCTTTTCCTTATATTCCTGTTCCCATCGTCCTTCCCAATATTTAGCAAGTTCCGTCTGAAACCCTAAGTCCTTTCGAAGAGCCTCTATGTCTTCGTGTGAATCCTTCAAATTCACCATGTCACTAATTCCTTTAACTCCCGAATTTAACCTGCTAAGGAAACCAAAATTGCCAGGTTAATATTTAATCACAATGGAGCTCTAACCATTTAAAGCTCAACTCTTTGAAATCCAATATAAGGACTCTTATGAACTCGGGAATGCGAATCCTATCTTTTGCTTATCTACCTGTCTGAGAGATCCCAACACAGCTCGTCTATTTCGAGAGATGCAAAACCGCAGACATACGTATAGCTATCTCAACTCTATATTTGAGAACGATATCCTTAAATTATCCCAAATAGATCATTAACCTAGGCTCTGATACCACTTGTAACAGCCCCACCTCTCCCAAAGGCGAACCCAAGGGTATCAGCGGACTGTTTGCCTAGCTCTCGCCAGGACTCACTACAAACCCTCAATCATGTTATAGATTTCAAATAATCACACTTCAAGATCTCTAAAATAATAATACATGCATTCACTCTTAAAGCCTTATTTGAGGTCCAACAATAAATGATAGTTAACTTACAAAAGTAAATCCTCAATAATATCTATTAAAAACTCTTATAACATCAATTTCAGGTACAATAAATCTTTAATTTCGAAATTCAATATTCAGCCTATACAAAATTATGAAAATCCTACCAAAGTAACTAAATCCTCAATCTACGTTTTCCACTTCGAGACCAGTTCAGGAAAACAAAGCTGGGTGAACTAGCCGGTGAGGCCAAGGAGAAACATGCAAGCACGTAATCAAGTAAGTAAGAAAGCTAGTAAATTCAGATATAAAGCGTGTAAATCAAACATTCACTTGTACTATTGCAATTTTCACCGGAGATCAGATTCTCAAGGAATCACTACTGAGGGCTCACATTAGACAAAAGTCTTGGAGTGGGTTGGGAGAACCCTCTTGAGCCTCTCTATCTACGGTGAATTTGCAAGCACCGTGAGCAGTTCGTACATGAAAAATACTCAATAACGGGTAAGGATACAGGGCTCAGGAGCCAATTTCCGATTAGCAGGTTGAGTCCATTCCATCCCAAACGCGTTGACTCTCCGTCAACTTAGCAGTAAAGTCCGTAGTATCTCCACTTAGGTACAACCTCAGTCCAGCAGTTCACCCTCTCGGGCCCGAAACCAAATAGGTAAGTATAAAAGGTAAAGCTACAACGAGCAATACCGAGCAAGACCTCTCCAATAGGTCAAGCTCAAAGAAAAGTACCTAAGGTTCACCAAGCTTCCCGACCAAGCCCTTGCCGGCTCGGGTCCCAAGGATCCCCAATAGGTTTGGGCGTCCCCATTTATCACATTTTAAGTCGATGGATTATTCCAATCAACATTCAGTTACAGTCAAGTCAAGTACAGTTCCAGTCAAGTCAAATAACAATCACGTACATGCAAGACAAGTAAAAGAGGACGAGCGCGATAAAGTACACTCTCGCCTCAACGGTTTTCATTCAAATAAACATATCAGGTAATTCAACAAATCATGCACTTGACACTCACCGAAATTAAAAGTCCAAGGCAAAAGCACGCAAGATCAATTGGGTTTTCCGGGATCTTCTTGATCACCTGAGATAAATACGAGTATTTTAATTCAAATCACTAAAGAAATATTTGATAGATGTCTTTAAAAATGTCTCAATGAGACTCAAGTCAAGTTCAATGAAATTCCCTTTTTGAGCTGAAATCTTTGAAAAATCGTAACTTGAGTTATACAAGTCCAAATTTTGAAAGCTTGGTACCGTTGGAAACCTCTTTTAAATTTCTAAAACTTTGTAGAAGACACCCAGTTAAAATTCTGGACAGAATTGGCCCAGATTTTAATTTAACGAACTGCTACAGTAACAAAACAGGACATAGCAGGCTGTCCGACGAGGCCATTTTGAAAATTTACCAAAACTTACAGAAAATGAATTGACCTCTCAAATTTTCACGGTTTATAGAACTATGTAAGAAGTTTGAAACACCACTGACAGAACTCAATTCTGATACTTGAGCAAGAAATTACAGTAGTTCAAACAGGGCAGGTTCACAAATCTGAAATTTCTGTTTTCCAGTTTTGCAGGGCATATTTCTAGGCTCTGTTTGAGTGACTAATTTTTGGTCAAAAACCACCAAATTTGGTACACTAATACTTCCATATATAGGCTAGGTTCATACCAAAATTCAACTTAAAATTAGATTGGGAAAGTAGTTTTCTACTTGCCTAAAGTGAGCTCAACTACTTCATTCAAAACTGTGAAGTTTCTATCCTTCACTTCTAGCATTTATTTCATGCCTCAAATCAACTTCATTTAGCCTATTTTTCGAAACCAAGCTAGTATTAGTTTCCCTTAACCTAATGATGATCAAAAATGGTCACAAATTTTATCAAAAATTATCACAAATTAACCCCCAAAAATCGGGCAGCATAGCCCCTTGATTTTCCAGATTTCACTTCCAATTTAGCAACCCTAATTGCAACCATTCATGAAGGACTTTTTGTGGGAAAAATTAACTGCTTAATCTCCATCATTTAAACATCAAATCCAGCAGTTAACCTAGCCAAAAATTCAGCCACGAAGTTAAGCCAAAAATCAGAAAATTTTACCCCCAAAATTCCATTCTTGCTACCGGTTTCCTCTTGAGGTTTTTGTCCAAAATTCAACAACAACTTTCAACTCAAATTCATACAATGCAACAATAATCATGCTAATTAACACCATTACAAGCCAGTGGGAATCCAAGAGCCCACATTTACCATAATCATCAAATTCCACAAAACCACTCCATGAAACTTAGCACATACAAATTTACAAACACATAAGTCAAGGTTTTCTAAAACCTTTCAACATCCCAACCTATCATCATGCTTGTAAATGAAATTGAAGAGACTAAAGTTCAAGTTCTAGGCTTATACCTCTTCCAAGAAACAAGCAAAGTTCAACCAAGAAATGCTAAATTGAAGCTTCCAAGTGCTCCTATTCCAAGCTTCTTATCCAAGTGCAAGCTCAAGCCAAGGTTGATGAACGATTGTTGGTGATTTTTGTGAGAAAATGAAGAAGAAAGTTGATGGAAAATGAAGAGGAAAATGAAGAAGGGAGTTCGGGAGAGGGAGAGGAAGAAATGAACAATTTTTGAGCAAAATTTTTTTTTTTTAAGAGTAAGAGAAAAAGGGAAGACAAGACACTAGTCTTGTCTTGCCTCAAAATCAAACTTTATTAATGCCAAACTTATCTATTTGGAGGAAAATAAATGGCTTAATTTTGCTTGAGATTAGGGGCTAACTTTCGGCTAGGAGGGGAAAGAAGAAAAGAAAAATTTTGTGAGAACTAGAAGGAATTAGTTGAAAGGAATAATGATTGGTTGAAATTCTAAGTTTAATGAAGTTAAACCAAATCTTAATCAAGGTCTCAAAATTCTAACTAATCTCTCATTTTAATTCACTTCTAGTCACCAAATTACATTTCTAACCTACAAGTGATCATCCTTACACTCCATCGCTACGTCACTCACTGCCCGAATTTTTACCTCAAAAAACGTGTTTTCTCATTTTCTGTCTAACTAATACAAAAAGGACAAATTTTAAAATAAGATGAATGGAATGTTGAAAATCTACATGAAAAATTAATATAGAGCTAAATTAAGTTTTTCTCAAAATGAAATAAATTAAACAAATAAATAAATAAATAAATAAATTGAATTTTCATTTAAATTTTCTAAAACTTCGTTTAAAAATAATTTTAAAATAATTAAACGAATTAATAATAATAATAACATTATTTAAAAATATTAAGTTGTAATAATATCAAAATAAATTTCTTTCCTTGAAGTCTTGCTAACCTAAGAAAGGTATCATTCTCTTAATTTCCTTCTCGTCCAAGTTCTTTAAATTCCAAGCATGATAGTTAGGAAATGGGGTTATTGAGATGTTCATAGAACTTGTAATTAGTGATGATCATGTGGTGTGGAGAGTTGAGCCTCATTTTTTAGTATTTTGATGATTATGGAAATTTTTGTGGGCTCTTGAAATCCCACTAAATATGTGTAAATGCTTGCTAGATGATTAAATGGTGCTATATATATGCTTAATGTTTGAGTTGATGTTGAAAAATTTGAAGAAATAACCCCAAGGAAATTCGGCCAAGAGAGTGAGAGATTAGGGCTTGAATTTTCTGTTTTTCCCTCGATTTTTGTGGCTGCATTTTTGGCTAGCTAAGAAGCTGAATTTGATGTTTAAGTGATGAGTGTTAAGCTGCTATTTTGTCCCACAAAGAGTTCTTCAAGAGTTGATGATAAGTGGTTGAATAAGTTGCAAAGTGAAAGCTGGAAATTTGAGGGAAATGCTGTCCGAATTTTGAGGCTTTGTTTTGTGAAATTCTTGCCAAAAGATGTGACCATTTTTTATCATCAATAGGCTTAGGAAGTTCAATACTAGCTTAGTTTCGAAAATTAGGCAAATTGGAAGTGAATTGAGGCATGAACTAGATGAACAAGTGAGGGAGAAAATTTTCCAGATTTGAATGCATGGGTTGGACGAAATTGAGGCGAATAGAAAACTGCCTTCCCGGTGGTATTTTAAGTTGAAATTTGGTGTGAATCTATTTTATATATGGAAGTGTTAGTGTGCCAAATTTGACAATTTTTGGACTTGAATTCATCACACAAATAACCACTTGAAAGCTGCCCTGTATTTTCGAAATCCCAGAAATGCAGAATTTCGAGTGACCTCTGTTTGCACTGTTGTAATTTCATGCTCGGATGTCGGAATTGAGTTCTGTCAGTGGCTGTTGAAACGTCATATGTAGGAATATATTTTGTATAAATTTAAGAGGTTAATTAATTTTCTGTAATTTTTGGTGGATTTTCAAAATGTGCTGGATAACCAGCCTGACGGACACTGTCGACTTACTGTAGCTGAATGTTCAACTGAAATCTGGGTGAATTTCGTCCATAATTTTAATTTGATGTCTTCTGAAAAGTTTTATAGATTTTCAAGAGGTTTCCAACGGTACCAAATGAGCATAATTCCGACTTGTAAAACTTGAGTTATAATTTTTCAAAGTTTTCAGCTCAATTAAGAAAATTGTCGAACTTTCGACTTTTCGCTTTAAACTTCGCCATCGAGTAAGAAAACTCATTTTTGATCTCTTTTAATCATTTTTAGGTCAAAGTACTGATTTTACGAGTGATCCAAACTCGAACTCCGAGACCTACTTTGTCGGTGAGTTTTCAATGCATGTTAAACGCTTTCGTTGAACTGCTTGATGCATATATACGTGCTTCTTGACCTGTTAATTGCTTGGAATGTGAAACTGAGATTTTAATGGACCGCTCACTCAAAGGCGAGTATACTTTATTGCTCCCTTTTTGTGGAGTCGGAAACTTGATTTTTGCATGTATTGAACTCGGGGAAATGAAAAACATGAAATGTACTTACTCTTGGTCGTGTGCCTTGAGTAATTCCTGTTTACTGTAAATTATTGAGTTTGTGGCGTGCGGGCCCGGTAGGGGGAGTAAGGTGGTTGGAGTTGGCGTGAAGAGTTGTCTACTTGGTTTGAAAGTCGACGGAGTGTTGACTACGATAATTGCTCGTGAAAAAATGGGAATTGGCTCTTGAGAGCCCCTGTATCCTCACTGTGTGTTAATTGTATTTATTTATGTGTTTTAATTATTTACTTGCACAATTTATTTTGCTAGTTATTTGTGCACAAAAATTTTTTCATGAAATTATGCATATTTCTTATGATTGTGAGCTTTCACTTTAATAAATAAACTTTTGTAAATCTAATAATATTTTATCACAAAAGAAGAACTTTAGGAATCTTTTTAGGATTTATAAGAGTTAGTTGGCTACATATCTTATAAAACTAGCTTGTAAGAGAAAGATACCGAAGTTCAATGACAATTAAGTATGAAAGGCTATGAATGAATTATCTTTTGATCTAATACAAGATATTTAGATTGCTGTATATTTATAATCATCCCATGGAATGAGTGTCCTTTATAAGTATTCTAACTATAATACTAATTAATAGGAATTCTACGGCATTGGAGAACTTATACTGGTACTATTTTCTTTATTTGAGAATATTATATATGTGCTTTGATTTTGTGTGATCTTATACTAATAATATAGTTTGTATATATTAGTGTGTTCCTAATTAGGGTTGTTAAAACTTTCATGTCATAACTTTCGTTTTAAACATAGATAGAATTTATACCTTATAACAATACTTTTAGAACTTTAAGTAGCATTTGGATTTAGAAGATAAAACAATGAGTTGTTAATTTTTGAGAAACAGTATTACCAATTTGGAGAAAATGAACATCATTCTACAAGAATAGAGAAAAATGGCATACAATGGTAAGTACACTAATTGTCATTTTCTAATGAAAAAGTATCATCGAGTGAGTGGCTCTCAAAAGGGATATGTTTCCTGATATTTCGCTAAGATCTTATAAAAATATACGATTTATGAACTAATTTGATTGACATTAATGTAAGATGGAAATGGGCAAGCATAGAGACCATAGCAGCAGGAAAATAGAGTTAATAGTTGCATAAAACCTACAAAATAAAACCTCCTATTCTCATTTTCTAGTCTTTTGCCATTCACAGAAATATTTAAAATTTTTGAGAGATAAACTTAATTAGATTTATTACATTTGTAAGATAACTAGCCAAGGAGACAAAATTAGAATCCAGTTCAAATTTTCAAATGTAAATATGCGAAAAAGGGATCTAAATTCAAGATGCTCATTCTTGTTGTCAATGCATATTGAATTTTTGATAAAGGTATTCGTACATCTGAGAAAGTTTACTAATAGTAAGAAGTTGTTAAATTGTGATATCTGCATAAAGATGAATCACCATCTATGATCACAATACGGAGGGACAAAAGTTATCCTATAGAATCTGATTACTTGAGAAAGGGTTTGCACATCTTTTCCAAATTTTTTCTTGAATACAAAGCTAATATCGAGACTAATAATCAAAAGTAATATAGAGGGAAAGAAAACCTTGAAAAGAAGAAAAGTAATATTTAATAAGATTTGTTGCAACTCTTTGACAAACTATTAGTTATTGAATAAAAAGCTATATAAAGATTATTTTATATTTTTGTGTAGCATTATCTTACTCAAATAACAAGGTGCAAATTGGTTAGAATGTTGATAAAAATTTTGGACCTAATAACACAATAGTGACTCAATCAAGGATTTATGTTCTTTGTTTCCTTCATCATTTACCATAAATATCCTTTTCTTATGTTTATAGCTACTCATTGTCCCACTTCTTCTATCTATTTTACCAAACTTATATCAAATGGTGGTATTTATTGTAAAATATTAGGGACAAATAACTGATATAAAAAATTGATATATATTCTTCCCGAATCTCTTAATTTGATTGACTCAAGATGGTATCAGACAAGATATGTGAGGACCCGAAAATTTTATTTTTATTTGACCTATTTATTTAATTAATTATTTAATTTCTCTGAATACTTATTTTACTTGTTTTAAATCATTTTAATTGCATTTACACCATACATTACCTCATTTTATTTTAAAAACTATTTTTTAAACATCAATTTGATTTTTCTGTCACTTAATTGTGAAAAACGAATATGGACACGTTTTTTGAGGTAGAAATTCGGGCAATGAGTGAAGTAGCGCTGGAGTGTAAGGATGATCACCCGAAGGTTAGAAATGTAATCTAGTCACTAGAGGTGAATTAAAAAGAGTGATTATCATTAGGGATTTGAAATCTTAGTTTAAGTTGAATTAACCTCCTTGAAACTAGAATTTTATTTAGCCATTGTTTCTTCCACTTAATTCACTCTCAATTTATTCCTTTTAGTTTCTCCCTCCTAACCAAGATTGACTCTTTAATCTCTAGCTAAGTGAGATGATTATTTTCTCTCCAAAATTGTTAGCCAAAGATCACTATTCATTTGTTGACTTTTATCTCATAAGACAAGCTTTATGTCTTGTCTTTCCCTTCTCATTTAATTCACTCAAAATTGCACCAAAACCACTCTCTTCTTCCTCCTCCCTTGGCCGAACTCCCCTTCGCCCTCTTCCCTTGAAATTTCATCAAATTTCTTCCACCAATTCCCTTCTAAAACCACCTACAACCTCCATTAATCTTGGCTTGAGCTTGAACTTGGGTGAGGAGCTTTGAGGAGAAGCATTGGGAAGCTTTAGTCTAGCATTTCTTGGGAGAATTTTTGCCTACTTCTTGGAGGAGGTAAGGAACTAAAGCTTGCATCTTTGTCTATTAATTCTATTTTTAAGCATGATGTTAGGATTGGGAGCTTGAGAGGTTGCTAGAACCTTGACATTTGTTGATGAAGTTGATTCTTGTGCTGGTTTGCAATTTTAGATAAATTTCATTAAATTGTCTTTCATGATTTTGGTTTGGATGAGTGGCCTCTTAGACTCCCACACTTGTGATAATATGATTTCTAGCATGATTAATGATGCAATGTAAGTATATATGTTGTAAACGGTGGCTGAAAATTTGAGGAAAAATCTCGAGGAAAAACCGGTTAGGAAAGGAAGAAAATGAGGAAGAGAAATTGCTGTTTTCCTTTTTATATTTTCGTTGTGATTTTGACAAGCTTAAAGGTTAATGGTGAGGCTTAAATGTGAGGGTTAAGTTGTTAATTTACCCCACACAAAATCCTTTCAAGGGTTAAGCAAAATTGGTGTTTTACTGGAACAAGGAAAACTGGAAATTGGGCAGGCATGCTGTCCGATTTTTGAGGCTGTTTTAGTGCTAAGTTTTGAGCTAAGCTTGTATCAATTTTGACCACTATTGGGTTAAGGAAGCTTAAAACTACCTTAGGTTCGAAAATGAGGTCTTATGGTGGTGGTTTATATGTGTTAAAAGCAATGAGAAGTAAAGGAATGAAACTTGGCAGGATTGAATCAATGATGTTGCGACCACTTTGGGTGACTAGAAAACTGTCTTTCCGTATGATTTTTTAGCTAAATTTTGGTACAAATGTAGCTCATATACAGAGGGTTAAGCCTTCAAAATTTGGTGTTTTTCCAGTACCATTTCATTGCTCAAATGATGTTTCAAAACTGCCTCTTTAATCTGGAAAATTTTCCCCAGTTTTGAGCACTGTTTGAGTTCATTTCGGTTTGACATTCATTTGTTTGAATTTATGTCTGAAATTCGGTTTGAACCTACCCTTTATATGTTAGTTTTGGTATATCAAATTTGGTAATTTTTGGACAAGAAACCGTCACTCAAACAGGGCCTAGAATTCTGCCCTGTAAATCTGGAAAACAGAAATTTCAGAATTTCGAACCCACCCTGTTTGAACTGCTATAATTTCTTACTCGAGAGTTGGAATTGAGTTCCGTTGGTGTCTGTTGAAACTTATTACATAGGACTATAAACTGTATAAATTTTAGAGGCCAATTCATTTTCTACAATGTTTGGTGAATTTTCAAATTTGTCTGGACAGTCAACCTGTTCTGTTCTGTTTTGGTACTGTAGCTATTTCTTAATCGAAAATCTGGACAGTTTCTGTCCAGAATTTTATCTTGATGCCTTCTGCAAAGTTTTAGAGCATTAAAAGAGGTTTCCAATGGTACCAATCTTTTGAAATTTGGATTTATATAACTCAAGTTGCGATTTTTCAAAGATTTCTGCCCAAGTAGGAAGTTGAACAAATTTCCAGATTTGAACTTGAAAACCTGCACACACTTTATACACTTGGAAACTGACCTTCCCGTGGGATTCTATGGCTGAAACATGACAGGATTATAGTCTATATATAGAAGAGTATGTGTACCAAATTTGGTGTCAATTCAATGTGTATTCGACCTCCAAATGATTTACCAAAGTCGGCCCTGTGAATCTGGAGACCTGCTTTGTCAGGCAGCCTGTCCTGTTCTTTTCTAACGACTGTCATTTCGCGCTCGAGAGTGGAAATTAAGTGCCGTCAGTGGCATTTAAAAATAGATTCGAAGAGCTTTCTAACGGTATAACCCTTGCACACTAAATCCATTCCTACGAGCTACAGTGATTCTTGAAAGATGACTGAAAATTCTGCCTGTTTTCCTGGATTTTGTCTCAGCAGCCACTTAATCTCCAAAATTTACTTCCTTGCTTTGGTAATTTGCATTTGATGTTTTCTCATGACTTTTAGAGGGGTGAATCTAGTTTCCAACGGCTCAAGCCTCGCCCAATTCCGATGTGTAAAACTTTAGTTATGAATTTTCTTTGAAAGTGCCAATTAGTGGAACTAGTTATCTAAACTTCAAATGCGCTGCTTGGCATACCGACTCGTTTGGCCTGGTTAGTGATTAAAATTTGTCCTCAGGTGATCAAAGTTTTCTCGAGGAAGGACCTGCGGAAGTGTAATCCGCCCGTGTGATCAATTACTTGTTCTTTTGACTTGGTGAGTGTTCAAGTGCATGTTTAATTACTTTAAATGATGTAAATAATTTGAAAAGCATGCTCGTGTAATCTGGTGAGCGTGTACTTTATCGCGCTCACCTTATTGGAATTTGCCTCTAAATGAGTCCTACTGTTTAAAATGTTAATTGATTGACTGCTTGAACTGTTGAATTGTTTTATAACTGTGGGGACGCCCAAACCCTATCGGGGATCCCTTCACCTTGTCCAGCAACAGGGGCTAGGGCAAGGGTTGGGTAAACCATGGGTTTTTTGTTTAAGTGCACGGTTGGAATGAGTCCACCGACTTGGCATACTCATAGTGGGTTGCCAAACACCGTTCAAATTTAGGAGTTGAGACGCCCGGTCAAAGGAGTGTAAGTAGACGGAGAGGGAGTAAGTGGTGAATGTGGTGAGAGTGAGTGGTTGACGGTGTCAACGTATGACCGAAATTGATACTTGTGAAGCCGAAGGTGATTCTGAGATTGTGGATATGTGGAGCCGCAACTGTATCCTTTACATTGTATTGTTTAAAAGCTTTATTGCTAAATTCACTGTTTGGCTCTTTTATTGTTTTATTAATTTATTTTGCTTTGAGTTGCCTGTGCATGTTTCTCTTGACCTCACTGAGCGTTAGCTCACCCCAATTTGTTTTCCTTAACAGGATTTGAGGTGAGGCACGTGAACCAAGGAGCTTAGTACTTTTGTAGGATTTCTTCATTTTGTATAAGATTGAAATTAATGGATGAATTTGATGGTTTACGATATTTTGGAGTTATTATTAATGTAATTTTGATGAAATTTTGGGGTTTGTATTTTGTGAGAGTTTATTAGTAGTTTTAATAACTTTTAATGATGACTTTACGAATGAATGTTTGGATCGATATTTGGGAATTCGTAGTGAGTCCCGGCAAGAGTTGGACAGGCGGTCCGCCGAACCCTTTGGTACGCCCTAGGGGGAGGTAGGGCTGTCACAAGATATACATGTGCATAATAATATAATGAGTTTGAGCTCCTATTATAGAAAAAACCAATTTGTTTTGTGTATCTTTGTGAACATATTGGAACTAATTACCTAAAAATAAGTTAATGAGAGTTACTTTTGTACTAACATGGCCTTAAGAAAAATGAATTTAGATTATCTAAACAACTAAGATGTTTTTCATAGTAACTTGAGAAAAAGTACGTGACACAGTGTATTCTCAAATTTGAACAAGTATTTCTATATATTTTTCAATGATGGTAAGATTTTAATTGTGATAATTTTAAATTTTGTAGAATGTTCCATATGTCACTTTTCTCACAAGTAGAATTATAATACTGAATCATCTTGTCACTCAATTCAAAAAGGTTAAAAATATAATGATTCTAAAGATACTGTAACCAACTTGGAGCTTAAGATGTCAAGATCTAAAAATTCAAATTGACAATTGCTCATCTATAAAATATCATTTTTAATTAGACTCAAAATCTAAAAGTAATTTGTTAATAGATTAAAAAATTGCAAGTACTAATGCACATGCACATACAAACATGCACTCTTAAATATCAACATGTACAGGTACAAATGTATAAGTCACATGATATGAATTTAATAGACATTAAAATATATTTCTCTCATCATGGCGTTAGCTTAAATACAATTTCCTAAGTGTATATTTATATAAATCAAGGCATCTTTATTTGCGATTCAGGCAAGATCTATTACTGTCTTAAAGAAACTTCCAAAACATATACTAAAAATATTCTATCCATAATTTTTAAATATATCACATCCATAAATTTTGAAATTGATCAAATCTCTTTGACGAGCTCTTCTATAATAGATAAGGTTAGTTATATTCTTAATTTTGCTAAGTCAAAATGCATTTTTGAAAAAAGAAGATAAAATTAGATTTGGTAGATCATGGACAAAATTACATTCTGACTGAGTGCAAGATATTCATATTATATTTATTAACACCCTATGCAATAGATGCTTGATATAATCATTCTAGTTGAATCAGAGGAAATGGTGGTGTTCTAAGAGATTGTTATGAGTGGCTCCTATTAGCATATTCTTATTTTTTTGGGGTCATGCCATGAGCTTACAAGCTGAAGTAAGGGGTCTACTGTTTAATGTTCAATTGTGTTTGGATCAAGGTTATACCCAACTTATAACTGAATCTAATTCATCACTTTTGGTTAACATTATTCTCAAAATTAATAGGTGTTCTTGGAATATTTCTTCATAGGCAGTTAGGCACATGAATTGGGTCAGCTTCTAGAGAATTTTAGTTTAGTGACTCATTATTTCGAAAAAGTGAATAAAGTTGCTGATGTACTTTCCAATGTAGAGTGCTTGGGGAAGATTGATAATATATACACTTTGGAAGAGAATTTGCCACGTGAGGTTAGAGGGGAAATTAAAGTAGACAGATTAGGATTTCCTTCAATACGATATTGTTAACTTAATTTTTTATTTGCTTTTTAAAGGCTTATATGTACTTTCCGAGGTAAGGTTTATGTATCTCTTCTTTTTTAATAATTAATAAAATCCTATGTTGGCATTCCTCCATCGTATATGGGGTTTGCCTAAAAAAGAAAAGGAAAAAAGGACCTCTTATTAGGACATGTATAGCATTGGAAGAATAATGTTATTATTGATTGTTCTTATTTGATAATATTATATATCTAATTTCATTTAGTGAGAGTTCACCAAATTATTAAATTTATTTTATTGTCATTTCAATTGTTATAAATTTTGCATAATGTCTTTAGCTATAAACTAAAATAGGATTAACAGCCTATAATGGTTGTTTTAGATCTTTAAAAGCCTATAAATTATTTGCTGCGCTCAGACATTTGTAGGTCATTGCGTAACCAAAAAAAAATAAAAAAATTGCTATCACCCCAAATAAAATGTAATAGTTTATTAGTATATTTAAACTTATTTTTGTCAGTATGGAAGCTCTTATTTAAATCAGATAGTTAAAAAAGGGAGAGCTACTTAAAAAATATAAAACTTTCACACCAAAATTAAACTTTTGAGCAATAAAATTTTTTTTTTGGACAAATTTAGTATCTTTCATTAGGATCAAGAAAGAATATTTGTACACAGAGGATTAACCTCCTATTTATACGTATACAATCCTCTATCTATATACAAAACAGAACAGAACAATCAATATCAAGACATAACATTGAGAGGAATGCCCCACTCAAGAGCAAGGTGCCAGTTTTCTTGACTTCTTGGAATCTTTCCCAAAGACATAACAGTATGTTGCACATCTGATACGATTGCATTTAGGACACCAATTGGTGTTGTAGGAATCTGTTTAAAAACTGCAGCATTTCTTACCCTCCACACCTGATACACAAATACTGCAAAAGCCAGCCTCTTAAGACAATCAGCAAAATTATGTGTGTTCCAATGATGAGACAACCAAGTTAGCTCCTCCTCCAGTGAATATCTCCCCCTAAATGTCAGGCACAGGCTCTGCACTTTTTGCCATACAGTGAAAATTACATCACAGCCAAAGAATAAGTGCTCAATACATTCCTCTTCTTGGTGGCAGAATACACATCTGTCATTTGCTACAGTAATGCCCCATTTCTTGACTCTATCCACTGTGGATAATCTCCTTTTAGACAATAGCCATAGGACAAAAGCAAAGCGGGGAATGTGATTTTTACCCCACACCAATCTATGCCATTTAACTCTCTATCCCTCCCTCCACATAACCTGCATAGCAGATTTGACAGAAAATATGCTAGATGTATTAGCAGTCCATACAAGTTGATCTTCTGAAGTAGTTTGTGGTACAAAAGTCCCCGGGGTAGCAGCCATTAAAGCTCTTACTTCCTATGTCGTCCTTCGACCAAGGGGCCTTTTCCACGATGCACCTGAGATGCATTTAGCAACACAATCTGTATTGGTCATGCCAAAACTAGTCAATAAATTCCCAGAAAAATGCTTATAGAGAGGTCCAATAGGATGCCAATTCTGACAGCCCCACTTCCCCCTAAGGCTAACCAAAGGGTTGGCAGGCTGCCTGCCTAACTCTCGCCAGGATTCAAACATTCAAAAAAACTAACTCTAAAGGATAATTCTAAAGTCCACATTAAAATAGAGATAAGAAACTCTAAAATTACAATAATTAAGTTTGATACATATAATTGTTAAATTCAAAGCACTTAAAGCCTCGAGCCATAATCATATACATTCCCATGAGTTAAAATATATATATATATACAAAACCATAAGAATATACAATCCATATTTTTCTCCACTCTCGGAACAAAAGACCAAAACCAAGTGCTAGACCTAACTAGATCCCTGGATTCTCGTCACCTGTTAAGAGAAAACAAAGGGGAACGGGGGTGAGGTAAAAGCTCGTGAATTTCCAAAAGTCATGCACATGCGTATAAACAGTAAATTAATAGGCTGTAACATAAACACATGAAGCAAAGAAATTAAACACTAAGTAGGGATCACGTTGGCTCTCGGGAACTTAAATCCACGGTTCAGAACATTTAGAGTAGTCGACACTCCGTCGACTTTCAATCAAGTGAGCGACTCTTCACGAAACTCTTCCACCAAACTCCCAAGACTGCATGAAACACTTAAACACTAAGCATTTAACCACTCAAGGGACGTGGCCAAGGTGGTTATACAACACTTTTCTCCAAATTGTAACACAAGCAAAAAACACTTAAGTCCTGCTCGACTTAGAAGGGAGTTAGGCGGGGATGTGGTGGTGGGGGAGGGGAGGAGGGAGGGAGGGAGGGAGGAAAGAAAGAAGAAGAAGAGAGAGAGGAAAAAAAAAAAAAAAAAAGGTCATGGGTGGGGAGGAAGAGGGGAAAGAAGAAAAAACAGGCAAATCCAAACGAAGCCGTTATTTTCAAAACAAAAAACCAAGGCTTTTGTCACATCACCACCTATCACATTCCAATTTGCTTTAAAAAATTCTGCCGTATAGCCGTCAGGCCCAGGTGCCTTACCTTCTTTTTGAGCAAACACAGCTTTCTTTATTTCTTCTTCAGTTATATGAGATTTTAGAATATTTTGTTGCTCAAATGACAAGGTTTTATCCACCACTTGTAACAACCTGTCCCTAATCTCTGGAGCAGGAATATTCCTTTGACTAAACAAATTTTTATAATAATCCACTGCCATCTGCTTTACTGCTTCATAATCAGTAATGTTGGCCCCATTTTCATCCTTTAACATGGTGATTTTGTTTCTTGCATTATGAACAGCTACTTTCCTATGAAAAAAAGCAGTGTTTTTATCCCCAACTTTCAACCATGCTACTCTACTCTTATCTTTATAGAATTCTTCCTCAGCTTGGAGAATTTCAATATATTCTGCTTTTAGAACTTTTTCCTGTTGGATATCATCATCAGTAGCTTGTCCCTCAAGAATTGAATTTTGCAGCTGCATCATTTGCTCTCTTTTCTGTTGAACTCTATGGGTAATATTTGAAAACCATTTCTTGTTCAAAACCTTCAATTTGGCCTTTAAACTCTTCAATTTAGCACATAATTGCCTTACAGGATTCAAATCAGATTTTAATGGTTCATCCCAGGTTTGTTCCAAAATATCATGGAAGTGACCATGCTTCATCCAAAAGGAGTGGAATTTAAAAGGTTTAGGGCCAAAGCTAACCTTATTCTTCAACACAATACTGATAGGGGTGTGATAAGATATTCCAGGACTTAGGCACTCCACTTCAGTCAGGGGCTGTTCTGTAAACCAATCTTCACTAACCAACACTCTATCAATTTTACTATAAGTCCGTGCTCCATCTTCCATCTTGTTACACCATGTAAAAAAGGGCCCTTTACCAGGATATTCTTCCATATCCAAACAATCTATTATCTGATTGAACTCATCCATAGCCCTAAAATCAAATTCATGGCTGCCACATCTGTCAGATGAATACCTGATGGCATTAAAGTCCCCTAATATCACCCAAGGGGTGCCTCTCAGGAATCCTTTAACTGCCTTCAAATGTTCCCATAAGGGTCTCCTCTCCTCAACCTTGTTTTCACCATATACCATTGACACAGCAAATTTTCCATTTTTATAGCTATCCATTGACACAGCAAATTTTCCATAGCTATCCATTGACACAGCAAATTTTCCATTTTTATAGCAAATTTTCCATTGACACAGCAACAGCTATCGGATTGAGAGGCAAATCTAGTGATGGTGGAAAAACTCAGAATGATGAAGTAGACGGTCAGGAATAGGCAGAGGGAAAGTGGCGCATGTTAATTTTTTCACCATTTCCTCTCGGCGCATGTTAGCTCATGTGACCGCCATGGCTATCTCTCGTTCCTTGAAGTTGGTTTTGGTGCTTCTTCACTTTTTTTTTTGAGCAATAAAATTGTTAAGTTGGAGAAGAAAAATATCATCAATATGGACTAATATAGTTAATGATACAAAAAAGAATATTTATTTTTTTACTGTGAGGAAAAGTACGATAGAGTGAGAACTATGCAAAGAATTCAGTTTATGACATTGGCTAATTCTCATTGAAATACATGATTCATCAACTATTTTGGATGACAATAGTGATGCGGTAGTGGAAGCATGAAAGACAAAGGATTTCATGAACACCCTCCATAAGAGGAACAAACGGGCGAATCACGTTCAAACTCCAAGATAACAAGATTCAAAACAGAATCTTAAACCTTAGATGCACCCAAAGGGACATAGCAAAGTCAACAAATACAACAACTATCTAATTTCAATAATAATATCAAAAGTCTAAATCAATACATTAGTCCTAATAATCCTATTTATAGACTTACGCCTAGCAAAGACATAATAAGAAAAGGAGACCTATAGGATATGGTAATTACCAAACTAATAATAAAATTCTAAAACTTCTATGTAGAAAAGGAAACAAAAAGAAACAAACTATAATAAAATCCTAAGAAAACACAATGAAAATGTGGAAAATAATTAAAATAAACTACTAGCTTGATGAATTCCTTTCAGGTGTGGAAATCTATTCCACATCAAACTCCCCCACATGAAAAAACTTGCCTCAAGTTCCACGAAAGAGTTTGACACACGATCCATGAGAAGAAACAACTACAATCCTTCCATGAATCTTGTAAGAACAATATTTGTAATGAAACAGTTGCATCAAATTATGATTATAGAAAACTGCATATGACCATAGGAAAATTGCAAAACCAACAATTTCTCTATATTGTATGACAATATAAATTTTATTATTTTCTCTGATCAACAAAAAATTGAATCTTCTCGGTCTTCACAGCAAAATCGTCAAGTGGAGAAAATTTATTAAAAATAATTTTCTCATGAAGAATAATATTTTCTTGGTGCAGAAAAACAATTGAATCAATTGCTTTGTTAGGAAAATATTCACCAATATTAGTTTCATCCAGATTATTATTTTCTTGGTTCAGGATAATTGTAGGAACCTCTGATTGAATAGGAGGTGACTCTGGCAGTGTTGGATCTATGAAAATCTCATCGACATCTATATCTATAAATTCTTCCAAATCCTCAGGCTTTACTATCGACACGCATGGAAGAAGTTCAATTATGTCATTCTCATCACCGTCAAGGTAATAAATATGTTCCCCAATCTCAATTTTTGATTCCTTAACAAGTTCAAATTTTCCTATAATCATTGGATTTGTAGTTTGGCAGATCAAATAACTATGATTGATCCAGTTATTACCCTCATAGGTCTGTTAACTATGAGAAAATGGGGGAACGACATGAACAACAGGTGTGTCAGGAGTGAATCTCCTAACTGCTTATCTATTCTGAACACATAATCTATGTTTTTGGCTCTCCACTTCTTGCTCATCACAAACATGCTAAACTAAATTCCAAGAAAAGTTTGGCAATCTTTTCAATTGCAGGTTGGTGGTTTTACATCTGTTTTAACCGTACCCTACCATACAGTATTACTCCCCCACCCAAAAGGAAACTATAAGGGAAAAGAGTACCCTAAAATAACAAAAGAGCCGAAGTGCGGGATAGCGGCTTTGTTGAAGCCATCGTTTTTGTTGGAGCTGCTCACCACCAACACCACCAATAATCAATAGTCATCTTCAACAACAAAGCATGATAAAATTCTATTGGCTCAAAAAAAAAAAAGAAAAAAAAGAGACGAACACAATGGAAGCAATTTGTCATACATATAAAAATATGTGGGAAGAGGAGGAGAATAAAAATACAAATAAATTTTCAATAATCTATTAACTCAAAACTTAACAGTAACAATATCAAGTTGTAGCCTTTCACTCACGACAACTCATAAATAACAACTTAGAAACTTTCCCTCGACTCAACTCTTCAAGACTTAACTTGCTCTTTAAGTAACAATGTGCTAGACTACTAATATTTATAAACTGCAAAACTTTCTAAACACATACAATTGTAAACCAAAAAAACTTACTGTGGAATTGAACTGAGATTTCCTGAACTAATATCAAAACTAAATAACTAAGACACTAAAACAAGGAATAAAAAGAATTAGGAAACTAAATATTAAGGTAGTTTGGTTTAATTTCCTTCATTACCTCCCTTAAACTAAACTTTTCATTATGATCACCTCCAATACCATTTCGAACTTGAATCTCCATGAACAACTTTGTTGCTGTATAAACGACGTGTTGCATTAACTTGTAATTGATCTTCAATTTCATCTTCACACATGGTAGTAGATGAAACTTATAATTTTCAAATAATTTCTTGGCTTGATCACTTCTATCAAAAAATAAAAAAAATGTTCACAAATTCTTGATTGGATATTCTATAATTTAATTCCTTCACACCATCAAGAAAATCTCCCAAAATAAAAAATCATAATTTCCATCACCAACGTTTTCAACGCCCATAAACTTGTCGACAAGAATAATCCCATCGCTTAAAATAGTGCCACAATTTTAAATTAAACCATTCGCTCCATAATTTGATATCAGTCAACTCTAACGTTTAATTTTTCTCCTCAAAAAATTCATCAACCTTGACAAGATAAAAAATATCTTATCAAAATATACAAATCACATGAGAATAATGAATAGGCTTCTCAAAGAGCATTTCAAATATTGACTTTCTCATAATATGAAAAAACAACATTGTCCTCTTTTTCCTTTCTTTTTTTGTCATCTAATTTGCATTATATGCAAAAACAATCTGTCATAAATTACATTGTCAAAGATATCTTTCCACTGGTTGTCTCCACCACATATGACTAGACCAATATTTAATATAAATAGTCATCACTCTAAATTTTTCACCATTAATCAAATCTCTACATAATGGATAAATAGGATAAAAAACCAACTTACCCGTTTGACGAAAATATTCATCTATCATCTCTCTTCTAGTTAGCTTCTTCGACTCCATGAATTGAAACTAGTTTAATCCAACAATAAACTTAAGTTTGAAAATTTATTCTTGTCCATTCCTGGCAGCGGAATCATAATTTAATTCCATGAACAAGCCCCAATTTTGGGAACAAGGCCCAAGATCAAAGCCTAGATCTCTAATACCATTTTTTGGCTCCAAAAAAAAAAAAAAAGTGCACACACCAGAAGCATTTTCTAACACATATAAAAATTTGCGAAAAGAGAAGGAGAATAAACACACAAACAAAATTAACTCAAAACTCAACAATAACAATATCAAGTCGTAGCCTTTCACGCGCGAAAACTTACAAATAACAAATAACAACTTGGGGACTTTTCGTCAATTCAAGTGTTCAAAACTCAAATCACTCCAAGTAAAAATGTACTAGACTATAATATTTATAGACTGCAAAACTTCCCAAACAAATACAATAATAAACCAAGAATTACTTGGAATTGATTCGAAATTTCCTAAACTAATATGGTAACTAAACAACTAAGACACCAAAACAAGAAACTAAAAGAATTAGGAAACTAACTATTAAAGTAGGTTGATTTAATTTCCTTCAAAAATTCCCTTTTCCTTTTATACCATTGATTTTCTGATAATCTTCGTTTTATTTGAAATACATGGTTGTTTTTTTATCTGTTCCCCTTTATACCTGGCCATGCTAATCGGGTTTGAATGCCTTTTGGTTAAAGTGATTAGTTACTACTCATATGGGCGCCGGGTGAACGGTATAGATGGTTGTTTGTGTTGATGAAATCTTTTGGCTCAATCGTGGAAAATTTTGGTAGACCATTGCTTGTTCATTATGCCCGGTTCATGTTTAATTAAATGTTGAAGTGAAAACCAAAGCTAAAAGGACAAATTGACCAGTGCATGCGTGTGAGGAAAACGAAAGTTTGACAAGTATAATGCTTGCCGGGAGGAGTTTGTCTGAAAGTCGTGAGCTGACAGAAAGCTTGAGAGAGATTCATGCTTTTTGTTACGCTTTTCCTTTTCTTCTCTCTTCATTTTCTATTTTTCTTATGGATTTTGTTGCGTGATTTGAGAGTGTTAGAGAGTGAACAGAAATAAATTTCTAAAGCAACAGCAGTGGCGAATTTCTCAGAATATTGTTCAATTTCAAAATCGTTCCAAAAGTGAGGTTTTGACATGGATTGTGCTTAAAATAGTGTCGCCGAAATCCTTATTTGCGATTTCTCATGGAATTTATTTTCTTTTCTATTTTATTTTTTACTTGTTAGGTAGAGCAGATTTCGTTAACAAAGAAATTGAAATTGATGGATGTGGTTTGTGATAAAAACAAATTTTTAAAATTTTTTTTAAGAAACCGCAATTGGTTGATGCCATTTCTTCATGAAACAAAAAATAAAATAAAATAAAATCACCAAAAGAAACCGCATTGCATGGATGCGGTTTCTGTTGGCACCAAAAGAAATCGCATCTCGTGGATGCGGTTTCAGTTGGCACCAAAAGAAACTGCATCTCATGATGTTGCTTATATTGGTCAAAACCATAATGTATGCTTTTACCACTTGTTTAAATAATGTGCCACAAATTGGTAGTTTTAGGTTTTGTATTGGTAAGATCGATACTTTATAATCCTAAGTGTAAATTAGTAATAGTTTTGGTAGTGCACATAGTGAGTAACCCTACATAACACTACTGATTTATAAAATGCATGATTGAGGGCGAATTTCTCAGATTATTAAAGTGGGATTCTGATAGGGAGTTTTCTAAAAATAGTGTCGAAATTATTTTCTTTTCTATTTTTTTTACTTGTTAGGCAGAGCAAATTTCATTTACAAAGAAATCAAAATTGAGGGATGCGGTTTGTGATAAAAGCAAATCTTCAAATTTCATTTTTAAAGAAACCGCAATTGACTGATGCGGTTTCTTCATAAAAAAGTAACCCGATTTATTATCCATGGAAACAACATTTGGCAAATTTGTAACCCCTTTAGTATATGAGTCACAGTTAATCGTTTTCAATTTTGTGAAATAGAAAAATTGTAGAGATTAAGAATTATATGATTTAATTAAATATAAAAAGGAAGTGGAGAGAAATAACAAAGTGAAAAAAATTAATTTGAAAAATTTATATGGAAACAAGTAATAATGTTTGAAAAAATGTAAATTTATTGTGTTGAATGTAATTTTTTAAAGCTATTTTGAAATGTATTAACGCCTTTTAGGGTGTTGGGTTTTAGGGTTAGTTTTTTTTTTTTTAGGTTTAGGGTTTTTGGGTTAGGGTTTTGGGTTTAGGGTTTAAGGTTTAAGGTTTAAGGAATAGGGTTTAGGGTTTAGGGTTTAGATGACTTTTGGCAAATTTGGAACCCTTTTAGTATATGAGTCAATTTTTAATCACTTTCAATTTTATGAAATAGAAAATTTGTAGAGATTAATAATTATTTAATTTAAGTAAATATAAAAGGGAAGTGGAAAGAAATAACAAAGTGGGAAAAAAATTTTAATTTGAAGAATTTATATGAAAAAAGTAAAAATGTTGTTGAATGTAATTTTTTTTTTTTGGGCTACATTGAAATGAAGTAATGCCTTTTAGTGTTTTGGGTTTAGGGTTAGGGGTTTTTTGTTTAGGTTTAGGGTTTTTGGGTTAGGGTTTTGCGTTTACGGTTTAGATGATTTTTGGCAAATTTGGAACCCCTTTAGTATATGAGTCCATTTTTAATCACTTTCAATTTTGTGAAATAGAAAATTTGTGGAAATTAAAAATTATTTGATTTAAGTAAATAAAAAAAAGGAAGTGGAGAGAAATAACAAAGTGGGAAAAAAAGTTTATTTGAAGAATTTATATGAAAAAGTAATAATCTAAATTTATTGCATTGAATGTAATTTTTTTTAGCTATATTGAAATGAAATAACGCTTTTTAGTGTTTTGGATTGCAGGGTTAGGGTTTTTTTAATTGAAATGAAGTGACTACTAATTTGTGGCACATTATTTAAACAAGTGGTAAAAGCATACATGATGGTTTTGACCAACAGAAGTAGCATCATGAGATGTGGTTTCTTTTGGTGCCAACTGAAACCACATCCATGCGATGCGGTTTCTTTTGGTGACATTTTTTGTTTTTTGTTTTTTTTGTTTCATGAAGAAACTGCATCAGTCAATTGCGGTTTCTTAAAAGAAAATTTGGAAAATTTGTTTTTATCATAAATCGCATCCATCAATTTCAGTTTCTTTGTTAACAAAATCTGTTCTACCTAACAAGTAAAAAGTAAAATGGAAAAAGAAAAAAAATTCCACGAGAAATCGCAGATGAAGATTTCAGCAACACTATTTTAAGCACAATTCACGTCAGAACCCTATTTTTAGAACGATTTTGAAATTTAACAATATTCTGAGAAATTTGCCAAACAGGTTGTCTGAAGAAATTGATTGCTTGGAGAAATTGACTCACTTCCAGAAATTGCAATTTTAATCCTTTATTTTCCCTTACTTTGTGGTTTTTCCCCAATATTTTAGGACTTTAAATTTGACCCCAGAACTTCACTTTTATGACTTATGTTTTCAATTAGGTCCTTAGCAGTTATTTGGTTAGTTTTTAATTTAATTAGCTTTTCAATTGGTCAATTAAGTTGTAGTTTATTTCATCTTTTTAAGAAGTGATGTGACCCATACAGTGCATAGGTGCATTTATTTTTAGTAATCTTCTTTTTCTTTTTCTTTCTTTTCTTTTATTTTTCCCTAATTAACTTTTATTAATACATATAGATAAAAGCCGCTTGGGGCTGTTGTCATTGTCTTCGTCGTCCTGCCGTGCTCCCGTGCACGTGATTGTTTAGTTGTGCTTTTCTTGCTGTTGCAAAATTTTTCGTCGTTCTTAGCCGCTCCCGTGCACGTGATTCTTTTGTTTTGCTGTTGTTTCTTATCTTTTATTTTTTCCTCTGCTCTTGTCTTCAAGAATTTTGATGCGCATGGCGTTCACTTGTGCCCTTGTCCATAGCTGTTGCATCTTCACACGCTGTTTCATCGTTTCTTCTCCAGATGTATCCTTTATGTTACTGGTGAAAAGAACTTGCCTTGGTCTTTGTCCTTTCGAGTTTAGACAGGTTTAGCTCCTCCGCTCTGAACTTTCGGTTCAACAAAGTATCTCACCGGTTATTCTACGAGTCTTTTGTCCGCTCAATTAACTATGTTTTGTAACAGCCCCACCTCTACCAAGGGCGAACCCAAGGGTATCAGCGGACTGTCTGCCCAACTCTCGTCAGGACTCACTACAAACCCTCAAGCATATTATAGATTTCAAATAATCATACTTCAAGATCTCTAAAATAATAATACATGCATTCGCTCTTAAAGCCTTAATTGAGGTCCAACAATAAATGATAGTTAACTTACAAAGGTAAATCCTCAATAATATCTATTAAAACTCTTATAACATCAATTTCAGGTACAATAAATCTTTAACTTTGAAATTTAACATTAAGCCTATACAAAATTTATGAAAATCCTACCAAAGTAACTAAATCCTCGATCTACGTTTTCCACTTCGAGACCTGTTAAGGAAAACAAACTGGGGTGAGCTAACGCTCAGTGAGGCCAAGGAGAAACATGCAAGCACGTAATCAAGTAGGTAAGAAAGCTAGAAAATTCAGATATAAAAGCACGTAAATCAAACATTCACTTGTACTATTGCAATTTTCACCAGGAGATTGTATTCTCAAGGAATCACTACTCGAGGGCTCACATTAGACAAAGTCTTGGAGTCGGGTTGAGAACCCTCTTGAGCCTCTCTATCTACAAGGAATTTGTGCAAGCACAGTGACCAGTTCATACAGGAAAAATACACAGTCAGTACGGGTAAGGATACAGGGCTCTCAGAAGCCAATTTCCGTGATTAAGCAGTTGAGTCCATTCCATCCCAAACGCTTGACCCTCCCAACTTAGCATGTAAAGTCCCAGAAACTCCACTTAATACAACCTCCGTCCCAACACCACCCTCTCGAGCCCGAAACCAAACAGGTAAGTTTAAGAGGTAAAGCTACAACGAGCAATACCGAACAAGACCTCTCAATAGGTCAAGCTCAAAGAACAAGCACCTAAGGTTCACCAAGCTTCCCACCAAGCCCTTGCGCTCGGGTCCCAAGGATCCCAATAGGTTTTGGCCCCATTTATCACTTTTAAGTCGATGGATTATTCAATCGACATTCTGATCAAGTCAAGTACAGTTCCAAGTCAAATAACAATCATGTACATGCAAGACAGTAAAGAGGACGAAGCGATAAAGTACACTCTCCTCAACGGGTTTCATTCAAATAAATATAACAGGTAATTCAACAAGTCATGCACTTGACACTCACCGAAGTCAAAAGTCCAAGGCAAAAGCACGCAAGATCAATTGAAATTTTCCGGGATCTTCTCGATCACCTGAGACAAATAGGAGTATTTTAATTCAAATCACTAAAGAAATATTTGATAGATGTCTTTTAAAAATGTTTCAAGTCAAGTTCAATGAAATTCCATTTTGAGCTGAAATCTTTGAAAAATTGTAACTTGAGCTATACAAGTCCAAATTTTGCAAGCTTGGTACCGTTGGAAACCTCTCTTAAAGTTATAAAACTTTGTAGAAGACGCCCAATTAAAATTCTGGACAGAATTTGCCCAGATTTTAATTTAACAATCTGCTACAGTGACAAAACAGGACATAGCAGGCTGTCCGACCAGGCCACTTTGAAAATTTACCAAAAATTACAGAAAACGAATTGGCCTCTCAAATTTTCACAGTTTATAGACCTATGTAATAAGTTTCAAACGCCACCGACGGAACTCAATTCCAATACTTGAGCAAGAAATTAGAGTAGTTCAAACAGGGCAGGTTCACAAATCTGAAATTTCTGTTTTCCAGTTTTGCAGGGCAGGGTTCTAGGCTATATTTGAGCGACGAATTTTTGGTCAAAAACCACCAAATTTGGTACACTAATACTTCCATATATAGGATAGGTTCATACCAAAATTCAACTTAAAATTCGATTGGGAAGGCAGCTTTCTACGTGCCTAAAGTGAGCTGGTTCGCATATGATCAATCCTGCAATTCCACTTCCTTTTCTCATCACTATCTTTAATACATCTAAACCACTTCCGATTGACCCCAAATTCGAACCTAAACTAGTATTGAACTTCCTAAGCCTAATGGTGATAAAAAAGAATACTAGTTTTTACCAAATTTTTGCACAAAACAGGCCCTCAAGTTCAGACAGCACACTAGCCCAAATTCCAGCTTTCCTTGTTCCACTAACCATCAATTTTTGCTTAACCCATGAAGGGATTTTGTGTGGGGTGAATTAACAACTTAACCCTCAAATTTAAACCTCACAATTAGCCTTTGAGCTTGCCAAAATCACAACCAAACATTAAAAGTAAAACAGCAATTTTTCTTCCTCATTTTCTTCCTTTTCTTATCCTTCACTTCTAGCATTCATTTCATGCCTCAAATCAACTTCATTTAGCCTAATATTCGAAACCAAGCTAGTATTAGTTTCCCTTAACCTAATGATGATCAAAAATGGTCACAAATTTTATCAAAAATTATCACAAATTAACCCCCAAACATCGGGCAGCATAGCCCCTTGATTTTCCAGATTTCACTTCCAATTTAGCAACCCTAATTGCAACCATTCATGAAGGACTTTTGTGGGAAAAGTAACTGCTTAATCTCCATCATTTAAACATCAAATCCAGCAATTAACCTAGCCAAAAATTCAGCCACGAAATTAAGCCAAAAATCAGAAAATTTTACCCCCAAAATTCCATTCTTGCTACCGGTTTCCTCTTGGGTTTTTGTCCAAAATCCAACAACAACTTTCAACTCAAATTCAGACAATGCAACAATAATCATGCTAATTAACACCATTACAAGCTAGTGGGAATCCAAGAGCCCACATTTACCATAATCATCAAATTCCACAAAACCACTCCATGAAACTTAGCACATACAAATTTACAAACACATAAGTCAAGGTTTTCTAAAACCTTTCAACATCCCAACCTATCATCATGCTTGTAAATGAAATTGAAGAGACTAAAGTTCAAGTTCTACGCTTATACCTCTTCCAAGAAACAAGCAAAGTTCAACCAAGAAATGCTAAATTGAAGCTTCCAAGTGCTCCTACTCCAAGCTTCGTATCCAAGTGCAAGCTCAAGCCAAGGTTGATGAAAGAGTGTTTGTGATTTTTGTGAGAAAATGAAGAGGAAAGTTGATGGAAAATGAAGAGGAAAATGAAGAAGGGAGTTCGGGTCAGGGAGAGGAAGAAATGAACAATTTTTGAGCCAAATTTTTTTTTTAAGAGTAAGAGAAAAAGGGAAGACAAGACACTAGTCTTGTCTTCCCTCAAAAGTCAAACTTTTATTAATGCCTAATTTATCTATTTTGAGGGAAAATAAATGGCTTAATTTTGCTTGAGATTAGGGGCTAACTTTTGGCTAGGAGGGGAAAGAAGAAAAGAAAAATTTTGTGAGAACTAGAAGGAATTAGTTGAAAGGAATAATGATTGGTTGAAATTCTAAGTTTAATGAAGTTAAACCAAATCTTAATCAAGGTCTCAAAATTCTAACTAATCTCTCATTTTAATTCACTTCTAGTCACCAAATTACATTTCTAACCTACAGTGATCATCCTTACACTCCATCACGCCACTCACGCAATTTTACCTTGAAAAGCGTGTTTTCTCATTTTCTCCTAATTAATACGAAAAGGGCAAATTTTAAAATAAGATGAATGGAATGTTGAAAATCTACCTGAAAATTAATATAGAGCTAAATTAAGTTTTCTCAAAATGAAATAAATTAAACAAATAAAGAAATTGAATTTTCATTTAAATTTTCTAAAAATTAGTTTAAATGTAATTTTAAAATAATTAAACAATTAATAATAATAATAACATTATTTGAAAATATTAAGTTGTAATAATATCAAAATAAATTTTGAGGCATTCTCCCCTCCTAAAAGAATTTTGTCCTCAAAATTCATACTTGAATATAGATTAATGCTTGGTATTTCCTCAATTTCTTCCTCTAACCCTCAAGCTACTTCCTCAACACCTTGGTTCATCCACAATATTTTCAATAAAGAAATTTACTTGTTCCTGAAAATTTTCACCTTGCTAAACAAATAATTCAATGCTCTTGCACTTTTTTCTTCCACTTCCCAAGTCGCCTTCTCGACGTCATGATTTTCCAAACATTCTTAACCAAAGAGATTTTCTCAGTTCTCAAGTCCTTTACTTCCTGCTGCAGAAGTCTCCTAGAAGTCACCTTGAGCACCTAAGGCGATTACCCTCAATGACCATCAAAGGTGAATTATATCCAATTAATTTTCTTAAACCTTCATAGAGCTCAATTGAAAAAGGGAGATCCACACTCTTAAACATCTACTGTAACGCCTAAAGAGGAGATTAAAGTTTTTTTTTTTTTTTTTGAAAACCATCAATTAAAAGAAGACTTAAAACTATAAAAGACCTCATTTCATCCACGAATTCAAACTCGGATCAAATCGACATTTTCAAAGTAAAGTTATAAGTTTTAAAAGAACATTTTTTTTTCTTTAAACTAGAAAATTCTAACTTTTTTATATCCATAAATCAAAAAATTACCAGTTGTATACCACTAGAAAATAGACTCAAAGTACTACAACTGTTCAAAAGACATTTTCTCAAAACTCAATTTGTAAATAAACAAACTTGACCTCAAGTGATAGCTTTCGCAAGTAGAAAAACAGATCAAGTCTGTCATTTTAGTGAATTCTAAAAACTTTTGGTACTTATGGAAATTGAGAAAAATTCTAAAATTTACAAGGTTGAAAAGTTCTTGTCTAGTTTCAAATCTAACATACAAAACCCAAATTTAAAATTTTATATATATATATATATATATATATATTTTTTTTTTTTTCACCGCGATGTCAAAATTTTCTAAAATTGTGCAATGCTCCCTGAGGGGAAATCTAGCAAAACGAAGTTTAAGAAATTATCCTTTTTTTTTTAACTTCTAAACTCACATTTTAAAAGTCAACATTGAACAAAGATTATTGAGCAACATTTTACCAAAAATTTGTAAGAAAATAAGGTTAAAGTAGTTGAAAGAAATTCGGCCCGAGGGGTATTTCTAGAGATTCTACCAAGATTCTCGCACCAATCTCACAACTATAATTCATCAATCTCATGAAATAACCATAATACATAACAATCGACATATGTCAAGCTATTAACCATCAAGATTCACCAACAAGTTTACACTACAAAGTATGGAAAATCTTCAAATCATCTAACCTAGTATTCGGGTTTTAAAAGATTCCTTCAATAACCTAAGCTCATTTAAACATAAATAATTAGATTTAAACCATAAAACTTATAGGTCTAAAAGTTCAAGCTCTTCCCACTAACGTAGTATTTATCCTAGTCAAGGTAAGTCGTAAACCTCCAAGATTCGCCACAAGATTTTACCTTTCTCTCGAACTTGATCAATGGCAAGTGAAGTTGGATTGAAACAAAATTTATGGAAGAACGAATGAAATCTTTTCTTCCCTATTTGTAGCTTGAATAACCGGCTAGGGAAGAGTAAACAGTGGAGAAAATTGCTGAAAAATCTCACCTCTCTCATCTCTATAGAACTGGCCACAAGGAAGGAAGAGAATAGAGTTTTGTATTGGTGATTTTCTCGAATGATGAAAGCAAGAATAAAGATAAAATATGAAGCAAGACTCTCTTTTTCTCTCTCTAGTTATTTTCTTGTGAAGTCAAAATAAAATGGTAAAATGAAGAGTAATTGAAGTTTTGTAAAGGATGAGTGGTGGAGATGATGCCAATGGCCACCCTTCCATTGCTCGTGACTCTAATGAAATCTATCTTATTCACTAGTTCGCCTTTTCTCACTTAACTCCCTTTAATTCCAATAAAAGGCAACATACACTCCACCTAATTATCTTTTACCCTCATTGACTAACCCAGACTTGACTCTTGATTCTCTCCCTTTTGGGTGCCTTGACCCACACCCTCGTTCTCAACCTCGATCTCAGTTGCAGCCTACTGTCCACAATTTTTATAGAAGATGGACATAAAATAAATGTGAAAATAAACTAAATTAAAATACACTAAAGCAAGGTAAAATAGAATAAAAGGGAATGTAATGAATTAACACAAAATCGAATAAGCAAGTTAGCAAATTAAATTTTTGGAATGAACAAGAGAATTTTCTAGAACCGCCCAACTTTCATACATATATATATATTGAGAGAATCAAGTGCATGTGGTGGCATATTTAATACAAAGAACATACCAAAATGTAAACGCCCTACCATTTTACCACACAAAAGCATAATAGTGAAAGTAGTAAATAAATATGCACCTACCAAGACGAGAATCGCCCTGGTGGTTTCTTTTTACAAAAAGGTCACAAAACATACTACACGTAGATGCCACAAAATACAAATAGTCATGTAGTCACAAGCATAGGCCTCACAAGCCTCACCCACCTAATCCACTTACAAAACATTCAAAAGACTAAGACCTCATAGTCTAGTTCATAACTAGATTTTCACCCTACATCTACGTGGATTTAAGACCAAACAATATCAACATTTGGTTGTACTAATCATTACATCAAGTGCCAAGTTCAAAACTCCTAGAATAGATATAACTCTAGGTTTTACGACAATTCCTTATTTGGTGTTCGAGACTTCCACACCTTAAACATGCACCCATCTTTCTCCAACACTCATCTGTAGGATGAGATTTTTGACAGAAATCACACTTGGCAGCTCTGAGTCGCCACGCAAGAGATTCACTAGATTTTAATTTCCTTCATTTATCTTCAACAGCATGTTCATCTTGGTTAATCTCTTTACGCTTCCCTTTAACATTGAGAGGGCTTCCCAATTGATTTCTAACTTGAGTGTTAGGAGTATCTCGAAATTCAATTTGGGTAGTTGAGTGCACCAGATCAAATTTATGTTGCATCTCCTCTAGTATGGCTTCATATTTCTTCTTCATTTCCACGTACTTGCTTATTAACTCAGTCTTTCCTTATATTCTTGTTCCCATCGTCCTTCCCAATATTTAGCAAGTTCCGTCTGAAACCCTAAGTCCTTTCGAAGAGTCTCTATATCTTCGTGTGAATCCGCCAAGTTCGCCATGTCACTAATTCCTTTAACTCCCGAATTTAACCTGCTAAGGAAACCAAAATCGCCAGGTTAATATTTAATCACAATGGAGCTCTAACCATTTAAAGCTCAATTCTTGGAAATCCAATATAAGGACTTTTATGAACTCGGGAATTCGAATCCAACTAACCATCAGAATCACAAATACTTACTACTTCACTATTCACTTAACACTCAAACTAACCCCCACAGTCCGATATTCTAAGCTTTAAGCCTAAGATACACTACAAGGATCTGAAACCTAAGCTCTGATACCACTTGTAACAGCCCCACCTCTACCAAGGGCGAACCTATCGTGATCAACTCTCGTCCGGGACTCACTACAAACCCTCAAGCATATTATAGATTTCAAATAATCATACTTCAAGATCTCTAAAATAATAATACATGCATTCGCTCTTAAAGCCTTAATTGAGGTCCAACAATAAATGATAGTTAACTTACAAAGGTAAATCCTCAATAATATCTATTAAAACTCTTATAACATCAATTTCAGGTACAATAAATCTTTAACTTTGAAATTTAACATTAAGCCTATACAAAATTTATGAAAATCCTACCAAAGTAACTAAATCCTCGATCTCGTTTTCCACTTGAGACACAAGGAAAACAAAGCTGGGGTGAGCTAGCCGGTGAGGCCAAGGAGAAACATGCAAGCACGTAATCAAGTAGGTAAGAAAGCTAGAAAATTCAGATATAAAAGCACGTAAATCAAACATTCACTTGTACTATTGCAATTTTCACCAGGAGATTGTATTCTCAAGGAATCACTACTCGAGGGCTCACATTAGACAAAAGTCTTGGAGCTGGGTTCGGAGAACCCTCTTCGAGCCTCTCTATCTACAGTGAATTTGTGCAAGCACAGTGACCAGTTCATACAGGAAAAATACACAGTACGGGTAAGGATACAGGGCTCTCAGAAGCCAATTTCCGTGATTAAGCAGTTGAGTCCATTCCATCCCAAACGTTGACCCTCCGTCAACTTAGCACAGGTAAAGTCCGTAGAAACTCCACTTAATACAACCTCCGTCCAACAATTCACCCTCTCGAGCCCGAAACCAAACAGGTAAGTTTAAGAGGTAAAGCTACAACGAGCAATACCGAACAAGACCTCTCCAATAGGTCAAGCTCAAAGAACAGTACCTAAGGTTCACCAAGCTTCCCGACCAAGCCCTTGCGGGGGTCCCAAGGATCCCAATAGGTTTTGGCGTCCCCATTTATCACTTTTAAGTCGATGGATTATTCCAATCGACATTCGATTCTGATCAAGTCAAGTACAGTTCCAGTCAAGTCAAATAACAATCATGTACATGCAAGACAAGTAAAGAGGACGAAGCGATAAAGTACACTCTCCTCAACAGGGTTTCATTCAAATAAATATAAGGTAATTCAACAAGTCATGCACTTGACACTCACCAAGTCAAAGTCCAAGGCAAAAGCACGCAAGATCAATTGAGATTTTCCGGGATCTTCTCGATCACCTGAGACAAATAGGAGTATTTTAATTCAAATCACTAAAGAAATATTTGATAGATGTCTTTTAAAAATGTTTCAAGTCAAGTTCAATGAAATTCCATTTTGAGCTGAAATCTTTGAAAAATTGTAACTTGAGCTATACAAGTCCAAATTTTGCAAGCTTGGTACCGTTGGAAACCTCTCTTAAAGTTATAAAACTTTGTAGAAGACGCCCAATTAAAATTCTGGACAGAATTTGCCCAGATTTTAATTTAACAATCTGCTACAGTGACAAAACAGGACATAGCAGGCTGTCCGACCAGGCCACTTTGAAAATTTACCAAAAATTACAGAAAACGAATTGGCCTCTCAAATTTTCACAGTTTATAGACCTATGTAATAAGTTTCAAACGCCACCGACGGAACTCAATTCCAATACTTGAGCAAGAAATTAGAGTAGTTCAAACAGGGCAGGTTCACAAATCTGAAATTTCTGTTTTCCAGTTTTGCAGGGCAGGGTTCTAGGCTATATTTGAGCGACGAATTTTTGGTCAAAAACCACCAAATTTGGTACACTAATACTTCCATATATAGGATAGGTTCATACCAAAATTCAACTTAAAATTCGATTGGGAAGGCAGCTTTCTACGTGCCTAAAGTGAGCTGGTTCGCATATGATCAATCCTGCAATTCCACTTCCTTTTCTCATCACTATCTTTAATACATCTAAACCACTTCCGATTGACCCCAAATTCGAACCTAAACTAGTATTGAACTTCCTAAGCCTAATGGTGATAAAAAAGAATACTAGTTTTTACCAAATTTTTGCACAAAACAGGCCCTCAAGTTCAGACAGCACACTAGCCCAAATTCCAGCTTTCCTTGTTCCACTAACCATCAATTTTTGCTTAACCCATGAAGGGATTTTGTGTGGGGTGAATTAACAACTTAACCCTCAAATTTAAACCTCACAATTAGCCTTTGAGCTTGCCAAAATCACAACCAAACATTAAAAGTAAAACAGCAATTTTTCTTCCTCATTTTCTTCCTTTTCTTATCCTTCACTTCTAGCATTCATTTCATGCCTCAAATCAACTTCATTTAGCCTAATATTCGAAACCAAGCTAGTATTAGTTTCCCTTAACCTAATGATGATCAAAATGGTCACAAATTTTATCAAAATTATCACAAATTAACCCCCAAACATCGGGCAGCATAGCCCCTTGATTTTCCAGATTTCACTTCCAATTTAGCAACCCTAATTGCAACCATTCATGAAGGACTTTTTGTGGGAAAAAGTAACTGCTTAATCTCCATCATTTAAACATCAAATCCAGCAATTAACCTAGCCAAAATTCAGCCACGAAATTAAGCCAAAATCAGAAAATTTTACCCCAAAATTCCATTCTTGCTACGGTTTCCTCTTGGGTTTTGTCCAAAATCCAACAACAACTTTCAACTCAAATTCAGACAATGCAACAATAATCATGCTAATTAACACCATTACAAGCTAGTGGGAATCCAAGAGCCCACATTTACCATAATCATCAAATTCCACAAAACCACTCCATGAAACTTAGCACATACAAATTTACAAACACATAAGTCAAGGTTTTCTAAAACCTTTCAACATCCCAACCTATCATCATGCTTGTAAATGAAATTGAAGAGACTAAAGTTCAAGTTCTAGCTTATACCTCTTCAAGAAACAAGCAAAGTTCAACCAAGAAATGCTAAATTGAAGCTTCCAAGTGCTCCTACTCCAAGCTTCGTATCCAAGTGCAAGCTCAAGCCAAGGTTGATGAAAGAGTGTTTGTGATTTTTGTGAGAAAATGAAGAGGAAAGTTGATGGAAAATGAAGAGGAAAATGAAGAAGGGAGTTCGGGTCAGGGAGAGGAAGAAATGAACAATTTTTGAGCCAAATTTTTTTTTTAAGAGTAAGAGAAAAGGAAGACAAGACACTAGTCTTGTCTTCCCTCAAAAGTCAAACTTTTATTAATGCCTAATTTATCTATTTTGAGGGAAAATAAATGGCTTAATTTTGCTTGAGATTAGGGGCTAACTTTTGGCTAGGAGGGGAAAGAAGAAAAGAAAAATTTTGTGAGAACTAGAAGGAATTAGTTGAAAGGAATAATGATTGGTTGAAATTCTAAGTTTAATGAAGTTAAACCAAATCTTAATCAAGGTCTCAAAATTCTAACTAATCTCTCATTTTAATTCACTTCTAGTCACCAAATTACATTTCTAACCTACGAGTGATCATCCTTACACTCCATCGCTACGTCACTCACTGCCCGAATTTTTACCTTGAAAAACGTGTTTTCTCATTTTCTGTCTAATTAATACAGAAAGGGCAAATTTTAAAATAAGATGAATGGAATGTTGAAAATCTACCTGAAAAATTAATATAGAGCTAAATTAAGTTTTTCTCAAAATGAAATAAATTAAACAAATAAAGAAATTGAATTTTCATTTAAATTTTCTAAAAATTCGTTTAAATGTAATTTTAAAATAATTAAACGAATTAATAATAATAATAACATTATTTGAAAATATTAAGTTGTAATAATATCAAAATAAATTTTTGAGGCTGTTACATTCTCCCCTCCTTAAAAGAATTTTGTCCTCAAAATTCATACTTGAATTATAGATTAATGCTTGGTATTTCCTCCGAATTTCTTCCTCTAACCCTCAAGCTACTTCCTCAACACCTTGGTTCATCCACAATATTTTCAATAAAGAAATTTACTTGTTCCTGAAAATTTTCACCTTGCTAAACAAATAATTCTGAATGCTCTTGCACTTTTTCTTCCACTTCCCAAGTCGCCTTCTCGACGTCATGATTTTCCAAACATTCTTAACCAAAGAGATTTTCTCAGTTCTCAAGTCCTTTACTTCCTGCTGCAGAAGTCTCCTAGAAGTCACCTTGAGCACCTAAGGCGATTACCCTCAATGACCATCAAAGGTGAATTATATCCAATTAATTTTCTTAAACCTTCATAGAGCTCAATTGAAAAAGGGAGATCCACACTCTTAAACATCTACATAGCAAAGAGGAGATTAAAGTTTTTTTTTTTTTTGAAAACCATCAATTAAAGAAGACTTAAAACTATAAAGACCTCATTTCATCCACAATTCAAACTCGGATCAAATCGACATTTTCAAAGTAAAGTTATAAGTTTTAAAAGAACATTTTTTTTTCTTTAAACTAGAAAATTCTAACTTTTATATCCATAAATCAAAATTACCAGTTGTATACCACTAGAAAATAGACTCAAAAGTACTACAACTGTTCAAAAGACATTTTCTCAAAACTCAATTTGTAAATAAACAAACTTGACCTCAAGTGATAGCTTTCGCAAGTAGAAAAACAGATCAAGTCTGTCATTTTAGTGAATTCTAAAAACTTTTGGTACTTATGGAAATTGAGAAAAATTCTAAAATTTACAAGGTTGAAAAGTTCTTGTCTAGTTTCAAATCTAACATACAAAACCAAATTTAAAATTTTATATATATATATATATATATATATATATTTTTTTTTTTGATGTCAAAATTTTCTAAAATTGTGCAATGCTCCCTGAGGGGAAATCTAGCAAAACGAAGTTTAAGAAATTATCCTTTTTTTTTTAACTTCTAAACTCACATTTTAAAAGTCAACATTGAACAAAGATTATTGAGCAACATTTTACCAAAAATTTGTAAGAAAATAAGGTTAAAAGTAGTTGAAAGAAGTCGGCCAGTAGGGGGGGTATTTCTAGAGATTCTACCAAGATTCTCGCACCAATCTCACAACTATAATTCATCAATCTCATGAAATAACCATAATACATAACAATCGACATATGTCAAGCTATTAACCATCAAGATTCACCAACAAGTTTACACTACAAAGTATGGAAAATCTTCAAATCATCTAACCTAGTATTCGGGTTTTAAAAGATTCCTTCAATAACCTAAGCTCATTTAAACATAAATAATTAGATTTAAACCATAAAACTTATAGGTCTAAAAGTTCAAGCTCTTCCCACTAACGTAGTATTTATCCTAGTCAAGGTAAGTCGTAAACCTCCAAGATTCGCCACAAGATTTTACCTTTCTCTCGAACTTGATCAATGGCAAGTGAAGTTGGATTGAAACAAAATTTATGGAAGAACGAATGAAATCTTTTCTTCCCTATTTGTAGCTTGAATAACCGGCTAGGGAAGAGTAAACAGTGGAGAAAATTGCTGAAAAATCTCACCTCTCTCATCTCTATAGAACTGGCCACAAGGAAGGAAGAGAATAGAGTTTTGTATTGGTGATTTTCTCGAATGATGAAAGCAAGAATAAAGATAAAATATGAAGCAAGACTCTCTTTTTCTCTCTCTAGTTATTTTCTTGTGAAGTCAAAATAAAATGGTAAAATGAAGAGTAATTGAAGTTTTGTAAAGGATGAGTGGTGGAGATGATGCCAATGGCCACCCTTCCATTGCTCGTGACTCTAATGAAATCTATCTTATTCACTAGTTCGCCTTTTCTCACTTAACTCCCTTTAATTCCAATAAAAGGCAACATACACTCCACGAATTATCTTTTTACCCTCATTGACTAACCGTAGACTTCGGCTCTTGATTCTCTCCCCTGCTTTGGGTGCCTTGACCCACACCCTCGTTCTCAACCTCGATCTCAGTTGCAGCCTCGTCTACTGTCCACAATTTTTATAGAAGATGGACATAAAATAAATGTGAAAATAAACTAAATTAAAATACACTAAAGCAAGGTAAAATAGAATAAAAGGGAATGTAATGAATTAACACAAAATCGAATAAGCAAGTTAGCAAATTAAATTTTTGGAATGAACAAGAGAATTTTCTAGAACCGCCCAACTTTCATACATATATATATATTGAGAGAATCAAGTACGTGACGGTGGCATATTTAATACAAAAGAACATACCAAAATGTCGCTTGCCCTACCATTTTACCACACAAAAGCATAATAGTGAAAGTAGTAAATAAATATGCACCTACCAAGACGAGAATCGCCCTGGTGGTTTCTTTTTACAAAAAGGTCACAAAACATACTACACGTAGATGCCACAAAATACAAATAGTCATGTAGTCACAAGCATAGGCCTCACAAGCCTCACCCACCTAATCCACTTACAAAACATTCAAAAGACTAAGACCTCATAGTCTAGTTCATAACTAGATTTTCACCCTACATCTACGTGGATTTAAGACCAAACAATATCAACATTTGGTTGTACTAATCATTACATCAAGTGCCAAGTTCAAAACTCCTAGAATAGATATAACTCTAGGTTTTACGACAATTCCTTATTTGGTGTTCGAGACTTCCACACCTTAAACATGCACCCATCTTTCTCCAACACTCATCTGTAGGATGAGATTTTGGCAATCACACTTGGCACTCGGTGCATGCATAGAGATTCACTAGATTTTAATTTCCTTCATTTATCTTCAACATGTTCATCTTGGTTAATCTCTTTACGCTTCCCTTTAACATTGAGAGGGCTTCCCAATTGATTTCTAACTTGAGTGTTAGGAGTATCTCGAAATTCAATTTGGGTAGTTGAGTGCACCAGATCAAATTTATGTTGCATCTCCTCTAGTATGGCTTCATATTTCTTCTTCATTTCCACTTGCTTGTGCTAACTCGGTCTTTCCTTATATTCTTGTTCCCATCGTCCTTCCCAATATTTAGCAAGTTCCGTAAACCCTAAGTCCTTTGAAGAGTCTCTATATCTTCGTGTGAATCCATAAGTTAGCCATGTCACTAATTCCTTTAACTCCAATTTAACACGCTAAGGAAACCAAAATCATGGGTTAATATTTAATCACAATGGAGCTCTAACCATTTAAAGCTCAATTCTTGGAAATCCAATATAAGGACTTTTATGAACTCGGGAATTCGAATCCAACTAACCATCAGAATCACAAATACTTACTACTTCACTATTCACTTAACACTCAAACTAACCCCCACAGTCCGATATTCTAAGCTTTAAGCCTAAGATACACTACAAGGATCAGAAACCTAAGCTCGATACCACTTGTAACAGCCCCACCTCTACCAGAGGCAACCCAGGGTATCGGTGATTCTTAACTCTCGTCAGGACTCACTACAAACCCTCAAGCATATTATAGATTTCAAATAATCATACTTCAAGATCT
Source organism: Gardenia jasminoides (assembly GCA_013103745.1). Taxonomy (NCBI): domain Eukaryota; kingdom Viridiplantae; phylum Streptophyta; class Magnoliopsida; order Gentianales; family Rubiaceae; genus Gardenia; species Gardenia jasminoides. The sequence goes on from CM023101.1 coordinate 6,383,011, forward strand.
CTAAAATAATAATACATGCATTCGCTCTTAAAGCCTTAATTGAGGTCCAACAATAAATGATAGTTAACTTACAAAGGTAAATCCTCAATAATATCTATTAAAACTCTTATAACATCAATTTCAGGTACAATAAATCTTTAACTTTGAAATTTAACATTAAGCCTATACAAAATTTATGAAAATCCTACCAAAGTAACTAAATCCTCGATCTACGTTTTCCACTTGAGACACATTGGGAAAACAAGCTGGGGTGAGCTAGCTTCGGTGAGGCCAAGGAGAAACATGCAAGCGTAATCAAGTAGGTAAGAAAGCTAGAAAATTCAGATATAAAAGCACGTAAATCAAACATTCACTTGTACTATTGCAATTTTCACCAGGAGATTGTATTCTCAAGGAATCACTACTCGAGGGCTCACATTAGACAAAAGTCTTGGAGCTGGGTTCGGAGAACCCTCTTCGAGCCTCTCTATCTACAGTGAATTTGCGCAAGCACAGTGACCAGTTCATACAGGAAAAATACACAGTACGGGTAAGGATACAGGGCTCTCAGAAGCCAATTTCCGTGATTAAGCAGTTGAGTCCATTCCATCCCAAACGTTGACCCTCCGTCAACTTAGCAGTAAAGTCCGTAGAAACTCCACTTAATACAACCTCAGTCCAACAATTCACCCTCAGCGAAACCAAACGGTAAGTTTAAGAGGTAAAGCTACAACGAGCAATACCGAACAAGACCTCTCCAATAGGTCAAGCTCAAAGAACAGTACCTAAGGTTCACCAAGCTTCCCGACCAAGCCCTTGCCGGCTCGGGTCCCAAGGATCCCCAATAGGTTTTGGGCGTCCCCATTTATCACTTTTTAAGTCGATGGATTATTCCAATCGACATTGATACAGTCAAGTCAAGTACAGTTCCAGTCAAGTCAAATAACAATCATGTACATGCAAGACAAGTAAAAGAGGACGAGCGCGATAAAGTACACTCTCCGCCTCAACGGGTTTCATTCAAATAAATATAACGGTAATTCAACAAGTCATGCACTTGACACTCACGAGTCAAAGTCCAAGGCAAAAGCACGCAAGATCAATTGAGATTTTCCGGGATCTTCTCGATCACCTGAGACAAATAGGAGTATTTTAATTCAAATCACTAAAGAAATATTTGATAGATGTCTTTTAAAAATGTTTCAAGTCAAGTTCAATGAAATTCCATTTTGAGCTGAAATCTTTGAAAAATTGTAACTTGAGCTATACAAGTCCAAATTTTGCAAGCTTGGTACCGTTGGAAACCTCTCTTAAAGTTATAAAACTTTGTAGAAGACGCCCAATTAAAATTCTGGACAGAATTTGCCCAGATTTTAATTTAACAATCTGCTACAGTGACAAAACAGGACATAGCAGGCTGTCCGACCAGGCCACTTTGAAAATTTACCAAAAATTACAGAAAACGAATTGGCCTCTCAAATTTTCACAGTTTATAGACCTATGTAATAAGTTTCAAACGCCACCGACGGAACTCAATTCCAATACTTGAGCAAGAAATTAGAGTAGTTCAAACAGGGCAGGTTCACAAATCTGAAATTTCTGTTTTCCAGTTTTGCAGGGCAGGGTTCTAGGCTATATTTGAGCGACGAATTTTTGGTCAAAAACCACCAAATTTGGTACACTAATACATCCATATATAGGCTAGGTTCATACCAAAATTCAACTTAAAATTCGATTGGGAAGGCAGCTTTCTACGTGCCTAAAGTGAGCTGGTTCGCATATGATCAATCCTGCAATTCCACTTCCTTTTCTCATCACTATCTTTAATACATCTAAACCACTTCCGATTGACCCCAAATTCGAACCTAAACTAGTATTGAACTTCCTAAACCTAATGGTGATCAAAAAGGATACTAGTTTTTACCAAATTTTTGCACAAAACAGGCCCTCAAGTTCAGACAGCACACTAGCCCAAATTCCAGCTTTCCTTGTTCCACTAACCATCAATTTTTACTTAACCCATGAAGGGATTTTGTGTGGGGTGAATTAACAACTTAACCCTCAAATTTAAACCTCACAATTAGCCTTTGAGCTTGCCAAAATCACAGCCAAACATTAAAAGTAAAACAGCAATTTTTCTTCCTCATTTTCTTCCTTTTCTTATCCTTCACTTCTAGCATTCATTTCATGCCTCAAATCAACTTCATTTAGCCTAATATTCGAAACCAAGCTAGTATTAGTTTCCCTTAACCTAATGATGATCAAAATGGTCACAACTTTTATCAAAATTATCACAAATTAACCCCAAAAATCGGACAGCATAGCCCCTTGATTTTCAGATTTCACTTCAATTTAGCAACCCTAATTGCAACCATTCATGAAGGACTTTTTGTGGGAAAAAGTAACTGCTTAATCTCCATCATTTAAACATCAAATCCAGCAATTAACCTAGCCAAAATTCAGCCACGAAATTAAGCCAAAATCAGAAAATTTTACCCCAAAATTCCATTCTTGCTACCGGTTTCCTCTTGGGTTTTTGTCCAAAATCCAACAACAACTTTCAACTCAAATTCACACAATGCAACAATAATCATGCTAATTAACACCATTACAAGCTAGTGGGAATCCAAGAGCCCACATTTACCATAATCATCAAATTCCACAAAACCACTCCATGAAACTTAGCACATACAAATTTACAAACACATAAGTCAAGGTTTTCTAAAACCTTTCAACATCCCAACCTATCATCATGCTTGTAAATGAAATTGAAGAGACTAAAGTTCAAGTTCTAAACATACCTCTTCCAAGAAACAAGCAAAGTTCAACCAAGAAATGCTAAATTGAAGCTTCCAAGTGCTCCTACTCCAAGCTTCTTATCCAAGTCCAAGCTCAAGCCAAGGTTGATGAAAGATTGTTGGTGATTTTGTGAGAAAATGAAGAGGAAAGTTGATGGAAAATGAAGAGAAAATGAAGAAGGAGTTCGGGAGAGGAGAAGAAATGAACAATTTTGAGCCAAATTTTTTTTTTAAGAGTAAGAGAAAAGGAAGACAAGACACTAGTCTTGTCTTGCCTCAAAATCAAACTTTATTAATGCCAAACTTATCTATTTGGAGGGAAAAGAAATGGCTTAATTTTGCTTGAGATTAGGGGCTAACTTTCGGCTAGGAGGGGAAAGAAGAAAAGAAAAATTTTGTGAGAACTAGAAGGAATTAGTTGAAAGGAATAATGATTGGTTGAAATTCTAAGTTTAATGAAGTTAATCCAAATCTTAATCAAGGTCTCAAAATTCTAACTAATCTCTCATTTTAATTCACTTCTAGTCACCAAATTACATTTCTAACCTACGAGTGATCATCTTTACACTCCATCGCTACGTCACTCACTGCCCGAACTTTTACCTCGAAAAACGTGTTTTCTCATTTTCTGTCTAATTAATACAGAAAGGGCAAATTTTAAAATAAGATGAATGGAATGTTGAAAATCTACCTGAAAAATTAATATAGAGCTAAATTAAGTTTTTCTCAAAATGAAATAAATTAAACAAATAAATAAATAAATAAATTGAATTTTCATTTAAATTTTCTAAAAATTTGTTTAAATGTAATTTTAAAATAATTAAACGAATTAATAATAATAATAACATTATTTGAAAATATTAAGTTGTAATAATATCAAAATAAATTTTTGAGACTGTTACATGTTTAGCCCATCACCTCATTAATAAGCCGTTCTCTCTTAATCTCTCCTTCGTGCACCTGGATTTTCCTGTTTTTACCATGCTTTGTCGCCGCCAATTTGTCACAATCATCTATTTGCTTGCATCTTTGGATGATGTATTCTTCTGTCTTTCAATTGCCTTTCGCTTAATTGCCCATGCCTTTGCCCCAGTTTTACTCTCATGCATTTCTTGTTCTGCCGTGTCTGATGAGAAGGCCATGCAGGTAATTTGCCCTAGAGGTGATGCGAACTGTGCCACCAAATCTTTTACAATAGCTCTCCTACCGGTGATTCCTGCTTTCTGATTGATGATGGGCCTATTGTCTCCGAACCATTTATTAATTTTGCCTGGGTAATAGTTCCCAATGCGCCTTTCCTCCTTCAAATCTAAATTTTTCACTCTCTCACTCTTCTTTGTTCTTGCTGTGCGTCCTTTTGTTTTGCCCTTGCCCTTTTCTCTGTTCTACTACCCTCTGGCCTTCCAGTTGTTCTTTTTATTTTCCTTCTGTTTCATGAATTTTTTGCTTTCTTCCCCGCCCTTTGAATAGATACTTCCTTGTTTATCTTTCTCAGTAGTATATAACGCGCTACTCTGTACTTGTAAACTTCACCTACAAATAGATTTGTGTGTTTCTCTCATCAATTTCATGGTAATTTTTTCCAACCATTTCTTTGTGTTGTTCTATGTTACTAATTGATTCTCTGTCTTCTTCATACTTAGTATTGTTTCTACTATTTTACCTTTAAATTTTTTTTTCCATAGATGTTTCTTGGTCCATCTGCATGTGTACATTCTCTCTTTGAGAAGGGGAGGGGACTCCTTTCGTATTGCATTTTTGTTCTATTATGGATTAACAATGCTTCCTCGCTTGTTTGTTAGATAAAATTAAAATTTTCCAATCATGATGTGTTGATCCTTTGTTTTACCATTCAGTCTATTGTGATCCAGTTCATCCTTGATGATGTATTTCTATTATTTCTTAATCAATGGTCTACAGAGTTTTTCCCCCTTCCTTGACTGATAGTTGATATACTAATGTGTATGGGCTATATATGTTAGTCTAATAAGATCTCCTGTTGCTGTTATGATTCTTTTCACTTTTCTTTTATATTATAGGTGCAGAAACTGCTTGCATCCTTTTTCCTTCTGACTCATCGTAAGGTTAGTTGCTATTCTTCATTGCTCCTATTACGATTAGTCTTCTCTTTTCACAGTATCTTCTTTGGTGGCCCTGTTATTTTGGCCGACGAATTTGCTTGGGATGAGTAAAAGCAATGAGTTATAGTTATTTGTACAGTTAATTGTTGTTTTTCTTGGCTGTCTACAACATGAATATACATATATATACATATATATATATATATGTATGTATATTCATACATTTTTTTATTGATTCTTTTCCATGCAATGAGTACCTTTTCTGCTTACTAAATGAATTTTTTTTTCCACACCTTCACTGCCAAACAAAATAGATGGCTTCGTAGGGAAAGAATAAGATGTTTAGGTACCTCTCTATTTGTGCCTTGTGCTAGTCGCCACTGATGTGTTTCGATAAAATAAAAAAAAAACTCCTTTCATCTTTTTTTTGGTCCCATGATGGCTTAACAGTGCTTTCTTAGTTGTCTGTTTGATAAAATTAAATTTTTTCAATCATAATTTGTTGATCCTTTGTTTTACCATTCAAGGAGCTGCAATCTAGTTCATTGTTGATCATGTATTACTATTATTTCTTAATCAATCGTCTACAGAGTTTTTTTCTCCCTTCCTTCACTGATAGTTGGTATACTAATGTGTGTGGGCTATATATGTTAGTCTAATAAGGTCTCCTGTTCCTGTTATGATTATTTTCATTTTTTCTTTGATATTATAGGTGCAAAATCTGCTTGGATCCTTTTTACTTCTGAATCACTGTAAGGTTAGTTGGTGTTCTTCACTAGCCCTATTACGATTAGTTTCCTCTTTTAACAGCATCTTCTTTGGTGGCCCTGTTTTTTGGGCCAACGAATTTGCTTGAGATGAGTAAAAGCAATAAGCTATGGTTGTCTTTGTACAGTTAATTGTTGTTTCTCTTGGCTGTCTACAGCCTGAACACACACACACACACACATATATATTTTCTTTTATTTATTCTTTCCCATGCAAGGAGTACGTTTTTCTGCTTACTAAATTATTTTTTTATGGCACAGTTTCACTGCCAAATAAAATAGATGACTTCATAGGGAAAGAATAAAATATTTAGGTACCTCTCTATTAATGCCTTGTGCTGGTGGCAACTCAACATTATAGAAAATATTTTTATCTGCCATCTGCAAGGCTACCTTATTAGAGTGGCAGGAAAGAAAAATTATCAGTATAAGAGGAAATCTTAAAGAAAAAGGAGTTGTACTAGAACCTTTTTATTCTTTTCTGCAGAGTGAATCTAGATCTATCAATTCCTCTGTTCTCATTGTTACTTGGGACTGTTGCAACATAACATCTCTACTATTAATTGAAGTTCACAAATAATTCTTAATGTTGCACAGAATAAATTTAAAAAATGTAGTCGCTGTGAATGTGAATGAGGAGAATTTGTGACAAAGTCAGCTAAATGCAGTTTAGAAGATGGGTGGTCATTTCGTTTGGATAGTTACTTGGTGGAGAACAGTAAAAAATAGAAGGGAAGTTAAGTTGTTGAGAGGATTATCCATTGGTCAGTACCTGTTACTGATGGGATCCAAACTAAAATAGCTGTTAGACTTTATCTTCATGACTGGTTCCCCTTTGGTGATTCTGCGATGTCTGCAGAATCCTCTTACAGTAAATTATCTAGTCTTAGAGCTCATGATGGAAAGCTCGGCTCATATGCATTTCTTTATTTTTTTTATTATCATTAATATCGGCGCGTTTGCTCAATTCCTTCGTTTTTCCTGCTTTGTTTCTCCTGCCAACACGCTTTGTTCAGTGCTTCTAACTTTTTTAAGTGCCTATATGCCTATACTGTTTTAGATAGGACCCCTTATGTTCTTTGTATGCGTTATCTTACAATAAGCTCTCATTTAATTTTTCTCTTCCCTTTTCCTTTTAGTTGCTCTCATTTAATTTTTCTCTTCCCTTTTGCTTTTAGTTACTTGCTCTTATGGCGAATCCTTCTGAATTTGTACTTAGACGCATTCTCTTAGCTTTTGCTCTTATTGTGCTTAGATTTGCTTCGCTGTATTTAGCTACTAAATATTTTTTCCTCTTTTTGTCTTTACTATTTCATTCAATAATAGCTCCGGATGGATTTAATTTCCTATTTACTCTTGAATTACTCCTTTAAGTTAGATGGATAGGAATGCACGCCACCGTCAACGGTATGCAGAAATGTCATCTCATGAGAAAGATGAGTTATTGTGCCACCGGCGCGAGTCTTATGCATCAAAAGGAGCTTCTTCATCAAACCAGTCTCAGCCAGCTGTTTCTGCAGGGAAATAAAACCTGGCAAAAAAAAAAAACAAAAATCTTATATTACTAGGACAGCCCTCGGCCATGTAGAAACTGGAGTTTGCTTTCCAGAATCAGGCTGTCCAGCTTCATCTTAGTATCGGTGTTCTGACCTTAGTGGTGATTATGTGCACGCTAATTTGTTCAGTTTTTTTCTTTTTATTACCCTCATATACTATTTGTGACGCCCCACCTCTCCCTAGGGCGAACCCAAGGGTTTCGGCGGAATGCCTGCCCAACTCTCGTCAGGACTCACTACGAAATCCAAACATCAATCCAAACATTCATCCGTAAAATCATCATTAAAAGTTATTAAAATTACTAATAAATTCTCACAAAATACAAACCCCAAAATTACATCAAAATTACATTGATAATAACTCCAAAATTCCATAAACCATCAAATTCATCCATTAATTTCAATCTTATACAAAATGAGGAAATCCTACAAAAGCACTAAGTTCCTCAATTCTCGTGCTCCACTTTCAGACCTGTTAAGGAAAACAAAACTTATGGGGTGAGCAAAGCTCAGTGAGGTCAAGAATTCATGCACAGGCAGGTTAAAGCGGTAACCAAATCTTAACAAAGCAATAACAGTAGAAAACCTGGAATTCACACAAAACAATACAAAAGAATCACTATAAAAGGATACAATTTGCCGTTCCACCTTTCTGAAATTTCCACAACCATCTTCGGTCCGCTCCCAAGCCGTAGTTTTCAATTGGAATGTTGACACTCCATCAACCACTATCTCACTGACCGTAGACACCACTTTACTCTCACCCGTCTACTTACACCCCCTGTACCGGGCCCGCTCATCAAAATAAAGTTTATCATTAAACCAAGTCGGGATGAGCGGCACCTCCCACTCAATAGAGCATGGTACATACTACTGCTTGGCGAATGAGTCGACGAGACTACGCTCCAATCGACTTAACCAAAATTTAACCCAAAACAGGAGGAGAGGTACCTCCCACTCACTTGAGTGTGGTACATACAACCGTTTGGTCTTAAGAAGTCAAGAACAAGCACAAGTACAAGCATTTAACGATTTCAATTCAAGCAAGGGTGAGCGCGATAAAGTACAAGCTCACCAAGTCAAACAAGCATGCTTTTCAAATGAATTTCATTAAACCAAGCATTAAATAACAGGCACTTGAACACTCACCAGAATTCAGATAAATAAGAGAATGCACAAGAAGGTCAAACTTCAGTAGCCGGGTCGCCCTCGTCAAAAACTGGATCACCTGGCCAAAAACGAACTATCAAAGACTCGCCAAAATAGCTAAAGTTTGAATCTCAACTTAACTACCAATTTCACCAAAGTCAAGCTGCCACAATTTCTTGTCCAAGCCATATCTCAAGCTACACTCATCGGAATTGGGCAAAGCTTACGGCTACAAAAACTAGACTCGGAGTACTATAATTTACTAGAAGGGCTCATTTTGAGATTCACGATGTAAATTAGGCTAAAGTGCACAACAAGATGACGCGAAGGTATAAAAACAGCAAATTAGATTTTGAAAACAGCCTTTTTCTCAGATTTTCTGCGAATGATAGAAAATGATTTAACATGCAAGCCACATACTTTGGAAATCCCTTGAAGTCTAGTTTCTAACACCACCAACGGCACTCGATTTCGACTCCCGAGCAAGAAATTATAGCCACTTAAAGTTGGGTCAGTAAGCTGCCTGACAGCTTGGTTTTCCAGGTTTGAAGTGTCAGTTTTGGAACACTATTTGGGCAGCGAAACGATACCAGAAAAACACCAAATTTTGCAGGAATAAACCTCAATATGTGAACTACATTTGTACCAAAATTTAGCAAAAAAATCAGACGGGAAGGCAGTGATCAATGTGGCCAAAGTTGACTGAAAATCGTGAGTTCAATCCTGCCATACGAAAATCATTTCTTGTTTCAACCTTTGGTTCATCCAAAACATCCCTCATTCCATTCCATTTTCAAAACCAAGATTCTAAAAACATTTCTTGATCAAATGAAGGTTAATTGATAGCAAAATTTTGGATCAAAACCACCCCCAAAACAGGACGGTCAAGTTGGACAGAAATGAAAGCAGATTTCCAGGTTTTTGAACCTCATTTCATGCACATTCTAACACACCAATTGAGGGGGTTTCTTGACTAGGAAAATGCCAACTTAAAGCCAACATTCCAGCTCCCAAAACCACCAAAACCTCATGAAAAACCGCTACCAAAACAGGGGAAGAATTCGTTGAATTCAACCCGGTAGCATTTCCCCTCTTTTCTCTCAATTCACCTCATTCAAAGCCTCCTAATCCTCTAGCCTCAACATTTCATCAACATTTCATCCAAAACACACTCCATTACACATGTATATTACACAAGCCAATCATCAAGAGGGGTGGGAGTTCATAGAGCCCACCATAACATCTCAAACCGACAAAACTATCATCAAGAACCACATGCTTCAAAACTAAACATTGAAAGCTAAGGAAAGCTAAGGAATTAGGGTTTTGAGAAGCCATTACCTCAAGAGTTCAAGGGTTGTTCAAGCTTTTGTTGCCTATAAACCTTCCTTCCAAGCTTACCTCCTAACCGGCTCCTCTCTTCCTTGATGAATCTTGAAGTTTCAAGTGAGAAGGGGGAAAAACCACACAAGATTCCTTGGTGTTTTAGTGATGATTTAGTGAAGATTGGTAGTGATTTTGGTTGATGAAAATGACGGCAAAAATGGAGGGGAAGGATCGGCCAACAAGAGGAAGAAAAGGAGAGGATTTAATGGCTTTGTTGACTTTTGGTACTTGGTTGGTGAAAAGGAAGGATAATTGAGTTTATCCATTAATGCCCATTAATGACCTAAAGCTTATTTGTCACGTTGAGGTTAAATCGCGCAACGTGTCACTACTATCCCAATTTCTCTCACTTATATACTTCAATTGCATACCCTAACTTTCATAACTTACGTCTAATAGACAACCCTGGCTTCGGAAGCGAAAATACACAGTCAAATATTGAAATTATCGGCGGAGTTTAAACGTGCAAAATGAAACTTTGACAATTTTATGCTAATGCAATGTACATAATAAAGTTAAATCATTCCAAATCAATAAAATTGATGTGAAATATATATATTATCATTTTTTTGAAATATTTTATTTTATTATATATATTATATATTTTTTTAAATTAAAATGGTGATATGGGTCCTCACACTATTAATCAAATTCCCCTCCTTCCCAAGTTGCCAATCCCAATAAATCATCCATATATACTTGTTATTATAACAGTACATTATTACTTTTATATCCATATATCATTGCCAGCTTTTACACATATTTATAGTTACATTTTCCTTGAATTTTTTTAGGCACTATAATACCGTGATCATTTCATTTCGACTATTTACAATTTCTTTTTACTATCCTAGCTCATTTTCCTATTTTACTAAGTTAATTAAGCAAGTTTACTGTAGGATTTCCTTTTCCACCATTATTACCTTCTTTTTTGCTCCATAAAAAACTATTTTTTTTTCTCTCCATGTTTGTGCTATTCTTGCTGTGTAGAGTTCGCTTGCTTTATCTAAATCAGTCAAGCAACTTTAGAATTTCCACTTAAACATCCTTAAAAATTTATTTTTGTGCAGCCCAAATTCTGCTTACTGAATTGCCCCAAATTTTTAGCATTACTAGATCAACTTATCATTTATCTTAGAGCTCCCACCATCTTATTACTTCCTTTTACATAGCTAATGCGCCTTTATTTTATATAATTCTTCTAAAGTTTAATGGGCACTACTCTTGCGTAGAGATTTTTGCCTAGTTATTATAAAATGTGATCAAGTGTACTGCGAGCATGTTGTTCCGCATCTTTTCCAACGAAAGGCTTGGAATTAATTGTAGGCGATCTTTTACTAGTTTTATTTTCTTAAGATGATGGGTAAATAGGTAATTAATTTTAAGGATTTTACTTTTATTTTTTAAATTTTTTATAAAAAATTCTTGGGCACCGTGCTTTAAGGGTTTTAAAAATCTTCTCTACTTTTATCCAATATCACCAAATACACACAATCACTCATGGTACGTACAATTATAACTCATTCTTGCCTATTCCCACTACTGTTACTAAGCACTCCACCGCCAATGAAAAGAAGTAAGGAAATTTCATCCTTTATATTGTTTTCGAAGCCGGTGGGAAAGCGAGGAGAGCATGAGTGTTTAGTTCTTCTAGTTAAAAAAAATAAAATTAAAATTAAAAACAAAAACTTTCTCCAGGCATAGACGCGACTTTCTTTCTTTTCATCTCTATCCTCTATTCATCAGTTCGGAGGGGAAATCATTCACAATCCAAATTCAGCCATTATCTAAAACCATGACCATAGATTTCTTTCAAAAAATTTCCCCTTTCCTTTCTCTTAAAATAGATTTAGAAACCGCCACTGCCACTTAAATTTTCAGCCAAGGAATCCAAGAAAAAGAGGAAAAAACAGAAAAAAAGAGCAGAGCAAGAACTGGAGCGGCCTTTAATTCGCCGGAGTCCATTACCACCACCGTTTTCTTCACTGGAAAAGTACTGTAAGGCTTTCTTTTTTCCTTTCATACCGTTAATTTCTGCTAATGAGCATATGGAACTGGTGAGAATTATGTGACTTGTTTGTCTCCCTTCCTTTTTCTTAGCACCAGTTTTCTGTCATTCTGATGTTTATGCGTTTATTTTGACTGTAATTTTCGCCGCTGTATGATGGGTTTGTGTGGTTGCTGCAAATTTTGGGCTGGCTATGATGGGGTTTGTTGAAACCGGTTAAAATTTGTTAACGCACCTAACCTGCTTGAAGAAATGCCAAAACGAAAACTTTGAATCAAAGCAGCAAAATTGATGAATCTTGTATGTCTGTGCGTGTGAGGAATAGCTCTGGTCAATCCAAAGCTTGCCAGATCTTGTAAATTTTCCGGCGACAAAGGAGAGCCTTGAGAGATTTTCATGTACTGATATTCTCTTTTGTACCTTTTCTGCTTTTTTTTTTCTTTATTTTTTTGGTATGAAATCGAGTTTTAGTATGTGATTGAGTGTGTGAGAGTGTCCATGTGAGTTCGTTTTTATTTTGGAATGGCCGGACACGAATTCCTGGTGAAGCTCGCTGGAGAAAGGAGCGAAGTAGCAGTCCTGCATTTGAAGAAGACGACCCAATTCAAGAATTTGCAACTTTAATGGGGGTCCAAATCCGTCACCTTGTCCAAATCTGTGGATTTTACCAAATCCCATTGTAGGTCATTTTTCTTATTTTAATTTTGGAAAAAATCCAAAAATCAGTTTAACCAAACTTTTTTAAATTCATACCATTTTATTTAAACAAAATGGGGCATGATGGTGGGAATCATGCAAATATTCTATTTAGTTCTCCTTTTCTTTCTTTGTTTTTCAAAAATTTGAGGAAATATTCTATTTTACCCTTTTTTGTGTACGTGTCTCTTTGTGAGCTCAAATGAATGACGTTGTTTAGGAGAAGTGCCTAAAATCTTCTTTGTGTTTAAGGGAGAATTGAGCGAACCAAACGGGCATTGCAGATCATCATGGCTAGGGACAGAAAGAGGGAGGAGGAGGAGGAGGAGATTGTTGCTAAGAGGAAAGATAAACGCAAAAGAACGGATGAATTGAAAAAAGGCAAAAAGATTCCGACTTCAGGGGATGAAGAAGAAGCATCCAAGAGGAGGAAGGAAAAGAAAGACAAGTCCAAGAACTCCAAGCATCGGCACAAGTCTGATCATCCTAAATCCTCTAAGCATGCTAAAGGTAACTCTTTTATCTATCACTTGTGCCTGTTTTTAGTTCTGCTCTTTATCCCTTTTCTATCCCCTTTCTGCAATTTAACATCATCAATAGCTATGATTAATTGAGACTTCCAAAAGCGCTTTGCTTTAGTAAAATCTTAACTTGGTAACTGCTGCTGAATTCTTAGCCACAAAGTTTTATCCTTTTGGTGTTTGTTTTGTGTTTTTCTGGGTTTGTTACTTAATTTGCCTTTTGCTGTCTATGATGCTAGAATTGATGCTAATGGTTTTTGTTCTTCTGTAATCCTTTGTTTTTCCTTTTAATTCAAATCTAGTTATGCAGGTTTTTTAAGGGTCTTTTCCTTCCCAATCTATGGTAGAGGAGATGGCAATTAGCTGCTAATTATTGTATATTATATGGCATATCCCAACATACACTTACTTGCCTCTCTTCCATTCTTATTATTTATATTTGAATAAATAGAACCATGAAATCCTCAGTATGTAATCCAGAATATACAAATTGGTTCTCTACCCATTGGCCGTGATTTATACATTGCAGTCAGTAATTAGACTTGCTTCTTTTCTCTTTTCAAAAGCGGGTTGGAGCCAGGGTAAGGGGTGGAAAGGAGGGAGGGAGTGGTTGGCTGGGAATCGTAGACAACTTAAAACAATTAACTGACCTTGATTTTGTTTGACCTCGATTTTATTCTTTACTTCATGTGCATTTCCAGTTCAAAGCTTTTGCCCTTCTTTGGAAAAATTGCTTCTGCTTTATTAACCTAGCCAATATAATTGAGGGGTAAAAGCAAACTCCCTAAATTGGTTGACATTTTACAGGGTCTTTCAACTGAAGTTTGCATGTCTGTGACTATTAATCATACTACTTTTGCTATTACTCATTTCCTTTTTCTCTTTAGCTTACTTTTTAGCTTGAAGAGAAACATCAGTTGGTTGAAACTTCTTTACTTCCTCCACTGCAAAAGCTTTAGGTGATCCTATGCATTTTATTCAATATAATTATTATTGCCAAACTAGTTTTTGCAGTAAAACTCTCCATTGCTGGAGACTGAAGATACATGAATAAATTCTTTGAACTAGTCTTTATTTCCTGTGTCTTGCTATAAGTTTGATAGTTTTACTCTATTTCTTTGAGGCCCTAAGAAATTTTTTATCCATGAGAGACTGTTATTTGTTTCAGAGAAGAAGTCTAGTGATAAGCATGCAGTCACAAGACACAAGCATGCGGTGAGTTCTTGAATCTTACTTTTTGAACAGTGATTCATAATTTAACATCTGGCAATGTGAAACTCCAGCAGCTGGTCCAGTTCCATAACAGTCATTCAGCTTGTGATTTTTACAGTTATATACTTGTGAGATACTTAGAGCTATGTACAGTGTGTGGTGTTTAGTCAGTGCATTCTTTTGGAAGCTAGACTGCCTTTGCTTACAGTTTGATTAGATACGACTCATCTTCCCTCATTTTACTTTCATCTTTTACCTTGTCTCAGAAATTTAAGCATCAAGAACTCTCAAGCGATGATTACTTTTCCAAGAATAACGAATTTGCTACCTGGCTGAAAGAAGAAAAACATTTGTTTTTTTCTGATCTTTCCTCAGAGGCTGCCCGAGATCTATTTTCAGAGTTTGTGGTACGATGGAACGACTCCAAATTGGAGCCTCGCTACTACGAAGGCATTGCAACCGGTCCTCGGACATCCCATAAGTGGAATATTAAGTAGAGAAATATTACTTTGTAGGACTGCTTTTTCTAATTTCTCTATTATTCCAGTAAAAACCTAAGAAAAACATACTACTTTGATTACGGTTAGCTGTGTATTCTCAGATATGGGTGCTCTTTGATAACCATTCTCGCTGCTGGATCTCTCCTGGAAACAGACGTGGCTAGTTTATATCCTAGTCTATCCTCTTTTCATTCCTAGAATTAGCAGGAGGAACTTTCAGTCTTGTCGGATTAGCAATAGCAAATGTGACAACAATCATAATAGTGTCATAATATGGAAAATAAACAATCTGGTAGATGCAACACATATCGTTTAACTAGTTTCAACTTTGTATCCATTTTGGAAGGGGTTGAGACGTACACCATTCTATCACATGGTGCAATTACTTCAACTCGAGCACCTAGCCAAGGTTGACGATGTTAAGTGTTCAGACCGAGTTACTGCATTCATTTTTTGCCTTGGTATACCCCATAAACGCACAATTTTTCATTTCATAATCAGTTTCTGAACAATAATATAGAAATCTTTAGGCAGCAATATAATTCTATTTAAAATAATAAAAAAATTATCGTACCCTATCCAGTTCTAAAATGGAATAAAATTTGTAGGGATGCTTCCCTCTATTATCTTTACACAGGCTTCTTAAATGATTTTACATTTTCAAATCTTCCCCCTCCATGATCTCTTCCTAAGCTTTTGATATTTCCGATTGCTAATAAATGAAAATCGTGTAAGCTATTGCTGAATTCATTCTTTCATCATTGATCTTATATAATCTCTTCCTCAACTCTCCATATTTCCGTCATTGATATCTGAAAACCCTGTAAGCTACTGCTGCATTCATTCTTTCATCATCTATTTTTAAACTTTTTTGCTTTCCCATTCTTCAAACCCAAATATCTATCAACATCTTCATCAACATCATCTCCTCCCCTTCGTTTCTTCTTCCCTCCAGTTTCTTTCAGTTTCTGTCAAAGATAAATCATAAAAGTAATCTATTAGTGCACGCTTCCAAAGGTAGACTGCTAATTTGTGAGTGAGGGGGGAGGGTGGCCGTGCAGGAATGAAGTAAATGCCATCATGACGGTGTGTGAGTGAGAGAGAGAGTAGCAGCTAGGTGCAAGACAATCTAAATCAGTTATGGCAAAAGATGTTTAAAGCCAAAAATACAACTTTGTACTATTTGAGAGATTCTTTTAGCCTCTGTGACACGCTCCAATAGAAGCAAAACTTCTTCTTCCTGAGCTGGGAACTCAGGTAACTTCTTTCCTGAGACATAAAACAGTGAATCTAAGAACACAGATTACATCACATCTACAAGACATGCAGAGTGCAGGATGTGTTCATACCAATAAGCTTCTCTATTTGTATATACCACTCCAGCTCGTACTGATTGACTAATGAAATGGCAACACCTGATCATCCTGCACGAGCAGTTCTTCCAACCCGATGTATATAGTCCTGGAGAGCATTCATTCCATGAGTTAAAGCACATTATATACACAAGCAAAATATTTTGCACATATTAAATTACTAAGATGTCTGTTTCATAGGTACAACAAAACACAGTACAATAACTGCAAGGAATCAGACACAACCCCACATGTCCCTGACACAATCTCCTAACTTCCTCGTGACCTTAGGTCAAGCTGCCCATTGTTGACAAAGCACGACTTACTCATCCATGAATTACAACAAATGCCATTAGAATGGGAAAAAACAGCAGTATCAAAGATGATAGGAAAGCAAAGCCCAATAAGGGTAAAGGCCTAGTCTAAAAGTAATAGCAAATAAGAGAGAAAAAGAGCACAAAACATTTCTTCCAATAACTTAACATGATACTGTAACATAAAACGCAATTTAGAAGCAAAGACACAAGGCAAGCAGTCAGCATCCAGAAGAGCATAAGATAGAGAAAGGGAAGAGATGATTACTTGGGAAGAGATAAAAAAGCTGTAACAGACAAAACAGAGGTAGTCAAAGTTAAACCTTGACTAAAGCAATTAACAAAAACTTAAAAATTCTAGAGTATGGAAGGAAGCATGAATTTAGGAGGCCAACTTGAAAAACAAGGAAAGAAGGTGACCTTTGAATTTGTAGGGATATCATAATTAATAACCACATCAACAGATGGAATATCCAGCCCTCTACTAGCAACATCGGTACAAATGAGGATATTACATTCTCCAGCCTTAAACTTGTTCAAGGCTCCAAGTCTTTTTGCCTGTCCAGAGAAATCAAAACCTGAGAGCACACTAAATGGAGAAGCAATAAATGGAAACGATTAACCAGAAATGTAAGCAGTTTAAAACAAACCAGTTCATTATGACAATTTCTCAACACAATTAGTGGCCATACCTGGGTCATATGGCCATTAATAGGGATGGCCCTTAAGCCAAGGTTCCTCAGAATCAAAGCCAAAAGACCAGTTGCATCACATGTACGCGTGAACACCATCGACGTGCTTCCAGGCATCTCAGTCAGAATATAAACAAGATAGCATTCCTGCACAGGAAGTAATTTGATTTCAGAAGAAAGAAAGAAAGAAAAGAACAATGAGTGATTTAGCATATTTGTCCAATCAAATTTCAGTAACAGAGTGCCAACCACATATTATGACATGCAGAAACAATGGAAGCAGACAAGCACATGCCCAATCGGCTAAAAGAAATGTAACACTGCAGACAAGGCTTACCTTATATTTTGCAGGAACAAAGCGATACTGTTGCTTGAGCGTATCCACAGTGGAGTACTTAGATGCAGCTTCTATCTAAAAACAAATGCAAACAAAATCAGATTATCCACTCCCACAGAACATCGAAAATAATGGGGTAACAACCATACTATGTTCACAGGATTCCTCAGACATGCCCTCTGGAGCTTCTTGACCTGTAAAGCAAGAACCACAGTTTTTTCAGTAATTTCTCTTAACATCAAGCTCAGCTCACTGCTACACATGACACAGAAAGATCAGCTAATACAGTTCTACACAAGCAAAACAAAATAATCAGTTGACCATATACCTTCTTTGTCATGGTAGCAGAGAACAAATATGTCTTCCTTTCACGAGGAATAACATTCAAAATCTCATCGAGTGATTTCTCAAAATCCTCATTCAGCAACCTATCAGCTTCATCCAACACCTGCAATAAAAACACAGGATTAATGTCCTCTAGAGATAGATAAAGAACCTTCATATCTAGAGTAACAAATAGTTCACATCATACCGAGCCTGATCTGTTGCTCTTTTGGCAGAAATTGGGATCAAATCAGGAGAAAGAGAAAAAGTCACACATGTTCAAAGTGTGCAAATTTGTATACACATAGCTATCCAGGAAGCAAATGACCAATCAGTCCAAAATAACAAAAAAAATTTTCATCAGTGGACTTGAACTTATCCTAAGGCATGCATGCAGGGTTTTACAAACATATATCTTGCATAGAGAGAAAGGTCATCAAACACTACTCTAAATGGTTTCCACATACGAAGGAAACTTACAAGTACTTCAACATACCAGGGAAAACCTTTAGTATTTGAAAGATGATCAACAAGGCGACCAGGGGTTGCCACCTAGAAATGCAGAATGATGGAAAAGAGAAGTTTGAGCAGCAAAGAAAATGGCTGTGCCTTTGGAGACGAAGCAGTAAAGAGAAACTCTTAAAATGAAGAAGAAAGTAGAAAACCTAATAGAGGAGGGAAAAAAGGAAGAAGAATGAAACTGACAACAATATGGGGGCGCTTAGCAAGGGCAATGCTCTGGTCAGTTTGGGCGACCCCTCCAACAAGCTGGAAAATAATTGTACATCACAAGTTCATATATTATGTAAGCAGCATTAATCAAATCAGTTACAGAAACAAAAATTTCAAGTCTACAAAATAATTAAAAAAATAAAAGGTGGGGGGGATCATAGATATCAACATTTCTATTTTTGTTTAAGGAAATTGAACTATCAAATCAAAAATTTCCAAAAGGAAAAAAAAGGAAAAGAAGAAAAGAAGGCAGACCACAGCACACTTGACGCCAATCCCTGATCCCAAAGCTTCAAACTGTTCAGAAATTTGAATAGCTAGCTCTCTAGAAGCAAAAACAATATAAATTAAAAAATAATCATACCATAAAGAAGAATTACGTAAATGAATGGACAAATAAGAGAAAGGAAAAGGGAAGAAATAGAAACCGTGTGGGAGAAAGGACGCAGGCAAAGAAAGGCTGGGGAGCTTGAAGAAGAGCTTGGAGAATTGGGAGAGCAAAAGCAGCGGTTTTACCGGAACCAGTTTGGGCAAGTCCAATGAGGTCCTTGCCTTGAAGGGCATGAGGAATGGCCTCCATCTGAATCCTTGTGGGTGCTTTCCATCCCAAATTGTCACACACCTCCGCCAGCTCTGAGCACACCCCACTTTGAAGCTCTGAATTCTTTCCTCCTCCTCCTTCACCTCCTCTTCTTCTACTTCTTGTTTCTCCTCCACCATCATTTTCTTTCTGGAAAACAAATTACTAAATTTCAATAGACAGTAATTGTAAACTATTTATTAACTCGGACAAGCAGTTCAACCAGAGGAGTGGCTAGTTCGTGGTTTTTCCAGTTCAACCAGCCAGTTCACCAGTTCACTGCTCATTTTTTTTCAATTAAAACATTTAAAAGAGAGGGCCCATATGTTAACCAGAATTGGACAACATCCTTATTCCCCCGTATGACTAAAAATCTTTAAAAATCCCTAAAAATTTAAGTTAAATCTGGAAATGATATACAAATCTCTGAAATTTTGGACTTAAATCTGGAAATGGTAAAGCCAAAAGATGAGCATAATAGATACAAACAAGTCACGAATCCATCACAACTTTATAATGTAATATAAGTAGGTAATCCAAGTGGCAATTCCATTCAAAAACTAAATAATAGTGCATCATAAATTCCAAAGACAATCTCAAAAAACTCCAAGCAATTTCAACAAACGATATAATCATCATCATCATCAAATTGCCAACTTGGAACAAGGCTTAAAAGTCATCATCATCAAATTGCCAACTCGGGCATAAGAACAAGAATCTTTACATCCAACTTTCTTCATAATCAACACAAAGTACCAGTAAACGATTATCTTCAACTTCATCACTATCTTGATGACTTGATCATTCAAACCTTAAAAAACCCACAAGTTCATTATGATATATAAGCAATTCTTAACGTTAACAGAGAGAGAGAGAACAACCAAACATTTGAAAGTTCAAACCAAGGCTAAAATTTCAATTACAAGATTAGAACTATCAGCTAGGTGACAAATGATTTATAACCACAAAAAAAAAAAAAAAAAAAATCTTTTCCAATTTGAACCTGATAAATAACATGGTTTAGTCAATGAAGTACTAATCAGAACACAAAATTCATGGACTAGTGATGGTTAGTTAACTGACAATGTATACTTATGAACTACTACTTGTTTGAACTATAGTAGATTGGTATGACCCATCTAACAAAATAACGTTAAACGAAATGAATAGAGGAAGGACATTAAATAGATAATAGATTTTTTAACTATAGAATAATTTTCATTAAGAAAAGGTCTGACATTTAGGGGCTACATAT
Source organism: Gardenia jasminoides (assembly GCA_013103745.1). Classification (NCBI taxonomy): domain Eukaryota; kingdom Viridiplantae; phylum Streptophyta; class Magnoliopsida; order Gentianales; family Rubiaceae; genus Gardenia; species Gardenia jasminoides. The sequence goes on from CM023101.1 coordinate 6,403,250, forward strand.
ACATCTTTTACATGATTACTACACTTTACTAGTTTTCCTCTCCTAATCTGGTATAGTGAAAAAAATAAAAAGAAAAATAAAAAAAGAAAAGCAAAAGCATTTTCCATATCAATTTGCCATCAAGGTGTAAGCAATGTTTTTAAACTCGGACCGATCAGTGAACCGGAGGGGGGGCCGGTTCCCGGTCCGACCGGCCGGTTTAACGGTTCTCTGTCTTTTTTTCTTTTTTTCCCTCCTTCCCCCCTCAGCTATATAGAAACGTCATCCAAGCCAAGCATGGCCATGTAAAATGCATCATAAGCTGGTGAAAAATTTCACTAGAAATGTTTTCTAGCATTGAAGACATTGTTTCATAGGTTATCAGTACTTATGCCAAACATAAATAGGACTAATAAGCATAGTCCAAATACTAATTAAAATACATATCACAATCTTAAAAAGGTCCATAAAAAAAGTCCCAACAAACAATTGATTATCATCACATTCACCATCAAATTCATAGCTCATCATCAGTAAATTCAAAAACTTTCTTTGTCATTGAAAGACAACACCATGTATATGAATACTACTGCCTTGAAAAATTCTTCAACTCAACCTAAAATAATGAAGAATTCAATAAAAACACATAAGTCCAAATACAATTAAACAACTAAAGATTTAATTGCTACTTATCACCATTTAAAATATTTTTATTACCAATCATTATTTTCATCACCATCCAAAAGGAAAATAAAATATAGTGTATCAAAAAGAAAATAAAAAGAAGGCACAAAAAATTAAACAACGTAAATTTTGCATCTTGCCTCAGTGTCCCATATCATCAATTCCCAATTCCCATAAGAATTCAAATTGATAAACTGTACAGATATATAAAGACACAAAGCTACCAAAATTCTTGACATGAGCAACTGAACTGTCTACTATAAGCAAAATGCAGAAATAAGTTTTACAAATGACAAATACAAGTTTTATCAACCTGGCGAAATGGCTTATGAGGAGTTCTCCAGAACGCTGCCAAAACCAGTAGAATCTCGTATATAGTTGGAATTGACATGTTCAACATTGAGAAAAATCGAGAGCATAAACTGAAACAGCTCCAATTCCAAAAACTAACATGCTCAAAATACAAAACTTTCGAACCATTAACCATTTCAGCAGCTGGGCATGATAGCCATCTAAAATACTCCTTACAGTTAGAAATAGGAAATTTGACTATTCACATTCAGAATTGCCCAGCAAAGTTCAGTTCTTTCTCATTCTTTTCTTTTCCTCAAATATATAAGTTGTATTAATCGCGATTAAAAAAAAGCAATTACAGATTTTGCCAAATATCATTTTACCAAATAATTTCAACAACAAACATTGCAAAACCCAAAATGTATAACAACGAACAAATGAAAGGATTTGTACCTCAAAATAAAGTAGTTATCAGGATCTCTAGACGCTTGCTCCAGCGAAAACTACAAAATTAACACTTCAATCGGAAAATAAATCCAAATATACCAAATTTAAAAGAAAAAATTGAGAAATCAGATATTAAATAAGGATTTGTGATTACCTTTTCGCCGGCGAGGGATTGAGCTACAATGCGAGCATGGTCCCAGCGAGTAGTGGACTTGGTGAGGCGTTTGAGCAACAGGGCACCTCCGATTAACACAAGGGACTTGAGCACCACTCCCCGCACTTTGCCCCAACCGTTTGAGCTCGGGCTCGGGTTGAAGTCAGGCTCCGACGACTTCTAAGTCGCAGATCCTGGTACTGATAGAATCATCGTTATCTTCTATGTTCGCCTGCTATTGTGGGCCGTATGCAGGAGAGGAGAAAGGTGTCCAAGACCAAGCGACAAAGAACTTTTTATAAACGCTCTATTTTTTGCAGAAGCGCCCAAGCGGAACCGTGCCGGGCCTCTTGAAGGATTAGGAACGGTCGGGTCTTATCTAAATAAAATAGAAAAAGCGGGGAAGAGAAGAGGAGGACAAAGGTGCCTTATCGAAACGAAGGGAACTTGTACCCCTGGAGAGAGGTGCAAACTTCAGATACCGACCTAATAGCCGTAGTCGTAGAATCCCCACTCTTTATAGGATAGGAGTGGAGTGTGCCACCTTTGAAAAACTCAAAATCGTCCTCCCACATTAAAGCAACCACGAGTTCTAACTTGAAGTAGGTCTAGAACCTCTAAAGAGAAAAGCAGACTAGAACCAAGCCAAATCAAAACCAAGCCTGAATCAATACATTACTGATTGAATTTGCGCTAAATCTAATACATTTGAATATATATTACATTCATAAGTGAATAATTGTCACTTATTTTTGAAACAAGTTTTGCCTAGAAAATTGTCACTTAATCTATTCAGATGTTCTATTTTCTTATCAAACAAATTGAATGCTTAAGATCCAATCCATTAAATTTAAGCATCAATCAGTGTATCAAACGCCTTAAATAGTTAGCCTCTGGGTTTGGAACTTGATAGTCCTGATTAGCTATTAGGGCTCCTTTTTGCCTTAATTTTTTTTTTGTCTTAATGTTGTTTGCTTTAAGTTAAGTTTTCCAATTTCATAAAAACTGCCGGTTCACGATTCAAATAGTTTTTTATGATTCATACGGTCTGAACGATTTATAACAATTCTATATTAAAGTCCGCTTTTATACTAGACCTGACCCCATTGCCGGCTCACAAAACTGTTGAACCGGTTTGTTCGACTGATTTCAAAACATTAGGTGTAAGACTAGAAAGTGAACACATACAGATAATAACAACAAAAAACCAAAAAAAAAAATTAAAGATAAAAACACAAAAAATTCGCAATGAATTAGCACTAAAAAAAATGCAGACAAAAATCTCCGAAAAGACAAAGAAAATGTTGAACTAATCAAGGGCTTGGATCTCGTAAAAGAAAACAGAGTTTTCACCACCTTGCTTGCATGCCCATTCGAGATTATATTGTAGATTGATAAATGTAAGGTTCTAGATTTAGTAGATTGAGGGCCCGAAGGATTGGAAAAAATCCTAAAGCTGAAGGAAGAAAAGGGAGTGGGGATCTAGGGATGGGCGGTGGCTGGACTGCACTAGGATAAATCAATTGAGGATCCCTTTAAATACTAGTAGGGTTCATTTAACGGGTACTCGATGATCACTTTTTAGCTATGTATCGAACCGGTCGGTCGACTGGTTGGATCAAAAACCGGTCAGGCATCCGGTCTGAGTTAATTCTATTACCTGAAAGTTCAAAAACTGGTCAATTTTGGTTGAAATCAGGGTTTGACCGTGAACCGGGATTGAACCGGCTGAGTTTTTCATTTTTTTCACTTTTCTGCCTTTTTTTCCCTTTTTTCCTTTGACCTTTAATTCTTGACTGATTAAAAAAAAAGATGAGAAAAATACCAAAAAAATGGACAAACCCTCTATAATATTCCATTTTGTTGGTGTTTGGATGTTTAATTGAATTCTGTAATATTCTTTTTTATTGAATTTGTTCTAAATTACTAGAATTGAGTAAAAGTTATTTGTTAAAAATTTGACAAATTTTCAAGAAAACAATTGATTCTTGGATATAAATAAATTTCATTTGAGAATTACTGGTTGTGCTTAGGTATTTCGAGAATTCCTTTCTTTTTTTTTTTTGACATTCAAAACTGCTGCGGACCTTTAGAACTGGATATTTTTCCCTCTTTAATTTGTAAGAGCCAATTATTTTTGTTTGAAAATTGTCTTCTTTTGCCTTCTTTTAAGTGGTAGTTGTGCATTGCTATTTTTGCTTTTTTTTTTGTTAGTTACTTATTTGACTTTTTGGCTTTCTTTAAACTTTAAAAATATAGGAACAATAAATAGATATGTGTGCATGTCTCTCTCTCTCTTTCTACATACATACATATACATACAGATATATAGAGTGAATGGAAAGCTTACTTAGCCCTGTTGCTCCAAAGGATTGCACAGGATGATCAAAGGATAGTTATCCTATAAGTGTACATCTTCTCTGTAAATGGTTTTGATGTATATAGAAATATAATACTGATTTTTTGAAAAAGAAAATACAAAAGCACATGCCATGCACGTGTATAATCAGCTAAAATAATTTTGAGAACCAAATTTGCTAGCAAGGAATACGCTTCTTTTAGCTTGTAACTTGTGCGTAATTTTTTGTTCAACTTTATCATGTATTTTTTCTCAGAACAATGAGCAATATTTCAAAAACAATTACCTCCAAAAGAATTCTCTAATAAACAAGGTCAAATGCTTTTTGACTACATATTGATCTATTCTCATGTGCAACTTCATATCCAGTACTTATGTCCTGGCTTTAACAAAAGACTTTAGGTTGTGATAGAAGTTTAACCTAGCTCTCCAAATGTTTAAGATTTGGGGCAGTAGTCATATTGACTTTTCTGGTCTTCAACATTAGAATAGTCAAATGCCTTCAGGTTAATGGCTTCCACAACTAAAGTATATTCAGGTCCCTTAAGTTTGAGAATCAATTTTCTCACTGAAGCACTAGAAACACATACAATTTGAATTGCAAGTCCATTTTACTCCATTTTGCACTAAAATTGTCTTTCAACTTCTATTATGCCATTTTCTGACTTAGCTATACCACATCTAAACTTTTGCTATAGTATCTTCCAAGTCAATTACACCCTAGAGCTGAAAATCATAATCAAAGAGCACCTTTCCATAAGTTTCCTCAATCATTGAAGAGCTGCCCAAATCATCACAAGGAACAGAGATATTTTTATTAGTTTCATGAAAAGAGATGTCAATATCAATGTCGGGAACAGAGATGAAGAGGCATCTCGATTTGGTAGAATAGCATAGAGGTACTATAGCATATTTGGTGGGGAGAAATGATAAGATGTTGCAGATAAGCTTGTCTGGAAGGGCACTGATCCTATCAACACCATGGTCATGGTCACCTAAGCTGGTTTCAATAGCATTTGTCTATAAGAGAGGAGCCATCTTTCTTGAAGCACATGGGCTTTTGCCAAGAGACCTTGAGGATCATTAAGTACAAAATGTATAATTAATTATGATTGCGTGCAATTTTTGCACGATGTTTAGATGTAAAGAGTTATTATTCCTTTTTATAACAAATATTTAACTCTTCCGAAGATCTAAAATTAGACAATTAGATAAGAACACTGCTGGAAGAATTAAGTAGAACTAACGGAGATGTTCATTTTCTTCAAAAATTGGAAATGGTAAGTTCAACTGTTAAACCCCAGTTTACACTGGTACTTTTCTCCAACTTGTCTTGCTCACTTCTCATTCAACTTTAGGATTACTTCATCTTCCTAATCATGCTAAATGGTCTATTGGAAAAACCAAAGATAGGTGTTAAATTTGCATGTATTGCTAATCACAATAAAAAACAATATGTGCTAATTAAGTGTGACGAAAAATATTAGCCACAAAAATCAGCACTTTGCCATCATTCCAGGGAAAAAATTAAACTTTTTTTGTGGGAAATTACGAGTTAGGAGGATGAAAGCAACAATCAATTTGGAGCTAAAGCAGCAATGAATTTGGAGCTCAAACAACAATGAATTTTTGTGTTCATAGAGCTTAAACAAGATGGTTTATCAATGATAAAGCTTAATGGCCTCACAACAGATGTTTCCAACAATTAAGTGATTGATCAAATATCTTATTTTCTATAATCTTTGTACGGCTGTTTTCCAAGAGCTATTAGTTTTGGAGTACACGCAATGCTTAATTTTGAGAGGCACTATTATTCTGGGCATACCTAAGTAAGACAATTCGTTTGCAAAGTTGCATGTAAAGTTAATGTAATTTATTGGAATCTAACCCCAAAGAGCTCTCTTCAAGTTAATTGATTGGACTATAGTTCAAGTAAAACCTTCATTTATCTGAATACATTTAGTTGACATGAAAATAAGATGAATGTTTGGTTTTAAGTACGTAATAAAAAAAGGATAATATATAAATGTTTAAAGATGTTAACATAATTTATTATTTGGATGACTACGTGACCAGCCTTGAAAGACTAAATAATGTTTTTCCACAATTCTAGTACTCCCTCCGTCCCACTTTGTTAGGCCTGTTTTCCTTTTTGGTTTGTCCCAAATTGTAGTCCACTTTCCAATTGTAGAATATAGTTAACCTGTAATTTCTCTAAAATGCCCTTAATTAATGGAAGTTGTTGTTTAGTATTACCTACTTTATCATTTAATGCAAGCATTAGTCTTTCTTTATCATTTAATGCAAGCATTAGTCATACTATATTTAATTAAGGGTATTTTAGGAAGATATAAATATTTCAACAATGTTACCTAACTTTTCTTAATCTGTGTGAAAAACAAACTAAACCTAACAAAGTGGGATGGAGGGAGTATAATTTGCAATTGCAATGACAGAAAAAGTTCATTTATTGTGTTATAATAACAGTAGGAGCTTTTGTAAAGAAAACTGAGAAAGGCATAATAACTTGTTTCGAGACTTGGATCAACCCAGTTCAGAAGTCAAAGGTCAATGAATTCGCATTGAAGTTGGACAAATTTAAGAGTTGGACGGCATCATCATGGTGCCATAAATATATATTAATTTTAGATAAATATCTTAAACTTTATTCCCAAACATTCAAATTCAATGCCTTTTGAACCTAACACAAATTTAATGTTTAAAAGCTGTAAATATGATTTGATATGCTTAGAACTAAATTTGTAAGACCTATTTGAAGAAGTAACGAAATTAAAGCTATAATTGAAAATCTAGAAAAGTTTATAGAAGCAATTATAATTGTTTGAAATATTTAGAGGTCAAACAGAATAATAGAAAGGTTTATTGAAAATTCACTTCATTTAAAAAATTAACTTCATTTACTCATTTGAAAGAGTTGCCTAACTTCCTCGCATCCAACTTTTTGTCTTTCTTTGTCTTCTGTATCATTCCTTCTGAATCTTCTAAGTCATCTTTTTTCCCCCTTTCTCTTTTTAACTTTTAATCTTTACCTTGTTTTCTTCCTTCACCAAATGAAAACATCATATCATCTTATTATTTACATTATTTTTCTCTGGTGTAAGTTTTTTATTCAAAACTTAAATTAACATGCTCTTTTGACTTTCTGTACCTCTTTCTTAGTCTTCTTTTTCTTTTGATTTTTGAATCTTCATGTTGGATCTGTAGTAGATCTTGCTTGATAGATGAATTAAGCTTGGTTTTATTTTTTTTCAATAGAATTGAGGAAATCAAAAATAGAAAATTAGCACAAAAAAGTGACTCAAAAAAGAAAAATGAAAAACACAGTTATCACCGGTTTTACCAATTCCTGGTTTAACCTGGTTTTGACTAAGTTTTTAACAGGAAACCATAGATTTTTGGAGAGACTTAGATCGGATGCTTGACTGATTCTCGATTCAATTGGCTAGACCAATCAGCCTAGTCTGAGTTTAAAAACATAGATAATAACAATTCCATGAATAGTTATACAAGCTTAAGATCATCATCTATTAAGTGTTCTGCTAGCTCCTGCTTTGCTAGATATGGAATGTTTTAATTCTTTGTACGTAGATTACAAATTTTCTAATATTATTATACTATATACTGTAAAACTTAATTCCTATTTTGCTAAAATTTTCTTACTAAAAATGTAAAGCATTACAATTTGGAGATTAGTATTTGATTATTTAGACTAGACTTTGATAAGTGGCATATTTTTTTGGTGAAAATTTCTGAGTTTGTGAATGTAGGAGCAAGTAAATACTTGTTTAGCATGTAAGCAGTGAGAAAAAAAATAAAAAGTCTCAGAAATGTCCATAAAGAGTTTTATGATCATTTATAACATATAAAAACGAAAAACTTAAAAAAAAAAGCAAAAAACTTAGAGTCAAATTCATGAAAAGAAAGCACAAATTTGTTTGTGTAGCTGACAAAACCAATACTTGGAGTAAGTTATACCTTATGGAACTTCAAAAGGAAAAAAAACTTCCAAAACACTTTCTTTCCAAGATATGAAAAGCAAGGTGAAGCTCTTTTCAGATAAAGATTTTTTGTTTCAGATAAAGATATGCTAAAACATGCTATGTTAAATGAATAAAATTAGAAAAACAAGTTACAATATATCAACCAAAGGAGCAGAGAGTCAAATGTTGTTCTTGCATCAACTCATCTCATTGTGACGAAAGAAAAGAAAAATTTAACAAATGTATGAACTTAGAATTGATTCTGCTAATTTTGTTCTCAAAATATATTATTTTAGCTCATTATACACTTGCATCGCACGTGGTATTGTCTATAGTACCATTCGGTAACTTATTTTTTTGACTGTTTGTTGTTTTTTATCAGCGAAGCCAGCTTAGGATGCAACAGATTCCTTAGATGATGAAGCTTCTTCTATTACCAACAAAGAGGAGGGATTGGAGTGCCCTATATAATGGGAGGCCTTCAATATTGTGGAAAATCTACCATATACACTTTGTAAAATTTGTGGTGAATTTCCCATTTTACCAATCCAGCTTCCTATCTTCATATTGTGCCCCTATTACAAGGGAAACTTCTCTCTTCTCTGGATGCTTGAGAGTATGAATGGTGACAGGGTGAAGTTTCATTCTGTCTTCTATGGGGATCAGCAGCAAGTACGATCATCCGGTGGGAAAGCAATTGGAAGCTCTAGCATCTGAGGTCACATTACATGCATAATGCATCAGATAATACTCGCATTAACAGTTATATTGCTGCTGAGTACTCCATTTTTTCATCTAATAGTCAAGCTCACCACAAATGTTAGTCAATTGTTACATAACATAGGGCACGATTTTTTGACAAAGGATATATAACAATGTGAATTTCTGTGTGTCTACTCTCAAATGAATTACCTTCCCTTGTTTCCCTTCTCTTGGGTGAAACTAGCTCATGTTATAATTTGATCAAACCATGAAACATAATGAGTTAGAATGCTGAACAAACATATCCCAATATTGGAATTTAAAAAATGTGAGATCTAACTACTAAATCTGCTTGAGTATTAGTTGATGGGGCCGCACGTGTTGCATGAGGTTGCCCAAGTATTGTGTTCATTTTGTATGCAATATGTTTAATAGGATGGAATTACATACAACTTTTTATAGTGAAGGAATTATTGAGAATCCATGATGAAACTCAAAAAAAAAAAAGAAGGTGAAAGGTGTTCATATCTCAGAGGATTCAGTTCTTCGACTTCCACTTCAAATATGTATGCCAAAAGAAACTAGTGACGCTACCTGTGATTTATAATTGATTTATTGCAATAAGATCAAACTAATATAAAGGTCTTTTCCATCACTGTGAATTGGTTTGTTACTATTCCCAAAGGTTGCAATGCGACCAGTATCATTGAACTTCTTGGGAAGACATGGAGATGCAGCCTTTACAATGCCTTCAAGAACATGGCTCAAATAACATCATATTGGTTCTTAGTCACAACGACTGATGTATAATAAGGTTATGGACGGGCTATCTGGTAACCATACTGCTGATTGCTCAACCAAGATGTTTTGCACATATTAGTTGTTCATTCTGAGAAACTGTGGCTAACGATTCTTGGCCTTTGCCTGTATAAGTAAGAAGAAATTACAATTATTAGAAATTGTGTGATGTTGAAGTTTTTTCTGCCTTTTTAAGCTATACTTCAAGGCAACTAAGATTACAGAATTTATGATACATAATTTCTTGCCAAAATATAAATCCACTACTTACACCTGATGCAAAGAAAAATAGCATAATCAACTATCATTGTTCCGTTCATTGGATGATTAAATAATAGCAAGAAAATGTTTAGAATTAGTTCAAGGCAGTTGACTCACCAAATTGGAGTACTTTGATTTGTGTATCACCAAATCAAAACCTTTGCTAAAGCCTTCACCGATGCTGCACATCAACTCAAGACATCTAATTAAAAGAAGAGACTCAATAATAAAGTAAATCTTTGAATTAATTAATATAATAAGATTCATCTAAGGTGTTTGATAGAGGCATTTTCTTAAAGAAAAGAGGTGAAGTATCACGTAGAAATCAAGGAATCTAATCAATGAAAGAAACTCCAAAATTAAAATGATTGCTAGATACGAACTGAACAACGGTGGAGCTAAATCCAGCCTCCACAATCTAAATTCACATTCTTATAACCCTTAGATACTTTTTCAATAAAAAATTAGCCTTTTTCTTTTTAGTGAAAATATATAGTGCTAATTTAGGTTTAAAATTTACATCATTATGACATTTTTTATTCATTTTGATAGCATTTATTTTTTTCCTATTATTTAGTGAAGGGAAACGGATGAAATGAAGCTGCATGTAAAACATAGAGTGAGAGTTTTTTTTTTTTTTTAACATCCAATTTGTTTCTTTTTATCGTATAAGTGGAGATGAGAGATTTTTTAGATTGTATTAAGAAAATATTTTTACGTTTTTGGCACTTTGCACTTCAAATTGATTGAAATATAATTTTAGAAAACACTGCCTGATTAATAATTAGGATGATAGCATGAAAATATTTCAATTAACTAAAATTTATAGTTGATTTTTTAAACATCTCTTGTTGTGTGAAAGACATGTTTTTATATTGGCAAAAGTTCTAAGTGTTTGCTCTGCGCACTTGTAATCCAAAAATCCATTTGATCAGCAGAGCAAACACTTAGAACTAGAAATTCTTGTTATTTGATCAGCAATTAACGGAGAGACAGATTTCTTTATCAGAGATATAAAGGGGTTTTCAAAGACTCAACATTTGAGACAAAAAAAAAAAAGTGAAATCCTTATTGATAGTTATCAACTAAGCACTTTCCTTGGGTGAAAAAATCCATATGAGAAGAAAGGCTGTTAAACCAAGCAAGTTTTGTTAAAACATTTAATCGTTGAAAAATGAAAAGAAATGGTTTCTAAAGGATTTGTCTACAAGGTTTTCATAGGGTTGGAATTTGAGACACCAAAAAAAAAAAAAGAAAAATGCTTAAACTGACCTCTTATATGCAGTAATCCAATCACAATCAGCATGTTAAAACACCAAAAACTCCAGGCTTAGTTAAGGGAAAGCGCGGCAAGAAGAAGGGCCACAGCGAAAAGTAGGAGATGGGCATAGAAGTTTCGATCTTTCTAGCATTATGTGACGGTTCGGTTGATCAGATGGACTCACAGAGCAAAGTAATAAAAAGACATAAAACTCAGCCCCACCATTAGCATTAGATCAGAATAATAAGGGTACAATTGTCATATGAGGGCAAGATGGGAATATCACGCGTAGCTGGGTTTTATAGTACAATACTTCAGGCACAATACGGAACTTCCACTGCAACACAATTAAGGTGAAATGCCAGAGTTAGACACCTTGTCAACAGGCGCGATGCAGGAATTTGGTCTTTTTTTTTTTTTTTTTTTGGGGAGGGTGGAGGGGAGGTGAATGAGAAAAGAAAATTTGTAAGGAAGAAAATTTTAAAATTTTTGACTCCTTAATAAATCATCCTTTGATTAAATCTGTGTGATATAGAGTTAGTTTACGAAGATCTTCTTAAACCAATAGAGACTTGATGCAGATGATGACAAAAATATATACATAGCCACGCAAGCGTTTGGACTTTAACGGAAATTGACACAGAACTGCTTAATTAGAAGGTCCTAGGTTGAATTAACTTTGCTAGATTAGTATTAATTATGGTCAAGATAACATCACACAAGTTGGTTGTGCACGAAGAAAAACCGGCCTCAGTGAGAGAAATAAGAGGCAAATTTTCTCTTATTTTCTTGAACAAATGTTGGGTATATTTCTCTTAAAAATTTCTCAAAAATTTCATAAGATAATTTGTATGTCTATTCATCCTGCTAGTAAAAATTTAGTGAGTATTTATATACAAATAAGTTTCCATATTACTATAAAAATCTGAAACTAGTTTCCAATAAGATTTAGTTTCATTATTTTAATACAACTCTTGTATTTAAAAGACTTGAACTTATTTCTCAAATTTAATTTGTCTCATAAATTAAATTATAAGTTATAAAAATTTATCTTTCAAATCTCTACTTGAAATATTTTTAATTCAGTTAAAGAAGTTCTTAATGTGTGTGGTCTATTAGGTTCTTATATACATTAACAATAAGTATGAGTTATAATTCTTAATAAATAAGAACTAGATAAATTAAGACTCTTTTTAATTTATCATTGATTCCAATAATCAATCAACTTATTCTTATAAATAAAGATTAGCATCTAGCAATGCATCATAACCATTCAAGTAATGAGAAAAATAAAGTGGATGACTTCATCTTTCAATGAACATTTACCATGTAACTATTATCCTTTTGCTACTTTATCTCATATTAATTTTGGAATAATTTGTGCCTATTCTTGCTCATATCTTATACCAAAATATAACTTAGAAACACTTTCTAAAACTCTTATACTTAATGCTAAGAATTCTGAGTTATACTTCTATAAGTGAATAGACATGAGATAACTTCTCTCCCATGAGAGAAGATAAATCCTTATATGTTATTTACTATCATTCCATACTTCAAGCATATACTGATATGCTAATGATGTGAGCATTTCATGTTACGGAAGTAATTATATAACAAATAAAGTATAACTATTTATGTTCAAACTACTATGATAATCTTAAGTCAAATGATCACTTAAATAGACGTCACTTAGGGATAGATGCTTTGGATAGGATATCTTTATGTGGATCAATGCAGTGAACTTGATCATTTATCAAGCAGCCACATGCTAGTTTAGGTGTCTTACATACCTCAGTAGATGAAGTCTTCTGTGAGGACCCGAAAATTTGTGAAAATTATTTTTCAATTTTTCACTGTGGATTATCTGCATTTATTGATTTCCCGATGAATGATTTGTGTACCTTATTTGCATTGACTTATTTATTGATTTAAAGTTTGGAAAAATGATTTTTCTTTAGTCTCGATGATTTTATTAGTAAGTTTTCTTTGAAATATTTGCCCGGTTTTCTATCAGTTAGCGTTAAGTGTTAATTTTTAAGATGTGACGTGGATCCTAGTTAAGATGAAACCTAGAATATGTAGAGGTTTTAAAAGATAGAATTATGATAGGATAATGTTGGATGAAGGAAATCTAGTTAAGGATAGATTGTCACGTGAGAACGTGTCAAATAAGCGAAGTTGGGAGATGGGCCACCAACTACCACTTAAAGGAGGAGAACATGCTTGATATTTCATTTTCTTCTTCCCCTTCTTTGTTTCATCCAAGAGAGAGAATTGAGAGAAGAGAGAAAACTCCACAAACTCTTCTTCTTTGCTCTCAAAAAAAGACTCCAAATTCTTGCAAAATTTTGGCCAAGCTTGCTTAAATCTTCCTCCCCTTCTCTTGCAATTTGAAGACCATTGACGCTTGAGGCAAACCCGAGCTTTAGGAGGTGGATTTTGGTGGTTTTGGTGACTCTTGGACATCATCATCTTAGGGCTTCTTGCTTGTGGGAAGAGAGGTAATCTTCTCCAACCTATCTCATGTTCTATTGAGTTGATTATCTTGTAGTGCATAGCTTCATTGGTTGGATTTTTGTTGTCTTGGTTGCTTGAAGTGGGCTCTTGGAATTCCCACAAGGTAGTAGATTGGAGGATTTAGTTGTTGTAGCCTTGCTATGAAGTGTGAAATGAGATTGTTGGATTTATTAAGGAAAGTGACTGAAAATTTTGATGGAAGAATTATTATTGCATATTAAGTGTTTGATATATTGCTCCACTTTTGTGTCAACTTGAGCTGCATATTTGTCTATGAAAATGGCCAAACAAATTCTTGTGCAAAACATGAAAGTTGTAGAGGATTGAGTTACTTTCTACTCACAAAATTTCAGAACAATCTGAGCACTGTAGCTTGTGAAATGACAAAATACCCCTGACTACTCCATTACCCTGTTTCAGCTAATGGTCTTCATTTTTAGTAAACTTCCCGAACTTTTTGGCACTTGTAGGAGATGAACCAAAACTAGAATTTTATATCATTGAAAGTTTTATGAGTCTAGTTTTAAATGCCACTGATGGCATTTAATTTCGATTTTCCTACATTGAGTTATAGTCTTTCTTCCGAAGCTGTCCAGAGATGCTGTTTTCAACTCGACAGTTTCATTTTGTCTCTGTAATTGTGATTTTTGACCATGAAAATGCATGAATTGGATTTCGAAGTCTTCATGGGAATTTTAGGTCTATGTCTCAATTTCGAAACAGCATAAAATTCATCCCAATCCGATGAGTGTAGCTCCAGTTTTGATCAAAATACCAAGAGATAATAGAAACTTGATAGTTTGATAAAATGTTTGTATGATACTAGTGGTTATGCACATCAAGTGTTTGATGAAATGTTTAGTATGAAACTTGTGATTCTAGCACTTGGCTTGAAATGGAGATATCTGTTATGGACAAGTGAAGTGAGCTGTGGTTGGTGAGTGTTCCAAACTCTTTCCAATTGATAGTTTTACTACTATTTGGTTCTAACTTGTTTTAAAGGAAATGTTCCCCTATGACACTTTTGTGTTACTACTGTTTTAAGGAAATCATTTGTGAAATGTTTTACTACTGATTTACTACTGACTTGCATTGGTTTACAAGTATAACAATTTGATTTACTTTTGAAATGATTTATAAGTGCATTTAAATTGATTAATCGAAGTGTGATTTGTTGCTTGGGATGTTATCTAAATGAATGTGATATTAACCGTTAGTGAGTGCCCCAATCTCTTTACAATTTAAAAGGTTTATTCCTGTTTCTACAAGAGATGGTTTCCCTTGTTTTCGAGTGAAATGATTTAAGAATGTTGTGAGTGATTTAAACTTGATTTTCAAATGAAATATTTGATTAATGTTTACAAATGAAATGATTTTCATGACCTAATTTCTAAAAATGATTGCCAAACTTGATTTTTAAAATTCGGATCATTACCAAACTTGATTTTAGTCTTGATTTCTAAACTTACCAAACTTGAGTCCTAAACTTGATTTTCAAACTCATGTTTATAACTAAAATCATTTCCAAACTTGATTTCATATGATTTACTATTGAGATTATTCTAAATGAAATGAGTTTTATGAAATGATTTCTAAGTGAAAACATGTTCAACTATGTGACTTGCTTAACTCAAAAGGTTGCCTGTGCATGATTGCTTGTTAAATGTATATGTTTGTAGGCCGATATATACTTTATCGTATCAGTTGAACTGACCTCACCCTTGGCTGGAACCCTATCCTAGATCTGCTAACATGAGGTTAGGTAGGTCAAAAGCTTATCCTAGACCCGCCATTACGAGATCGGATTAGCTAGACAGCCTTGGATAATAACTTACCATTGTTAAGTGCAAAGCTCAAAACTCTCTGCCAAAAGGCCATGAGTATTATATCCAATGTTCAAAGTTAAATGAGGGGATCGTTTATCATTTTGGAGGACATAAGGTGAGATCAAGATAGGGAATCGTTTATCATTTTGGAGGACATAAGGTGGGAGTTCGGAGGTTATAAGGTTGAAAAATGTATAGGGGATTATTTATTGGAAGTTATAAGGTGGAAATAGCTCCAAGTGAGCACCCGTATCCTTTCAATATTTGAATTAAATGTTTATTGGATTATTGTTCATTGAACTATTGTTTACTGCATTATTGTTTGTTAAATTAAGTGTTTATGGAATGATTGTTTAAGAAATTAATGTTCTTGTATCCTTTTAAATGAAAAGTTTCTTAAATACTATCAACGTGAGTGTGACCTTGTTCTCGACTTACACGTTATTCGTTTAAAGACTCAAATATTTTACAAAATGCTATTTAATTCAAATGTCCATGAATTTGATAAAATGTGAATTTTCCTGTTTTCGTTGGACACTCATTGAGCTTCTGGCTCATCTCAAAATATTTTATTTTCCTTCCACAGGGCTCGAGATGAATGAAAGCATGTGTAGTGATCTTTCTCAGTGTGACTAGCAGGATTATCTCTCGTACTATTTGTAATGTTGGACTGTTGGGTGTATTTGGATTAGTTGGAAATGTAACCATTATTTTGGAGATCTTGAATTGTAATTAATTGAGATCTGTAATTTGATTGAGAAACTATAGTGAGTCCCGGCGAGAGTTGGGCAGGCGGTCTGTCGAACCCTTTGGTTCGCCTTAGGGGGAGGTGGGGTCGTCACATCTTCTACTTCTCTCATAAAAGAGGTATAGTACATGCTAATCTAACTGAATTAACAATGTCCTATTTTGTTGATATTGTGATTAGAGATATTTAAAAATCAATCTGATGTATAATTGAATGAATCTCACAATCATAACTCTAAATATTTCATTGATTATGTTTACTAGGCTTTATCGTACAAGTATAAATATATAAGCAATTAATAAGATAAAGATATCAAAAATTTTAATACATAAATTTAGAGTAAGAACAATCAACAAATTAATAATCATAAAAAAAAATATGAATAGAAAATTTACAAATAAGTGCATGTATCTAAACAATTAATGATTATGAATCGAAATATAAAAGAATTGTAAAGGAAACAAATTAGATTTGCCTTGAAAAAAATGAAATTTTGGAAAGGGTGGATATTTTAGATAAATTGAATAAATTTGGGGAATGTTCTACTTGCTTATTCATTTGGACATTGGTTTTTGACAGGCTTGATTAGATCGTTCATTTGGATGTTGGCTTTTAATTAATCATCAAGTTAATCACATATAAATATAATTGTAAACATGATTAAATTTCTTTTTATTTGTAAGTCATTTGTTTCCTAAGAATAGACTAAATATATTAAAGCTAGAATAATACAATATATATATATATAAGGAAACTAGAATGAGCTATTATAAAATGCAATTTTAAAGAGAAATTAAAGAAGCTAAATATGTTAACTAATAAAAAAACTTGTTGAGTTCATAGATCAAACATAGAAGTAAACTTTTTACATAATTCAAGTGTTTGGATTTTAGAGAGAGAAAGTGCTTAGAGATAGAAAGTGTAAACATTTTGATTTAGCAATCAAACCTGACCTGGGCCTAGGTCCTAAGCCCAACTATGGATGTGGAGACTGCAAACCTACTTGTGGGGGAGTAGGTAGATGATGGAGAAGATCTGCTAGGAAGGATCTGAAGAAATTCAAAAGAAAACCAATTGAAGAAGCAACACCAATTTGGAAACCCCTAACTGAAGAAGGTGAGGAAGGATGGGGATTTAATTTGAGCCAGCAAGTGAAGGAGAGGCCAGGAATGAGGTCTTTCCTAAAAACCCTTAAGGGTCGTGATGAGGGTTTCTATGAAGGATCAGAGGAAATGGGAGACGAGGCCATTGAGGACGGGAAGCTGTGGCAAAGGGATGAAGAGATTTCAAATTCAAAATTCCCACAAGTGATCTCACTGATAGGGGAGAGAAGGGAGGCCAAGAAAACTTGGAGGAAGAGCTTGGCAAAACCCTTGGCTATATGTTGTTTAAGCAGAAAATTAATGAGATATGGGGTTTGGAAAAGGATTTTGGGCTAACGGATTTAGAGAAGGTTTTTGCACTGTAAGAGTAAGAACCAAAGAAGGTTTCCACAAAGTTTTGGATGAAGGGCCATGGATAATCCTAGGCCACTACATCACTGTGTCAAAGTAGCTGCCAGACTTTAGGGCAATTAAGATAGACATAAATATGATCTTGGTTTGAGTGAGACTTTCTAGCCTACGAATGGAGTATTATATGGAAGAATTTTTGATGAGGTTGGAGAAAAATATTGGAAGAGCAATTAAAATTTACGAGCAAACTACATACGCAATGAGAGTCAAGTATGCTAGAGTTTGTATAGAGTTAGACCTTAGGAAGCCATTATTGCCATTTATCTCGGTAAACAGTGAATTGCAAGCCATTGAATATAAAGGCTTGTCTTAGATCCACTTTAACCGCAGGCACTATAGGCATGTGGCTAATAAATGTGGGGGAAATGAGGAAGACACGGAGGAGCAAAGAGCAAAATAGCAGGATTTGGGTAGAGAAGAAGGGTCTGAATCAAAGCCATATTGACCCTGGATGGTTGCTGATCCAATGGAGGCAGGAAGACTCAATTGAAAATAAAATGAACTGGAAGGGATGAGCTAGGCCCAAAAAAAAAAAAAAAGCACCTTTAAGGGACCTGAATAGAATGGCATGAAGCATGGGACATCCAAAAGAGGATGGAGTCAGGATTGTATTAGGTTACCAAGCTAGGGGTTCTAGTAGGAATGGGCTGGTCAAAGGGTGCACAAGCAGAAATGACGATGTTGGGGTGTATAAAAAAGGAGAGGGACATAAGGAACTTACGAGCTATTTAATCTTCTTAATGAGTTGGGCCACAATGAGCTAGTGGAGACCGAGGAAAATGATAGGGAAATTGTGAAGGGGACAATTGAAGAGATACCAGGTCCTTTCTAGGCAGTAACATTTAAAGGAATGAAGGAGGGTATCCATATAAAGTCAAAAGAGAAGAACACCAAGGAAGTAGGGGGTTTAGGAATAGGACAGTCGAATAGTCTAAAAATATTAGGGATTAATACTTGGCTCTAGGGTGACAAACAAAGGAAGCAAAGGAGAGATTCAGAGAGTTGTCAGTTGAGGAGAGAGGAAAGATATGCAACTAGGGATATCTCAGCAACTCTTTGACATCAATAAGGAAAACTATCCCACCCTCAACCTAAGATTAAACCTTCATGATAGGGTGCATTTAGTCATTAATTTCGTTAATATTTCCTAATTTTTTGGGCCAAATATTGCACTACTTGGTGGATTCTATTTAGTTTTTGTATTTGGTGATAATTACAGGAATTGGCAATGAAAATGGGCTGAAAATCAGTTTTCCAGGAGACTTCTGCAGTTAGGCGTGGGCGCGCCTAAGTCATGTTTATAGGTCCAGATTGTCGGGATCTCGCATGTGTGGGCAGTTTCCAAAGAATTGCAGAATCCTAAATTGTGCTGGAATGAATCTCTTCTCTTGCTATTAAGTAGTTGATTATTATTAGGAAACTATCTTAATGTTTTTTTATTAGAATATCTTTTTAGATTAGGAAAGTAGTAGTTTTTTTTTATTTCTATTAGGAAATTCCTAATAGATTAGGAATTTAGATTATTAGTTTTCACTTTCTTGGTTGCGGAAAAGAAGGACTAGGCCCCACAATGCATAGTTATTAAGGTGACTAGTAGTTTGATTTATTCCATTCGCTTCGCGTGGAGAACTTGGGACGAAAAAAAAACAAGAGTTAGCGATAGTTTTCTTGCTTTTTCCTTCCTTCGCTATTTTCTTTGAAAAAATTAATAGATGGCTTTGCTATTTCTCCTTTCAGCTTTTGTGGAATTTTCACCGCGATGCGTGGCTAATTCCGCAGTCTAGTCAAAGATCAACTCGACAACGCAGTCGCGACTATTTGCGAGATTTAACTGATTCGTTCTTTGTTCATTTAATTCTTTAGTATTTGCACGTTCTTTGTTTTGTGTTCTTGTGATTATTTTGTTAGTCGAATGTCAAGGGCACTCGATATTCAGATTAACATAGTAATTTACTGCCAATTAATCTGCTAAATCCGTAATTGCTTAATTGATTAATACTAGTGATAACTAACGTTAACACACGTTAGAGAAACATACAATCTAATCTAAACAAACCCTGGTAGTGTGTTTGTTGGTTAGGGTTTGGGCTTTTCTAGTTCTTAGTGCAATTGAGAAATTAAATTCTACGGGCGTACCTAGGGTTATTTCTTGGTTAGGGTTATTTAAAAGGTGTACCTTAACCATCTATAATCTAAGGAAAAGTTGGTCGTTAGAGAGCTTATTCGGCGACTATAACCAGCCTATTAATGAATTAAATAAATTAACTTTGCATCGATGATCGGATATGTGGACTGTGTCTGAGAAGTTGGATCTTTGGCTAGAGTTCACTTATTATTAGTTTATTCTCTCTTATTTTCATGAGTTATTTTATTATTCAGTTAATTAGTTATTTTTGCATTCTCCAAAATCCCCTCATATTTCTCACTTGAAAAGAAGCAAGCTTTCCCTAATCCCTGTGGAGACGATCCTACTTGCCACTGTATACAAATTAGTAAATTCTTGTAAGTCTGCAACTCTGGTATATCATATTAAGCAAACTCTTTCGAGTCAATATGAATTAAGTAGCCTATTGCACATCCAGAATCCCTACTCCAGTACCTAGAATTGAATTATGGCCACTCTAATTGGCAGTTAGGTTTTTATTATTATTACACAGGTTCGACACCTGTCACTTCAGAACTGTGGATGATGAATTGGGTGATGGTCAATAGAAAAAAAAAGTAAGGAGGAGCTTGACTCAGGAGACAAGAGGAATAAACTGAGATAGAATCAGGGGAAAGATACAATCAGAGAACTAGAATTGCGACAATAGAAGATGGATAAACCCCGAGTGGAGGCCATAACAATAGGGTTTTCATTGCCTCAACCATTAATCATCCCTAATTAGTCCTTATGAAGATTTTGCATTAGAATTATAGAGGTGCAACAAATGGAAACTTTAGAAGAAACCTAATGGAGTTATTGGAGTCGCATCGACCAAAGGTGCTAGTTTTGTTGAAGACAAGGATATCCAGTGATAAAGTGATCCCATTCATAAGAAATTTGGGTTTCAATTGGCAATGTGCATTGAAGTAGAGGGGTTTTCAGATGGTAATTTGTTTTATGTGCAGGAGGAGATAGAAATTGAAGTGATCACTAGCAATAAACAGGTGATCAATGCTTTTGTGAGTTAGGAAGGACAAGGGCGGCTCTTTTCGTGGTTTATACCTTACCAACAAAAGCACAAAGGGCAAAATTGTGTGAATACCTAAAAAGAATTGGATTAGTTATTAGGTTTCCATGGTTAATTCTAGGAGACCTGAATGACATTATGTCAAGTGCTAAAAAATAGGTGGAAAGGCATTTTGGGTAAATAGGAATCACAGACTGAGAGATTTTATCTCAGAATGTATCTTAGTAGATTGGGGTATGAGAGACCAGGATTAACATGGTCTAAGTTCAGGGAAGGTGGAACAATGGTAAGGAAGTGCTTGGACAGGGCAATATGTAATGTGAGCTGGAGATTTTAAGTTTCTAAAAGCATACTTAACACATCTTATCCGAACACGTTCAGACCACTATCCGATACTCTTGCAACAGTGGAATGCACCTTTAACAAAGATGAAAAGACCATTTAGGGTGGAGTTAGCATGGTTTACTCACTATCAATTCTAGGAGGTAGTGGAGATAAACTAGAGACATAAGAGGAAGATATAGGAGAAAATAGTAGAATTCAAAAAAAGAGCACAAGAATGAAACAGAAAAGTTTTTAGATATATACCCTGAAGAACTAGAAGATGCATTGTTAGGATTCTAGGCATCCAGAAATCACTCTCGAAATATGATGAAAGGGATTTAGTCGAGTAATATAATGAAATTCTGCTCCAGGAAGAACTATTCTGGTATCAAAGTCTTGAGTTTAGTGGCTGAAACATGATGAATGCAATACCAAATTTTTTCATGCCTTGACAGTGATAATAAGAAGGAAAAACAAGTTTAGTTGCCTAAAAGATAAGCAAGGTGAATGGCAAGTGGAACCAAAGAGATTCAAACAGATGGCCAGAGACTTTTGCCAAAAACTCTACAGTGACTTTGAAGAATTAGTTGATAAATGGTCAGTCAACAAAAGGTTTTCAGAAATTTACAAGAGGAGGGTAGAGGATTTATAGATCAATCACTGTCATGGAAGTCAAGAAAGCTATCTTTAATATGAAAGGGGATAAAGCCGTACCCCTATTGGTATCCAGGCACAATTTTGCCAGAAATGGTAGGACATCAGTAGCGGAATTTGCAATAGAGGTCTTTCAGAATAAAATGGTACCACAATACACCAAAAACGCCTTGATCTCACTGATCCTAAAAGTGGAATGCCTAGAGAGGATGACATAGTTTGGGCCAATATCACTATGTAATCTGATATATAAAGTAAGTACAAAAATCATTATAGCAAGGATATGACCCCTTATGAGGGACTTAATAGGAGAAGCCCAATGTAGCTTTATACCGAGGAAACAGGTTTCGGATAATATTTTAATTGTTCAGAAAATCATCCACTCAATGAGAAGATTAAAAGGGAAAAAAGGAATTATGGTTGAGAAGATGGATCTAGAGAAGGCATATGATTGTGTGAGCTAGCCATTTCTACAACAAATGTTGAAGTTAGCAGGATTTCTAGAAGATTTGATGACCTTAATAATGAGCTATGTCCATATGCATTCATTGGAGGTTCTATAGAAAGGGAAAAGACTGGATCCTTCCAACTTAAGAGTAGCCTAATGCAAGGGGACCCTCTGTCCCCCTACCTATTCGTGTTATGCATGGAACAATTCAACCATTTGATAAACCAAACAATAGAGGAGGGCCATTAGAAATCCAAAAAATACATGAGGATTGGTCCACAAGTCTCTTATTTGCTTTTCAGACGAGCTTATTTTGTTTGCTAAGATGAGGGAAGAACAAGCAGAAGTTGTCAGCAAGATTTTATAAACCTTTTGTATAGCTCAAGGCAAAAAGTCAATGTAGGGAAGTCAAAATTGTTCTATTCAGGAAATATGAACAAAAGAGAAGCGGAAACTATTAGTAGAACAACAGAGGTTCCACTCAAAATTGACCTTGATAAATGCTTCGGAATGCTAATTCTACATAATCAAGCAACAACAACAACATTCTCAGAGCTTCTGGACAAAGTTCATAGTAGACTAGCAGGGTGGAAATAGAGAGTACTCTCATTTGCAACAAGGATGATGTTGGTAGAATTAGTGCTAACTAATATACCCAATTATGTCATGCAGATGGCCTCGCTCTCAACAGCAGTTGTGGAAGAGATGGAAAAATGCATACAGGGTTTCTTATGGTGGGACACAAATGAAAATAAAATATTACACCAGGTGAGCTAGGAGATAGTTACCAAACTGAAGAGATATGAGGGGTTAGGCATTTGAAGAGTCGAAACACTGAATAAAACCTTTTTTTTTTGTCAGAATAAAACCCTATTGGCCAAGCTTAATTAGATGTTTAGAAATGCCAAAGGGGAGTTATGGGCAGAGTTCCTAAGGAAAAAGTATAGAAGTTTGGAGAGAGATATAGTTCCAACTAGATATGGGGTTCCTTATATTTAGCAATGATTAGGAAGGGTGACGAGGTGGTAGCATAGAGGATTAGGTAGAAATTGGATGACAAGAGAAAAACTCATTTCTTGACAGGTAGGTGGGTTGGGAGGATGATGCTAGAGGAAAGAAGCAAAACTGACTTGATAGAGTTAGAAAGAAGGAAAATAGTAAGCAGCTATTTTAATGATAAGGAGGGTTGGAAATGGGATAGTATGAAAGGACTCCTCCATAATGAACAGCTAAGGAAGCTAAGGACATGCGCAATTGTACCAGAAGGTCAATAGGAGGACTGCATAATATAGGGACAAGAGCCAGGTGGTAAGTTCCCTACTTACTCAGCTCATGAACTGGAAGACACGCTATAAGCGAAAAACAGAGAGGAGGATAAGGAACAGAAAAGAATATGGAAATGGAAAGGGCTTGGCTAATGGCAATGTCTTCTTTGGCTAATCAGAAAAGGCAAACTATTAATGAATGGGGAAAAAAGTAAGCGTTATCTCTACTCAGATGGTACATGCTATCCATGACTATACATGCGTGGACAAGACATGGAAGGCATTGGTGAGGAGAAGTGGTAGCGAAATTCAAGGTTGGGACTGGTCGAGTGGATGGGTGGAATTTGAAGGTGAAGGAGATGGGAACATAGACTCTACTGGCAAATTGTTTTCCAAACTGTGGTCCATCATGCTTGGTCTGCCAGAAATGCATTCATGGCAGGGAGGACCTATCCAAAATCTGTACACTGACGATGCAGGTGCTCCACAAGGCAAAACAAGCTTACAAAGCCCTTAAAGGGGACTAGAACATCAGAATTGTAGAGGATAGGACATAAGTGGATAAAACCCATCGGTGGATAGGTTAAGACAACTGTGGACGGTTGAGTAAAAGGAAATCAAGGTGAGGCTAGTGTAGGAGGCTTGATTCGCGATGAGCATGGGGTATCGAAAGTGGGGTTTTGTGCAAATCTAGGAACAGCATCAAATGTTGCAGTAGATCTTTGGGACATGTTACTTAGGTTGGAACTAGTATAGGAAGAAGGATGAAGAAAAGTTATTCTGGAATCTAATTTTAAGACTAGCAATAACCTAGTCAATGAAGGATCAGAGGAGTATATATATTTCAATGTAATCTACCATACTAGAGATTTGATAAGGAAAGATTGGGATTGCAAACTCACCCACACATCCAGAAAGGAGAACGCATGTGCTGATTACCTTGCCAAATGGAGTCACAATCACAGAATAAGAAGGATAATGTTGCATAACCCATTGCAAGATATGAGGAGAAAGTTGAATAATGATGAAAGAAGGGTGGCTCTCCCTCAACTGGTTACTACTAATGGCCACTGGCCCTCTAACATACCGAAAAAAAGAAAATTGTTAAGGGATAAAATGATAGAGTTCAAACTTAAATCTAATGTTGTATATAGAATTTTCAAGAAATTTCAAGAGATGAGAGGGGCACTTGTTCTTGCCTACCCTTTCCTATATCCATCATTGTTTGTCAAAGGTGCAATAGGCTCTTTATTCTCTTAGGATATGACTATGAAAAGATTGATTCTCATTTTTTAAAACTTTAATTAAAAAAGAAATTAGCTTTCTACTAAGATATCCTTAAGAAAATACTAATAAAGTTTACCAAAAGACAAAACTGTTTGGATGCAATGCTAACTTGAGAACATGCTTTGCACATGCAATGCATTTTAATTGTGGTAGTATTATTGGAGTACATTTTTTTCAAGGTTAATAAGAGAATAAAAGAGAATTCTTACTATTTAATCTAATTTCAACTAGTATTTTGAAACTTTGAGCCCAACAGCGACTTTGTGAGGGTCTCAAAAATTTATTTTTAATATTGTTAAAATGTATTATTTTAAATAATGTTATTATTATTATTAATTCATTCAATTATTTTAAAATCGTACTTAAACGAATTTTTCAGAAAATTTAAATGAAAATTTAATTAATTAATTAATTAATTTATTTATTTAATTTATTTCATCTTGAGGTGACTCGATTTTATTTCACCCTTAATTTCTTGTAGTTTATCAATAATTCATTTAGCTTTTAAAAATTTGCCCTTTTTACATTAATTAGACAGAAAATGAGAAAAACACATTTTTCAAGGTAGAAATTCGGGCAATGAGTGAAGTAGCGTTGGAGTGTAAGGATGATCACCCGTAGGTTAGAAATGTAATCCAGTGACTAGAGGTGAATTAAAAAGAGTGATTATAATTAGGGATTCGAAATCATAGTTTAAGTTGGATTAATCTCCTTGGACTAGAATCTTAATTAACCATTGTTTCTTCCACTTAATTCACCCTAATTCACTTCAATTTTATTTCTTTTCATCTCTCCATCCTAACCGAGTTTAACTCTTTAATCCTTAACTAAGTGAGATAATTAATTTCCCTCCAAAATTGCTAACTAAGCTTACTATTCTTGTGTTGACTTTTGGGGTTATAAGACAAGCTTTGTGTCTTGTCTTTCTTTTCTCATTTAATTCATTCAAAATTGCTCAAAAATCCCCTCTCCTCTCTTCCCTCTCACCCGAACCAGCTCTCTCCTTTTCCTCTTGTATCTTCATCAATTTCTTCTCCATTTTCTCACTAAAACCACCAACAATCTTGCACCAATCTTGGCACAAGCTTGAAGCTTGGGTGAGGAGCTTTGAGGAGGAAGTCTTGGGTGGTTAAAGCTTGCATTTTCTTGGTGTTTTACTAGCCTCTAAGAAGAGGTAGAACCCTAAAAGCTCCATTCTTGTTCATTTTTTTTAATTCCAAGCATGATATTAGGAATTGGGTTGTTGATAGGTTATTAGAACCTTGACTTGTGTTGTTTATGAAATTGTAATTGCTAAGCTTCCTTGAGTTGTTTTTGTTGGTTTAAGTTGTTGTGTGGGCTCTTGGATTCCCACTAGCATGTAAGATTGTTGCTTAGCATGAAGATGATGCAATGTGTGGTTATATATAGAATTTATGGGCTGATTTTGGACAAAAACCTTCAAGGGGAAAATCGAGAGGAAGAAGTAGGAAAATGAGGGTAATAATTTCTGATTTTTATTTTGATTTTTGTGGCTGCATTTTGGCTAGTTAAGGACGATTTTTGATGCATAAAATGTTGGGTGTTAAGTTGTTATTTTCCCCCACAAAAAGCTCTTTAAAAATGGTAGTAAGAATGAGTGTTAAGATGAGACTAAAATCTGGAAAATTTGAGCAGGTTTGCTGTCTGAACTTGAGGGCCTATTTTGTGCAAAAATTTGATAAAAGCTAATATCCTTTCTGATCACCATTGGGCTTAGGAAGGTTGAGACCATCTTAGGTTCGAAAATGGGTGCATATGGGGGTGGTTTAGATGTGTTAAAAGCAATGAGAAGTAGAGGAATGAAACTTGGCAGGATTGAATCAACGATGTTGCATCCACTTTGGGCGATTAGAAAACTGTCTTCCTGAGGGAATTTTTAGTTGAATTTGGGTATGAACCTATCCTATATATGGAAGTATTAGTGTACCAAATTTGGTAATTTTTGGGTAAGAAATCGTCACTCAAAAGAAGCCTAGAATGATGCCCTGTAAATCTGAAAATCAGAAATTTCAGAATTGCGAACCAGCTCTGTTTGAACTGCTATAATTTCTTGCTCGAGTGTTGGAATTGAGTACCGTTAGTGGCGTTTGAAACTTCTTACATAGGAATTTAAAATGTGAACGTTTCAGAGGCCAATTCTTTTTCCACGATTTTTGGTGAATTTTCAAAGTTGGCTGAAAAACTAACCTGTTATACCCTGTTTTGTACTGTAGCAGTTTCTTAATCGAAAATTTGGGCAGCTTCTGTCCAGAATTTTTTCATGGTGTCTTCTAAAAAGTTTTAGAGCATTAAATGAGGTTTCCAACGGTACCAAGTTTGTGAAAATTGGACTTGTACAACCCAAGTTACAATTTTTCAAAGATTACTACTCAAATAGGAGATTTTGAATTTGACTTTTCTTGAACGAGATTCGATTGATAAACTAGAAAACTTTTTTTCGTTGCTTTTTAAACATTTTAGGAGTTGGTGCTGATTTACAAAGTAACCCGAACTCAAACTCCGAAACCTACTTTGTCGGTGAGTTTCCAATGCATGTTAAATGCTTTAATTTAAATGCTTTGTGCATGAACGTGCTTCGTGACATTTTACGTGTTTAAAATGTGGAATTTGCAATTGTTGAACCGCCGCTTAAAGGAGAGTATACTTTATTGCTCCTTCTAAGTAGAGTTGGTGACTTAAGTGTTTTACACTGTATTACAATTTGGAGAAGAAAAGTGTTGTATAACCACTCTTGGCCGCGTTCCTTGAGTGGTTAAGTGCTTAAGTGTTTAAGTATTTGGCGTGCGGGCCCGGTGGGGAGTTCGGTGGAAGGAGTTTGGCGTGAAGAGTCGTCTACTTGGATTGAAAGTCAATGGTGTCGACCACTCTAAATATTCGTGAACTGTGGATTTGAGCTCCCGAGAGCTCTGTATCCTTCTTGTGTGTTTCTGTGTTTATTTTACTCGTTTTAATTATGTTGTTTATTTCGCTTTATGCCTGTGCATGACCTTTTGGAAATTCACGAGCTTTTAGCTCCCCGTTCCTTGTTTTTTTAACGGTGTGCGAGAATCCAGGGACCTAGTTAGGTCTAGCACTATATTTTTGGCTTTTGTCTCGAATATGGAGAATCAAATTGTATATTCTTTTGGTTTTGAATATTCCGAATTCATGGGAATGTATTAAACTATGGCTCGAGGTTTTAAGTGTTTTGAGTTGATTATTGTACTTTAAGTTTAAACGTTACTTTATAGTTTCCAATATCATTAATGATGTGAATTTTAGTTTATTTCCTTAGAGTTGGTTTATTTGAATGCTCGAGTCCTGGCGAGAGTCAGGCAGGCAGTCCGTCAACCCCTTTGGTTAGCCTTAAGAGGAGGTGGGGCTGTCACAGACTTTGTCTAGGTCAAGGATCAAGAATTATTAAAAAACAAGGTGACATCATCACAATCTCATTAATGTGCATTTCATTTGTTACCATCTTTTCTGCCAATCAAATCTATGAAAGTATAGCCAAATTGTAAACAACCTAAAGCCCTGTTTGATATCCAAGTCAGCACTTAAACTTAATATATTCAGATCTTAATATGTTTAGACATATTTAATAATAAAAAATAGAACATTTAAATTAATTAAGTGGCACTGAATTTTTTAGGTAAAATTTGCTCAAAAAAATAATTGACAAACTATTCACTTATCATTTAATGTGATGCATATTCAAATGCATCAAATTAGTACTGAACAATTTAATAACTTAATAGATTCAGATTTCAAATTTTAGATTTCAAATTTTAATTTTTTTTAGACGCACCTTAAGTGATAAATCAATATAAGATACATATTAATAGTTTTTCCATAGTTCAAATGCATAATATTGGTTTCATTAGTGATGGTTTCATTTTTTACCTACATTTTCAATATACTAAATTTATAAACAAATGATAACCAAATTGTAAACAAAGCAAATGATAAATCTATACAATGTACTTCATAAGATTTTTTCAATACTCAAATGCATATTGATGAATTTAGAATTTTAACAAGGATGGATCTTGAAAGAAATGCTTACCAAAAATATAGAAAGAAACCAAGTTTAATTTGTAAACTAGCAAATATAAGGTTGTATGTGAAAATCAACATTGGCCAAAACATCAAGGGTTCAAAATAAAATGTTGAAAAATTTTTAGGCTTAAAAGACAATTCCTTCTTTTAATTCTATCA
Source organism: Gardenia jasminoides (assembly GCA_013103745.1). Taxonomy (NCBI): domain Eukaryota; kingdom Viridiplantae; phylum Streptophyta; class Magnoliopsida; order Gentianales; family Rubiaceae; genus Gardenia; species Gardenia jasminoides. The sequence continues at coordinate 6,432,167 of CM023101.1, forward strand.
CTATCTCAACATCTTTCAATCTATTTATCCTTTTACCATTCCACTAATGTTTTCATTTATTTACTATTGTTATGCTTTGATTTATTTACTTCTTCATACATACAAGGCATTCTCTCATTTCTGTTTTTTCTTTCTCTTCTCCTCTGGCATTTCCATTTTCTTCCTTTTTTACATTTAATATCTACTCATCCTTTTTTTCCCCTTCTAGTCTCTAATCTAATTAGTCTTTGATATTTTTTCTCTAATCCCTTCTTGCTATTTCCCTAGCCTACGTAATCTCTACAAAAATCCATGTTAGATCGGCGAAGGATGGAAGCAAATCATAAGAATTTAGGGGAAAAAGAAAGTAGAAATCAGGGGTTGGGAGGATTTTTATCAATTCTTGATTACTTGAACTTTTATCCAAGTTTGACCATTTTTATTTCTAGTTTTCTGACATGTTTGAATTGGATGCCTAATATTCAATTGGTGGGCAGCTAGTCCAATCCTTATTCAAAAATATTAATCTTAGGAATTAGAGATGAAGGGTAATTGTTCTAATTTTGCATGACTTTTTTATTGCAATAAATAAAATCCACATCCATGGATAATCATACTAAAATAACTTTGGAAATAGAAATAGAAACAACATTGGATTGCATAACAAATGCCAAAGAGCTTATTAGCAAAGTTGTATGGGCTAAATAAATTGTGTACACTTGAACTATACTCTGACTCTCACTTTAGTTTTTGGACTTTGCTTTGGGATACTACTCTCAATGACGTTATTACTCAAATTAGAATATTCTTTTAACATAGTGGTTGTGAACCATTTCATTAGTTTTGTATATTTGGCTAATTATTGAAGTGCAAAGAATTTAACACTTTAAAAAGCAAAGTTTTCCAAACTTTAGTTTAGAACTAAAGTGAGAACTGAGGTATATTTCAAAAGGACAATTGAGAGAGTTCATTAATCTTTCTCCTCCCCATACTAAATAAACAATATTTGCCGGGAGCAACTTGTACATCAAGAACTGAGTCAAGCATTCTCTTTCAATACAGATGTACTTCTTAATAATGAAAAATTCATAAAAATAACCATATAAAATTCTTGATATAACTAATATACAAACAACTATATAAAATCTTAGTTCATCTCAAAGACAAAAATAAAACTTTTGTACAACTATATGATCTTTCTCTTTTTTGGGTTATTAAAATTCACACATAGTTTAGAACCATTAATAGTATTTTGTGCAATAATTTGTTACAGATTTACACTAAAGAACAATGCTACCTGCCCAAACCAAGATCAATCTCTTAGTTTTAAATTGAAGCTAATGTTGAGTTGCATTTGATTTGAGTTCTCACCAAGAATTTAAAAACTATTCTTTATTTCATAATTGAACTTCAATTGGTCCAATACTATTTATTCTCTTCAAAAATATAACAATAATCTTTCCTTTTTTTAATTTATCATTTGTCATTACAGTTTTAGTTTCAAAATTCTATTTAGCTACACTTGATACTCTTTTTATTTATGAAAAATTTTAGATCTTCATTTTTTTATTTTTCCAGTGGGATATAACAACAATATTTTTATGAACCTAATATCCAAAGTAAAAGCACCACCAATCATAAGAGAGATCATAACACAAATTCCTTTGTTCTAACACCGACCAATATTGTCCCACAGTTACCCATCTTGAAGTCGTGAGTTTTGTTCACGGAGGTAGGGTTATAGCCCACAACAAGTGAAGAGTCCAAACCCGCGGTCAAAACCCACCCCTCAAAAGGCCTCGGTCGGTGGGGACATTGTAGCGACCACTTCTTCCTAGGGCATACCCTAGGGTATCGATGTCGTCAAACTCTCGCGGGACTTCGGTACAATCCTCAATTCAATAGCAAGCAAATATTTGAATAACAAGATAACTTTGTATCCATCAATACAACAAAGCGTTTAAACCTTAAAATTTCATTAGATACTCAGTAACCGTCCAAACTAAAGTTACAAATACAAAAATTATTCCTTGAGAATCTCTTAAGTACAATCAAAATACAATGATTACATCAAAATAAAGCTTAAAGTCTCCAAACCAAACATCCTAGAGCAAACCTTGAAGGCTCTCGTTCTCAAACCCTGCTGAGGAAAACAAAATTGGAAGGAATGAGCTAAAAACCTAGTGAGCGATCCTAATAACATGCGATCTCATGGCAGCAGTGAAACAATATATCAGTTAAGCACTCAATAGATCAGTATAATTCAGTTTGGAAGCATAAAATTTATAAAACACATAAACTGAGAAAACACTGAGTGAAAGGATACAATTTTCACTGGAAGCAGTTGCAGTCCGTCTGGTCCATCACTCAACCCCCTACTCCTCCTTATAACTCTTAGTGGTAATACTCGAGGTACACCATACGGTTGTCCTAAGTTACCAACCTATCGACCAGTCCACTTACGGCTCGAATAGGCCGATAACGAAGAGGAAAGGCCTTGTTTGCCAATGTGTTAAAGTACACATGGCCTGAGTCATGCACAAATAATATACAAATAGTTGAACAAGGTATAATGAAAGTTAGGTCGAGGTGTGATAAAGTACACACTCGCCTTTAACATAATCATTAAAAGCATTGAAAGGCATCTAACATGTCAAATGAGCAATTCATCATAAAGTATTTCACACTTAAGCAATTTATTCACAAACATGCAAGGAACAAGCGAGCAAGCAAGAAGGTTAAGCCGGTGGTTGGTTGACCTCGGTAAAGCCTTGGTCACTTGAACCAAAACGAAACTATCACTTTCAATCCAAGCGGCTAAAATTCCAAATTTAACCTAACTATCCAAGTTCACCAAAATTACTCAACTATAGTTTCTTTCTCGGGCCATAACTCACTCAATATCGTTAGAATTGATCAAGGCTTAAAGCTATGGAAACTAGATTCAATCTCTAAAATTAGTAGAAGACATTTCGAAGATTCATTGAGCAAGATGAACTAAAATGAGCTAGAAGATCTAGCGAGGTCAAAATAGGAAATCAGGTGTGAAATCAGCCATTTTTGTGGCTTCGCTGGTATTGATAGGGAAAGAACTAGCATGCGTGCCTTATACCATTAGAAAGCTTGTGATTCTAGTTTCAAACGCCACTAAAATCTCTCAATTTCAACTCCGAGCAAGGAATTACAGCCAATAGAAGTTCAGGGTTCACCAAGACTGACCAGATTTCCAGATTTGAAGAGCTATTTTTGAAACAACATTTGGGCATCAAATGCCACTGAAAAATTACCAAATTTTGTATACTCCAACCTCACTAGGTGAAATACTTGTGTACCAAATTTGAGCCAAAAAATCACAAGGGAAGGTAACTTTAGAGATGGCCAAAATTTACGAAAAATCTTGGAACTAAGCTACCAGATTTTCCTTCTTTGATTTGCAAACATTTTGTTCAACTAAATCAGCCCCAAATCACTCAAATTTTGATACAAAATCTCTAGCAGCATTCCTTCATCAAATGGAAACAAAATGGTGGCAACATTTTGAATCAAAATGCTTCAAAAACAGGGCAGTAGTTCGCAAGTGCAAAGAGGTAAAATTTCTCCAGTTTTGTGCAGCATTCTTTGAAAAATCATAACTTGAGTTTTATAAGTCCAAAATTATGAATCTTATACCCTTGAAAATAGACTCAGTGAACTAAAAAGAAGAGCTTTTGCAAGATTCAAATTTAAAATCAGTCAAATTTCAGTTTAAAGTCGCTACTCTAGTAAAAACAAGACATAACAGTCTTGATTTTCAGTCAACTTTGAAAATTCACCAAAATTCACAGAAATGAAACTAACCCTTGAAATTTATATGACTGAAATAAATTGGATTCTAGTTTCAAACACAACAAATAGAACTCAATTCAGATCTTCCTACACCAAGTTACGACAGTTTTAACAAGGCTGTTTCACAAACCCTGCCACACAAAAATTCCAGATTTCTAAACTTTCTTTCTCAACCATTTTGCAACATCAAACAAAGCTATTTTTACATGAAATTTCTCACATACTTAGGCCATCATGAGAACATCAAAAATCAGTAAGTGATACATGGAATCATTGAGCAAAAAATTGAAGAAATGAAGCTACAAGAAAACCGGCAGCACTCTCCTCTCCATCTCAGTTTTTTTGCCTCTTTCTTTTCTAGTCTTCCAACCCAAAATTCCACACAATCACTCCATCACATACACATATATCATATCAGCAATCCATAAAGAATTGTGAAAATTCATAGAGCCCACACAACCATCCAAATTTAACACAATGACAAACAAGAAACTACAAGCTCCAAAACCATACAATAGAAGCAAGGAAACTTGGGTTTGATGAAGCCATTACCTCTAGTTGCTCAAGAAAAATTCTAGCTTGTGGTGTGACCAAACTCTCTCTCTTTCCAAGCTCCTAGCCAGTTCTATCTCACTCCTTGTTGATTCCTCAAGCTCCAAGTGAGAAGGATGAAAGATTACACAAGTTTTCTTGGATGATTTGGTGAAGCTTGAAGTAGATTTTGAAGATGAGTTGAAGGGGAAAATGGGGGAGGGGTTCGGCTGAAACAAGATGAGGAAGAGAGATATTTTTGTGTGTTTTGGTAAAGTAAAATGTGAAAGGAAGAAATGACATAAAGCTTAGCTTTATGGTGCCAAAAGTCAATCTTGAGTTTGTGGCCAATAATGCTCCGTTTGGAGTTTAATTCCAAGCACTCACTTTTAATCCCTCAAGTAACTTTTCTTAATCTACTAATAATCATTCTCACCTCCAAGATTACGTCACTCTTGGTTCAAATGTTTGTCTCAAAAGCGTGCCTTTCTCATTTTCACAATTGTGCGATAGAAAAATTAAATTGAAAGGTAAACATGGTTTTTAAAATAAAATGAGGTAATATATGGTGCAAATGCAATTAAAATAATTAAAATCAATTATTTAGAGAAAATATATAAATAATTAAATAAATAGGTCAGATAAAAATAAATTTTCGGGTCCTCACAGACATACCCACGGCTGGTGATATAGTGGCCAGGATCCCTCCTCCCAACCGATGTGGGATCGTTACAATCTACCCCTTAGGGGACCCAGCGTCCTCGCTGGCACAGTAGAGTCGGGAGTCGGCTCTAATACCAACTCTAACACCCCTGACCAATATTGTCTCACAATTAGCCACCTTGAAGGTCGTGGATTTTGTTCCTGGAGGTGGGGTTATAACCCACAACAAATAAAGAGTCCAAACCCACGGGTCAAGAAGCCTACACCCTCCAGGGCCTCGGTCAGGTGGGGACATACCCACGACTGGTGATATAGTGGCCAGGATCCCTCCTCCCAACCGATATGAGATCGTTACATTTGTTTTGTATGCCTCGATCGAGAAGGAGGCTATAGAAGAGCTTCTTTTAGACTATAGCAACTACTTGTGACTGAATATAAATTGCACTTATATTCACTGCTCTGAGATCTAGGTGGATTTTCAACATCAGACAATTGTTGGTTTATGCTGTCAGGCCTACTAAAGTCATTGGATATGAACTATGAAATAACCATAATATGGCCTTAGATTCTTCAAGAAGATTATAAAAGCTGACCATTTATAAACTTTAAAATGAAACTTTGAGTCATGAAGAGTAAGAGTTCAAATTAATTGTAGTTTCAATTTCATAATAACTTTGATAAAATGATAGAAACATAGTTGTTTATTGGTAAAGGAATTGCTAAACAAACCAAAATGATAATCACTAAATTACACATAGTATATAATATTTCGAATCATTAAAACTATTTTCTTTGTATGAATTTTAGGCATAAATAATGAACAAATTGTAATTGTAAAATAACAAGCACATGTAACACACATGCTATGCACATTAGTACTAGTACATTTTGCCTCCTCAAATAAGATAGCTTGTGAAGAAATTTATGAGTTTCTTGTAGTTTCTCTTCTTTAATTAAGAATAATTTTCTCATCCTTATATAAATGACTAGGAAACAATATTTTCAAAACTATCTACGCGAAACACTTTCCAAGCAAAGATTTCAATCACCTGCTGTCTAATATATCAAATATAATACTCAACAAATGAATTTTTTAACCTAAAAGATGTTACATTATCTAATAAATCAATCTTAAACGTGCTTAACATAAAAAATTAAATTCAGAGAAAGTAAAATCAATTTTAGAAAAGCAAGATGATTTAACACTATTTAATGGGGCTATTGATATGAATCAACATATGATGTATAGTAATATCATGAGAGAAAACAAATGCATCACATCCCTTATTTTAACATTTCCAGTAATAATGAAATTACATGGCCTAAAACTCCACATCCTCCTCTTCAAGATGATGATGCATTCATTATCTAACTAGCCTAGAGGCACTTATAAATATATAGAATCTTGAGTCTCGTGATTATATCTAAAATTTGAAAAAATTTAGTCCATTCACACTTTTTCAAGTCCATCAACATGCACACATTCAAGCCTAGCTCTTCAAAAACAAGACAAGATAGTTTCTCCTTACGTGTTAGAATCGAATAAGGTGTGCAACTATTCCCATTTGATAATTGATTTCTTACTGTAGGCAAAATAGAGAAAATCATCTGACAAGAAAGGCCTTCATTTTCTCATGATTATTATCTTTTATCAATAAAAAAAATATGATTATAAAATTGTCGCAAGAACTTATTTGAATATGTATTTTTCACAAACTAATCCAGGAAAGAGACAAAATTAGAATCTATTCAATTATCTTAGAGTGCATACATCGTATGGATATTCTGAATTGCAAAATGATTAACTTCTTCTTCTTGTCCTCATTTCAAATTGAATAGTAATGGGAGCATTTCTGATATGGAGAATATTAAGTTAATTTCTTAAAAATTTTGTATAAAAATAAATCATACTTTATCCAAAAGTAGTTCATAGCCTTTTTTTTTCTTTCTTTTTTGCTAGAATGTGGAATGAAAAATATTTTCATAATGGGTAAGATAACCCATAAGGGTTTCTGCATCTTCTCCAAATAGACACTCTTCTTAAATATGAAATTAAACTTTAGAACTACAATCTAAAATAACAAAACCTAATAAAAATTTTGTAGGAAGAAAAATATTGTAATTGTATAAAGTTCAATAAACATTGCATATTGTCTTAAATCACTAGTTGGTGCAATGTTCTATTTGCTATAGTTTAACTTAATTTATTTTAAATAAATACATGATTATGCAGTAATAAAAAGGTTTATATGCTATTTGGCTAATGTGTATTTTCTTTCTATTATTTCCTTTTACAAAGAATAACATTGATTTACAATTTCTATTGACTACTTTTTAGAAAAATTTATTCATTTCGCTTTCTTATTGTTCACTATATCAATATCAGATGCACAAGTCCAACTAAATTCTTTATAGTGTGACATTATGTTCACATGTATTACTACAATAGTGTATCCAAAAATATTCTAAATTTTATGTTAATCAGAAAGAAAGTTCTCATCTAAATATAGGTACAGTTTTTCCTTTACAATTATAATATTTCATATTTGTATTGACTTTTGGGCTATCTACATGGAGAAAAAGGCTTGTAAGGAATCAAGTTTGAATCTAAATTTAAAATTTCAATTTACAATCTCCTATCCATGAGAATGAAGGATTAAATACTTGGATCACTCCATTTTCATGATACTTATGCTCATTATTTTCCTTAATAGCATTAAGAATTCCTTGTTATACAACTTATCTAATTCTTTTCACTCAATGCTAATTTTGAAGGGTGTTGTTGTACATGCTTATAACGATAATATTCTAATTATCCATTGGCTTGCAGACCAAGATAGAAAGATTGTTATAAATATGGCCACCTATCAATTGGTTTGATATCTTTTTCAAATTTATTGATTCACGTGCAAGCACTGTGACGAATCGTGCCACAATCACACTACAGTTAGAAAAGAATATCTTACTGTTCTTCTTAGTATAGGTCTTAAACAAAACCTAATTTGAGATTGTATTCTCATCTAATGTGAAACTATTTTCAAAGTAGGTCAAATTCATGCAAGATGCGAATCACTTAACTATATTCCTTTGATTTTAGGAAAGAACCTATTGGTCAAGTTATATATTTTTAGTTTTCTATTTAAATCCATAGATATAACTCCTTAAACTTCAAAATACTTAAAATATTGCAGAATTCAAATCCCAAATGGTCCTTTTTTCCATAAATCTAGATTTGTTTCCAATGTATTCTTTAATGCCTGCACAACAATGCTTCATTCTTTCAAAGAGCCTCCACTTCCTGAAGCCTTTGGTCCAGTTACAGCCTTTGATCCTCTACTACCCGTTTGAGCAATATCGAGAAAGTTCTTTATAATAGAAACATTAAAGTTAAGATCAACTTTATATTTTATACAGTGCGCTCTAACCCACTTAGTTCCTACACTAGAAGGAACATTATCCTAACTTTCCCTCTCATGCTTTTTGATGGCAAGATGCATTTCATCATATATGGATTTGAGATTGACTGTAGCTTGATTCTTAATTTCCTCATATTTGTGCACTTCTTCCTGCGGTTCCTTTGATGGAAATAGATCAACAATATTTTTGTGCTAGATTGCTTTCCCCAGAAGAACTTTTCTTTTGTAAATGCTGTGATTTCTTCTTTGAATATGAACCAGATCGACTATTGAAATTCTGAGGAGCACTATTACTTTGAAGTGCAAATAAGACTGCACTAGTCTAATAAAAGGCCTATTGCATGTCTTGTTCCTTTGATTTTTGCTCTCTAAGACTTCCACGTTCTCAGTATTCATTTTCATGACGTCAACTTGAACTGGATTGTGTGGCTTGACAGTATTAGAGAAATCCATCTCCCATCCAAAAACATCACCAATTTCCTTTTTTTAAGAGTAATCAGTTTCTAGACTATCAAAAGAATCAAATTTGAAAGGGCAAATGGTTTTATGGATGTGCGGCAGGGGCTCATCTTCAGCAGAGTCATAAAGAGAAACCTCCTCAACTTTGTACCTATCATCTTCCTCTTCCCACACACAATTATATTCTTGGAACCCCTCAGATTTTGCACCAAAAATAGAGAATAGTCAGTAGCCCCACACAGACAGCGAACAATGGCAGCACCATAATACTCAAATTTGCAATTGTACGATAGCTCTGTTTCAAATGATATACCTATCTTTCCAAATATCTCTACCCGTGTTTCCCTCAATACTTTCCATTTTTGTGTTTCGCAATTAAGTTGGCATGAATGATTTATAAAACCACCAAGGCTCCCATTCTTTGTAGCATCAATGAAATAATTAGAATTTAGACAAATTATATGTTCATCGTCAAGACCTTGTGCTTCATAACTTTGTGACCTTTTCTTAGCTTCTTCCAATGAGATAACCTCTCCACAATATTCAATAATGAATTGTCTAGCATTAATATCTTTATCAGCTAAAAGGCCCCATCCCTGCCCTTTTGTGAGGACCCGAAAATTCATTTTATTCGACTTAATTAATTAATTAATTAATTATTTTCTCTGAATAATTGATTTAGATCATTTTAATTGTAAATACGCCATACGTTACTTCCTTTTATTTGAAAACCTTGTTTAACCATCGATTTAATTTATAAAACTTCAAAATTCCATATTTTCATAAAATTACTTTATTAAATTAGTTTGAATTATTTGGATGTCGTTTATCAATTGTAATGGCACAAAAAGTTTTAAAATGCATTTTTGTACATTTAAACTATGTTTTCAATTTAAACCGTTGAATGGTTAAATTTCTTTTCGGGTCTAGGATCGACTATTAGACATAAGTTTTGAATGTTAGAATATGTATTCGATATATAAATGAGAGAAACCGGGATCGTAGTGTCATGTCGCGTGAATTGATCCAACACGATAAAAGTGGCTTTACGTCAAATTCCCCAATTTCCCTCATTTCTTCCATTTTCCACAAAAGCCCCAAAAGTCAACAAACAACGACCTATTTCCTTTCTTTCTTCTCCTTATAGCCGGTTCTTCCCTCTCCCATTTCTTCCCCAATTTCCTCCAAAAACAGCAGCCTCTCTCTCTTCCTCTTCCTCTTCTTGTTTCATCAAAACCATCAACACAAAAAACCCACCATTGAAACCAACAAGGAGCTTGAGGTTTATGCTTGTTTCTTGGAGAAAGTTTCGGACCAGCTAGGAAGAGGAGGAGCTGGTTGTTTGAGCTTGGAAGTTGAGGGGTTTTGTGAGCTAGATCACCTACCATAAGCCAAGCTTCTTGAGGAGGAAGAGGTAGTGCATTTCTTCATAATCTTGTTCATTTGACTCCATTTATGTAGGTTTGAACTATGATAAGTGTAATATTGTTGATTGGTTGAGTGTGGGTTCTATGAAATCCCACCACATGTGAATTTGGGGCTGTTGATGATGTTTTGTGTGTGTGTGAGGTGTTTATATGGTGAGTAGTTGCTAAAAATGAAAGAGGGAAAAGAAGAGTAGAAACCGAGAGGAAGGAATGCATGCTGCCCGTGTTTTTGGATTGCATTGATAGCAGCCTTTCCATGCGAATTTTTAGCTGAAATTTGGTGAAAACGTAGCTCACATACTGAGGTTGTTGCCTACAAAATTTGGTGTTTTTATAGTACCATTTCATTTCTCAAATAATGTGTCAAATTTGTTCTTCAAATCTGGAATTTTCGGAAATCAAGGTTTGTCATGCAGCCTACTTCCAATTGTTGTAACTTGGTGTAGGAAGGTCCGAATTGAGTTCTGTTTGTTGCGTTTGAAACTAAAATATGAGTTCTTTGAGAAGTATAAATTTCAAGGGCTAGTTCGAATTCAGTGAATTTTGGTGAATTTTCAAAGTTGACTGAAAATCAAAACTGATATGCTTTGTTCACACTGTGACAGCAGCTTTAAGCTGAAATTTGATTAGTTTTCAATTCGAATCTTGTAAAAGTGTCTTCTCAAGAGTTTTAGTTCATTGAGTCTATTTTCCAACGGTATAATATTTGAAAATTTTGACCTTGTAGAACTCAAGTTATGATTTTTCAAAAAATACTGCTCAAAACTGAAACTTTTTCCAAGAAGGCTTAAAATTTGGAGTTTGAATGTTCAAAACTGCCACTTGTCTTTTGGGGTCATTTTGCCCTGTTTTAACACCATTATTTCATGATTATTCACTGCTAAGATGATGGTCTAGATGAGGGCTAGACTCTTGGCAAAAATGAGCATTTTTGGTGCATAAAAATGCTTAACGAAAGCATGTGAAAATTGAAGAACTAAATCTAGAATTTTGCTCTTCACACAAGTGCCGAACTATTGCCCTATTTTTGAAACGTTTTGATTCAAGTTTTTGCTACCATTTTGCTTCCACTTGATAAAGGAATACTGCTAGAGCTTTTGTGTCAATGTTTGAGTGATTTGGGTCTGTTTTAGTTGAGCAAAATGGTTGCATATGAAAAGGAAGAAAACCTGGCAGATTGAGTTTCAAGATTTTCACAAACTTTGGCCATCTAAAAAGTTATTTTCCAGTGCGATTTTTTGGCTAAAATTTGGTACACATATATTTCATCTAGTGAGGTTTGAGTGTACAAAATTTGGTAATTTTTCAATGGCATTTCGATGCCTAAACGTTGTTCCAAACGCAGCTTTTCAAACCTTGAAATTGTAGCTGTCAGTCTTGTCAACCCCTGTACTTCTGTCAGCTATAACTCTTTGCTCGGGAGTCAAAATTGAGCCCCGTCAGTGGCGTTTGAAACTAGACTTCACAAGATTTCTAACGGTATAAGGATCGCACACTAGTTATTTTCCTATCAATACCAGAAAAGTCGTAAAAATGGCTGATCCACCAGCCTGTTTTTCCTGTTTTGTTGTTGTGCTGGGTTTTCTGGTTCGTTTTAGCTCAGCCTACTTTCGGAATCTTCGAGCGATGTCTTCTAGTGATTTTAAGTATGTGGAATCTAGTTTCTGTAGCTTTAAGCCTTGCCCAATTCCGACATATATTGAGTGAGTTTTGGCTTGAGAAAGGAGCTTTAGTTGAGTGATTTTTGGGTGAACTTGGAGAGTTAGGTTAAATCTTAAGTTTTAACCATTTGAATTAAAAGTGATAGCTCCATTTTGGCTCAGGTGACCAAGAGGTTGCGGAAGTTGGCCCGACTATCGAAGTTTAAGCTTCTTGCTCATTCATTTGTTTCACAGAATGTCGGTGAGTGTTCAAGTGCATGATTATTTGAAACTTTATTTAATGTTAATGATTTGAGAAGCATGCTTGTGTGTCTCGGTGAGCGTGTACTTTACCACGCTCACCTTATTTGAATTGCCTCTAAATGAGTTCCACTGCTTGAATTGTTAAGTGTTTAATTGATTGAATGATTGTTATTGCTATTAAAAAGTGTGGGGATGCCCAAATCCCATCGGGGAACCTTTCACTTCGGCCGGCAATAGGGGTTTGGTCGAGGGATTGGTGAACCATGGGTCTTAAAAGTGTTTATGTCGGTTGGAGTCGCCACCACCAAGGTATACTCGAGTATTCCCAACTTAATATTTTGGAGTTTGGACCCGGTCAAGGGGTGTAAGTAGGCGGAGAGGGAGAAAGTGGTGAATATGGACCGTGAAAGTGAGCGGTTGATGGAGTGTCAACATTTTGATTGGAAGTCGGAGCTCATGAAATGGTCCGGATATGAATGTGGAAAATGTAGAAATTTGGATCGGGGTATGCTACGTCCCGAGGGCAGAACACCTTACCACCCGTGTCCACCTGTATCCTTTATATGGTGTTATCAAACTACTTTACGTGAAATATTGCTTGTTTTACTTTAAATTGTATTAATTGTTAAAGTATTGCTCTATCTTGCTTGCGTGCATGCTTTCTTGGCCTCACTGAGCGTTAGTTCACCCCAATATATTTGTTTTCCTTAACAGGTCTTGAAGTGGGGATTGTAGATCGAGGATTTAGTTTCTTTGGTAGGATTTCTGTATTTTGTGTAGGATTGATATTAGTTGTGAAGTTAATGGTTTATTGTACTTGAAGTTACTATTATTGTAATTTTGATAAAAATTATTGAGGATTTACTCTTGTAAATTAATTAGTATTTTTGGTTGGACGTTAATTAGGGTTTTAGAAATGAATGCTTGTAATTATATTTTGGATTTTGTAGTGAGACTTGACGAGAGTTGGGCAGGCGTCCGCTGAAACCCTTGGGTTCACCCTTGGAAGAGGTGGGGCGTCACACCTTTAGTTTGGAACAATTTGGTTTTGGCATATTCACAATTTTGAAATCTCTAATTCTTGCAATAGTCCTGACATGGGCAATGTTTGTGTATGTATTATGTGCTCATCATGACATTCAAGCACCCCACTTTGCAAGTAATTTCAAGATCATTGGGATCATTTTTATAGAAACAAATGGCCATATCATCATCCTTCAGTTTCTTTGGTTTTGACCAACAAGATCATTATGGTAAATATTGGTGAATGATGGTAGTCCCTGGAAGTTCAACCAAATTCTCCATAACAATCTGTAGCTTACTAACCTTCAAAATCAAGAGAGACTAGGGTTTATGGCTACTAGAATAAAGGCTCAATTGGTTGTTTTTTGTACTTTTCCTTTTCTTCATTGTTTTATGTGCCCGGGTTTTCTTGCAAATGGTTACCATTTGTGTTATACATTTCTAGTTTAAGTTTATAGTGAACACACAGAAATGAATATATGTAAATTGAAAAATATATGGAAAGGATAGAGTTAAATTGAAAAGGTAAAGAGAATTGTTTTCAAGGTTGCATTAAATGACACACTTAAGCTACGTATTGATTTGTTGTTGTGATCAAATATTAAGGAGTTTATATAAATCAAAAATTCAATTCAATTTGAAGTTTATGCCACTTCAAATAGTAGAATAAATAAATATAATTTAAATGCATTTTCAACTCTTGATGGATAAATTTTATTTTAACCATTTCCAATTTAATGAGATTTTATTTCATGGAAATTTTCTACTATATTGAGATGCTTCTGTAACATCATAAAATATTGTAGTTCTTGTGGTTGAATTCATTTTTGAGCTCCTTATGTGGATTTCTAGACTAAAATCAAGCCATGTTTTTGTCCAAAATAAAAAAAAAAACTCTTGTGATGACATCTTTTCTAGCTTTTTAAGGCATTTAAAAGGCAATTTTCAATTGTGTTAATTAAACTTCAACCTACTTTTGTGCTGTTCAATAGGTCAAATCCATTTCAAGTTTACATTAAGTTTGATTAAGGAAAGCTTGGTTTAAATTATTGACTAAACTTTTTAGGTGCCTTTGAAAGGGGTAGCAATTAAACTAGTAAAAGATCAGTTTAGTTGGATTTATTTTTCTTGGACTAGTTTAGTTCGATTTATATTTTCTTGTGGCTTATAGATAAGTGCAACTTGATTGAGTTTGAGTTTCTACTCTTAAATGCAATAATACCAACAAGCGACATGATTCTTGCATAGGATATGAGAACTATGGTATAGCATGAAGCTATTATAGATTTGAGGAAGTTTCAATTCCATAGACAAAATCGGAATGAAGTCCAACTTTATCTAATTTACTTTCAAAGGCCACGGATGAGAAGCATCTAAAATTAATTCTTTAAACGTATAAGCATGAGCTTTATTTAGAAAACCTTATAGTTCAATGGCTAGTTATTGTATAGTCTACTTGGACTTTTTTTATTCTATTCATTATAATGTATACTTGTGTAAGCACGCACTGTTTTCTAAAAGTTTTATGGCTAATGATGAAGTAGTGACTCAATTAACAACTTGTTTTGCTTGTACTCTTTTTTCCTTACAATAAGTATCCTCTCTTGTTATTTTTAATAGCTAAGTATAATACCATTTTCTCTTATTAATTCTCAAGTTTATTCAAATTTTGATCTCCAGTCATTAAATAAGGAAAAAAAAGATGAAACAAAAAAATAGATCTATATATTCTCAATATGAATTGTCTATCTTTCTCTTTTTTTATAAATTATCCAATCTGTTAATCTAATTAACCACAAAGCATAGTTAGATAGGACAAATATACACATAAATATGCTTACTTTGAAATTCGAAGTTGCTCTGCATACTATTATCAAAGATCAAAAACTTATTATAGAAGAATTTTAGATCAAGGAAAATTACTTTTAGATTGGCATGTCCTTAAGGGGGAAACTTATATATGTTATGTATAAAATGGAGATGTTCTACATAAAAAGGGAGGAAAAAGACAAAAGAGACAAAAAAGGGTTAGGTATAAAGTCCAACTTAATCCAATTCACTTTGAAAGGTGATGGTTGGAGCAATATCTAAAATTAATATAACAAACATATAATTGTATGGTCCATTAACCTTATAGTTCAATGAATAGTTATAGTCAACTTTGACTTTCTTTTCAATTTGAAATAATGTACTTGTATAAGCACATGAAGTTTTTTGAAACTTTTGGATGTAATGATCAAATGATGACTCAATCAATGATTCATTTTGATTGTTATCTTCATTCCTCAAAATGAGTTTTTTTTTTTATTTTATAGCTCTTTATAATTCCACTTTCTTTTGTCTAAATTTTGAAGTTGGCCTCTTAGTATAAACATAGAACTAAACTAACTGATGAAAAAAATAAATTTGTTATCTGAATTACCTTTCATTTTTTGGTAACTAATTAAAACTTTTTTTATGTAAGCTATTTAATCTTTTTATTTGATTAAACCAAAAAATGTAATTAGATAGCATGTAAAACATTTAGATAAATATATGTTGGTCCCAAATGCAACCAATGGGGGGTGAATTTGGTAGTATAACAAGACAAGTAAATATGCAAGAATTCACCCAATAAACCAAGCACAAACAATTTCTCAAGTGTGCACAAAGATATGTCAAATTAATCACAATAAAGATGTCACAATTGAGCAATAAAGAAAAGTGATAGAAAAAGAAATGCAAACCAAAATTTCAAGTTGCACCGAACTTGGATACACTCCACTAATAGCTTCTTCAATTGAAGGTGAAGCTAACCAACTTGTACAAGTAAAGATTCACTCCTTCCTCATTCTAAAAGTCTTTAGTTGAGCCAAGGAGTTTTACAACTATCCTAGTTAACCCTCGACAAGTTACAATTGAAAGTCCAATCAACCAATTAAGAACTACTATTACAATTGAGACAACCTTCACCAAGGTTTTACTTCTCCTATTGAGTAATCTCACAAACCCCACTTTTCCCACACCTATACAACAAACAAAGAATATTTCTATCCAAATATTTCACTTGTAAGTTTGGATTTCATGTAGGCAAAAGTCTCTTATCTTCTTAAACTTGTGGGTATTTATAGAGTGTGAGAAATGACCTCAAGAAACTCTCCAACGGTCAAAAATATGGCTGTTAGAAAATAGCCGTTGGAGTATCGGATGTCCGGTACATTCTTCTGCGTTCGGTGTCATCGTCCGAAAGGTTCTTCTCAACGTCTATCGAACGGCCGATGAGTTTTCTGTGTCCGAAGCTTGTCAGAGAGTTTGGATTTCCGCTTTAATTCGATCGGATGTCCGGTGATGATGATATGTGTTTAATAGGAGTGTCCAATACTTTCCCTCTCTATTGGACGTCCGGTATTTTAGTTTGAGCGTCCGACAGTAGTTCTTCTGAGAGTTCTCAATCTTTATCGAATGCCCGGTACTAGCTTTCAAGCATCCGATAGAGTTGAGTTTCTTTTGCTCTTTTTGATTGAATCTTTTGTTGTCTCCATTTGCATCTAAAGATCTGAGTTGGCATTTTTTTTCAATTGAAAAGCATTAGATTGAATTATTCAATTGTTTTGTAAACATCAAAATCCAGGATCAAGATTGACATTCTCCCCCTTTTTGGTGATAACAAAACAATAGATGCCATTTTGATAAATTTGAGTATAAACATACACAGCTCCCCCTTTCACAAATCACCAATAATAAAAAACAGTGGCTGTAATAAAAAATTGAAATAACTCCCCCTCACTTGGTAACGTTTGAACCAACCATATGAATTGAGCATTCAAACCATTCAGCCCATTCAAACCAACCATAACTCCCTATCACTTAGTCATCCAAACCATTCAAACCAACCAACAATTCAACCATATTTAAATTTCAAACCAACCAATTTCTCCCCCTTTTTGTCATCACAAAAAAAAAAAAAAAAAACCAAAGGAGCAATAGTAATTTGAATACCAATATCCAACATACCGAAATCAATACCCAACAAATACCAATATTACTATACCAATATCACCAATATCACAATACAAATACATCAATATCACAATACCGAAATCAAAGGAACAAATACCAATACCCAACATTTAACAATTCCAACATTTAACATTTAACAAACATCAATATCCAACATTTAACAACTCCAACATCAATATGAACAAAATACCAAAGTAGCAAAGTACTTAATGAATTATAACCCAAGTTTTTTACTAAGAGAACATTATGAATGAGAGTTAGTACAACATGATCTAATAATCCACATGGATTTCATACCTTTTTTTATATTTTTCTTCACATAGCAATCATTTTGCATATGTCCAAATTGGCAACAAAAATGACATATGATACTAGGATCATTTACAAAAGTAGGTTTAATAAATCTAGTTCCTCTTTTTTTTTTAAAATAATAAAATCATTTTGGGCATGTAAAATATGTTTTTCTTTTCTTCGTAAAACATTTTATTTCTCCTTTTGGAGAGAAACATTCAAATCATTAATTCTTTTCTTTAAAGGATTTTGTTCCTCCAACATTTTTTCATAAAACTTTGTTTTTTTTTCCAACTTTTTTTTCAAATCATTTTTGCAATCAAAATCAATTTTGTGCTTTTTCAAGTCATCATTGTCTTTTCTCAAATTCTTATTTTCTTTAAAAAGTCTAAAATTTTCTTCCAACAAAGCATTTATTTTTACTTTTAAACCCTTCTTTTTGGCATAAGATTCTTTCAAACTTTTATACATTTTGATAATAAGAACTTGCATATCATCATTATTATCATCTTCATCACTAAGAAAGTGATTAGAATTTACCTCATCATCTCCAAAGGTCATAAGTGCCATTTGAGTCGATTCTTCTTCTTCTTCTTCCATTTCTTCATCCAAATTGCATTCATCCCAAGTAATTTTGAAATTCTTGAATTTTTGTCTTCTCTCATTACTTGCTCTTCCTCCTCTAGAATTCCTTTTATTTAGAAGTTTCTTCAATGTCATTGCCCTGTCATTTAGCTCCATATCTTCATTACCATCTTATGAGGCCTTGAATGCTATGATTCTCTTGATCATTGCTTCCTCATCATCTTGTATTTTTAACTTCAACTCATAAGAGGTTAGCGAATTTACAAGAGATTCAATAGACATAGAATTTAAATCTCTTACCTCTTCTATAGCGGTAACTTTATTTTCCCATTCTTTTGGCAAGGCATTCAAAATTTTTCTATTTTTCTCACCCAAAGTGTATACCTTGTCAAGCAATTCAAGATCTTTAATAATATCATTGAATCTACAAAACATTCTATCAACATTCTCATGAGGATGCATTTTGAAAGATTGATATTTGGCAACAAGTATAGATTTTCTTTGCTCTCTAACATTGTCACTTCCTTCATAAATTTCTCTCAACTTATCTCATACCTCCTTGGCCGATTTGCACTCTTTTACTCTAGTAAATTCATTTGCATCTAGGGCATTGTACAATACATTCATGACCTTGGCAGTCAAAGAGAGATTGATTCTATCTTGAGCACTTAATTCACTTCTAGTTTTAATTCTATTTCTACCAATTAGTTCATCTATAATTGTAACCTCATAAGGTCCTTCACTAACAATAAACCACAACTCTATATCTATAGATTGCAAAAATATTTCCATTCTATCCCTCCAACTAACATAATTTATACCATTGAACATGGGAGGTCTAATGATGGATTGCCCTTCTAAAAATAATGTATTATTGGTTGCCATCTTTACTCCTAAACCGATTGAGTTTAATCTCAAGAAAACCAAGCTCTGATACAAATTGTTGGTCCCAAATGCAACCAAACGGGGGTGAATTTGGTAGTTTAACAAGACAAGTAATTATGTAAGAATTCACCCAATAAACCAAACACAAACAATTTCTCAAGTGCGCACAAAGATATGTCAAATTAATCACAATAAAGATGTCACAATTGACCAATAAAGAAAAGAGATAGAAAAAGAAATGCAAAGTTGTACCGAACTTGGATACACTCCAATAGTAGTTTCTTCAATTGAAAGTGAAGCTAACCAACTTGTACAAGTGAAGGTTCATTTCTTCCTCACCTTAAAAGCCTTTAATTGAGCCAAGGAGTTTTACAACTATCCTAGTTAACCCTCAACAAGCTACAATTGAAAGCTCACTCAACCAATTAAGAACTACTATTACAATTGAGGCAACCTCCACCAAGGTTTTACTCCTCCTATTAAGTAACCTCACAAACCCTACTTTTCCCACACCTATACAACAAACAAAGAATATTTCTACCCAAATATTTCACTTGTAAACTTGTATTTTATGTAGGCAAAAGTCTCTTATCTTCTTGAATTTGTGGCTATTTATAGAGTGTGAGAAATGGCCTCAAGAAGCTCTCCAACGGTCAAAAATATGGCTGTTAGAAAAATAGCCGTTGGAGTATCGGACGTCCGGTACATTCTTCTGCGTCCGGTGCCATCGTTCGAAAGATTCTTCTCAACGTCTATCGGACGGCCGATGAGTTTTCTGCATCCTACAGAGTTTGCGTCCGAAACTGGTCAGAGAGTTTGGATTTCCTCTTTAATTCGATCGGACGTCCGGTGATGATGATATGCGTTCGATAGGAGTGTCCGATACTTTCCCTATCCATCGGACGTCCGGTACTTCAGTTTGAGCGTTTGACAGTAGTTCTTCTTAGAGTTCTCAATCTTTATTGAACTCCGGTACTCGCTTTCAAGCGTCCGACAGAGTTGAGTTTCTTTTGCTCTTTTTGATTGAATCTTTCGTTGTCTCCATTTGCACCTAAGGATCTGAGCCGACATTTTTCTCAATTGAAAAACATTAGATTGAATTATCCAATTGTTTTGTCAACATCAAAATCCGGGATCAAGATTGACAATATAGCATAAGTTTAAAAAGATCATTTGGAAATTGAATATTCTTTGTATATTATTATGGAATGATTCAAACCAATTAAAGATTTTTAATTCAAGAAAAAATTGGTTTTAGTTTGACATGTTGTTAAAAAGAAATGGAGATATTGTTTATCTATATAGTTAAGGAGCTTCTTCCCTTAAAAAATATAAGAGTTAAAGTTTCTTATATTATAGAGTTTCTTTCAACCATTGACTTTTTTGAACGCAAAAAAAAAAAAAAGATTGGATAGGCTCTAATTATGATGATTTAAACTATAGAGATGATGCAAGATATTAATATCAAATTTTATGTCAATGAAGCTCTTAAAAAACAAAGTTATTGTAATAAAGTTTGTACTTTTTTTTACCAATTAAATAATTTATTCTTCTTTTCAAAGCAATTTTGATACAAGTATATAAGCACACCTTTTTCTTTTGGTAACCAAAAACTCAATTAAAAAGGATTATCAATATGCTAAATAAATATTAGGACAATTTAAATTGCTAGAACTATACTTTTCAATAATTTAGAATAAATAATACTATAAATTATAATCACAAAATAGCAAACTAATGTGTAATGCACTTGCAAGACATGTCACTACCAATATTTCTCCCTCAAAGTAGGCAACTTTTCATCCACATATATGAGTTTTTTTTTTTAGTTTTTGAATAAGATTTTACTCTTGTTGTAGGCAAAATAGAGGAAAACAACCAAGAAAGTACTTCTTTATCTCATATAAATATCCTTTGTCATTATGAGAAATATGTTAACAAAGTCTGAAATATCAACCTTAGTCTAATTTGTTGCTTAAATAGGACTACTAAGCAAGAAGACAAAATTAGAGCCTATTTAATTATTTCAGCAACATATATGTATGAAAGATCTTTCTAGATTTTGGAACAATCAATGTATTCTTTATTGTTCTCAATGCAAAATGAATCTTGATGCATGAATAAAGTTATGTTAATTATGAGGATTTGTTAAATTATAATTTTTTTAACAAAGATAAATTACAATCTATGGACTACTATTTATATTCTTCTTCTTTTCTTCATAATCTGAACGTAGAGTGCAAAAAAGAAAAAATTTTCTAAAGAACGAGGTAGTCGAATAGGATTTGTATATTGTATCTAAATAGATATTCTTCATGAAGAGAAAGCTAAATTCTATCTAGATAACCAATCTAAACTATATATGACAGAATAGAAGAAAATGCAATTTTTGGATATTAAAAAAATCACAGTCCATTGCAATATTAGTTTATACATGAAACTAGAAACAAAACACAACTAGAAACCCTAAATTGGACAGCAAGAACAGAGGACAAATTTTTTTTTTTTTTGACTCGGATGAACAGTAATGGTAAACAGGAACGCTACAGTATGATGAACAGTATGTGAACAGTAACTCTGCTACAGTACTTTTTAGTAAATATGTGATCAGAAGACTTGCAGTTGTAAGGCGTGCCCACGGCAGTCAAGATCATTCCTTTACTTCAAACGTACAAGTGAGCAAGGTGATTTCATGGTTCACCAAATCTTTAAACTTAGCTTGCTCCTTGTTGCCATGATGAATGATCAAAGCTTGTAAAGCTTCCTTCACCCTCTTGGATCTCGCCCTTGTCATCGGACCATCAATGTTGGCTAAAGGATCTCGAGGTTGAAGACGTGCATCCCTGCTTGTGTCCTCATCACACCATCACCATTCTGATCCATAACCTACAAAAACAAACTCAATTAGGAACTTAAGTACCTTTAACACTTAAACATACCTAGTCACTATGATCTAACTCTTCTTTCTATCCTACTAATACTCATAATTATTCTAATAACTCTAAGTCTACCCAAATTATTCAAACCTAGGCTGTGATACCAATTGTGATAGCCCCACCTCTCCTTAGGGCGAACCAAAGAGTTCAGCGAACTGCCTACCTAACTCACGCCAGGACTCACTCATTTAAATGACTAATAACTCTTCAAAGGAAACTTAAAGTAAACTTAGACAACAATTCCCAATCAAACTACAACTTAATAAATGCAACTCGATTCAACTTACAACCCAACTAATAAAATACAACCCAACGTACTTGAAGTACAACTAGAAGATCATCTTACAAATTTCAAATACAAAGTTTAATGTTCTGAGGTAAAATACAAAAGAAAAGATCCAACCCTAACAAGTGCACCTTCACTCGGGTTCTCAATCCCTGTTAAGGAAAATAAATTTAAAAGAATGAACTAATGCCCAGTGAGTTCCAAAAAGGAATGCAATTCACATAGAACATTTGAAAATTTCACTTTAAATTCACATTTAAAGGCAAATAAGGAAAGCAAGTAACAACAGAAGGGAAGGATACAGGTAGCTCTTAGGAACTAAATTCCACAAACCTTGAGCATATTTCAAGTAGTTGACACTTCGTCAACTTTCACATATAATATCCATGTAGAACTTCACTTTTTCCTTTCTCCTACCAAAACCCCTTTCCGGGCCCGTTCACCAAACACGTAAATTATGTATTGCTCTCCAAAGGGACAAGTCCATATGCCAAGTCTAGAGCACACATCACGTCATGTAACCCTATGGTTCGTCAAATTTCCTCGACTTAGGCCTAGCTAACGGTTCGAGTCGATCGACTTACCAATAGGTCTCAGGAATTTTTGAAATTAACATGCACATCTAGTCACGACACGACACGTTCACGTATGTCACCATTCAAATAGGAGTGAGTGCGATAAAGTACACACTACCCCATTTGAAGGATCAGCAAGCCAAGTTTACGAGTCACGTCACTTAACCAAAACATAATTCATGTCAAGTCACAATTTCAAATTCACATAAGCAAATCACAATCTGATGTCGCATTTGCGAATTCAAGTCAAGTAACATGCATGGAAACTCACCAATTTATCAAAGCTCACTATCCAAGTTAGGATCTCTTTCAAAGTCACCAACACCTATTATAAACAAGTAAAGAAAAGTAATAAGTTTTGCTTCAACAATTCGCGAAACTAAACCAAAGTAAGTCTAGTTATTGGTTCAATCCAAAATTTTCCAAAATTTCTTTAAACTTTCCTCAAGTGAAAAGTAATCAAGTTTAGTAGAACAATAACATAAAAGATCCCATTTGAAATTGACATGCCGTTTAAAAATCAAATTTCCCAAATAAGTACTACGTGCAAACTTCTCAATTTTAGGTTAACGAAAATAAGGTGAAGTTCTCACCTCAAAACTCACCAATTTATGCTCAAGCTTAACATGCATACTCGAATCAAGATATTAACATATATCTAGTATAGTTTTCACCAAAATTTGAGGCACAAAATCGAGAAAACAGCCACAACAATTTCGGATACTCAAATCTGCCCAAACAATAGTTTTATCCAAAATTTAATGAAAAACTCCACTTTTAACCATCCAAAATTCAAGATTTTGACCCCAAATTGACATACACTCATGTTTGAACATAATACAAAGTTATTTGAGCAAAATCTTGCCAAGAAACATCACAAATTTTTGAAAATCAAGGCTGCAAATTTCCAGCTTCCATTCGGCCAGCCTAGCAGGTTTTTCCTCAAGATTTTCTCAAAAAAATCAACCATTAATTCAACATAATCTCACTCAAATCCATAAGGGGTTCATCAATCATTAGCCCTATGGTACAAATAGCCAATTTCTAACAAGATCTAACCAACAAATCAAGATTTGTGCTAGTAGTTTAGCCACTAGAACATCTAGTACTATTTCTTAAAGTAAATTACTAAATCCACCATATATCAAACATAAATCAAGTAAATCTATCATTTTCATGGTTGAAATTAAAGGATCTAGGTGATTTTCAGATTCTACCTCAAGATCTCGCAAGATCTAGTGAGATTCACACCAAAGTTTCCTTCCAAACTTTCCTCCTTCAAGTTTCCTCAAGAATGGTCAAAGATCTTCTTGTCTACTTGGTGATTTCTTCCAAAAATCTTCAAGAACCAACAATAGCTTTCTTCCTCTCTCTCTCTCGGCCTCTCACTCTCACTCTCTCTCCCTCTCAGTTCTCACACACTCTCTCTCCCTCTCGGCTCACCAACAAGAGAAGAAGAAAAGTTGTGGTTTTTGGTGATTTCTCAAGGGTTTTCTTCAAGAAGCAAGATGAAGAGTTTTGTGGAGTTTCTCGCTTTTCTCTCAAGTCTCTCTCTCTCTCTCTCTCTCTCTCTCTCTCTCTCTCTCGGCTGAAACAAGGAAGAAGAAGAAGAAAAATGAAGTCTCAAGCCTTGTTCTCCTCCTTTAAAAGGTAGTAGGTGAACGACTTCACCAACTTCGCTTATTTGTCACGTCCTCACGCGACAATCTTTCCTTAACTAGATTTCCTTCATCCAATATTATCCTATCATAATTCTATCTTTTTAAGACCTCTATATGCTCTAGATTTCATCTTAAAACTAAGTTTCATGTCATGTCTTAAAATTTAACACTTAACGCTAGTCGATAGAAAATCGGGAAAATATTTCAAAGAAAACTTACTAATCGTAAAATGATAACTGAATAGTTAAAAATACTACTAATTTCGTGCAATCAAGTAAAATTATTATTATTATCATTATTATTTATTTTTTGAAAAAGAATAAAATTTTAGAGCCCTCACAAAAGAAACCTCACTTTTTGCTTTCTACCACTAATTCTACTAACTAAACTCCTTCTCACTTCTCTTTTGATCTTGAAATACATCAGGTATATATAGGTGTTAGAATGAACAACAGTCTTCAATGAAAAGGTATGAAGATTCTTCAACCTTTTCTAGGCTTTTTTTGAGCAGTTACAATCGAAATTCCAACTAAAAAATCAGTTGTAGAACCTCTGGCACAATTGAGAATATGGCTGTGCAATGAATTTACATGGGTAGAAATGCAGGGTAGGTCGAATAAGATTCCTCCCCATTTCCTCCTCCCTTGCATTTTGTTTGTCATTTTCTATTCCAATCAAAACCAAGGATGAAACACAAGCATCCTAGCATACTTGGGCTGTGTTTTCTACTCCGAAAACTAGTTCGTTTTGTCATTCCAATCCATATTCGAATTGTATCCAATGTTTTGCTTGAATTCTACTTAATCCGAATGGACCACAACTCACCAATACTTACAAATGCAAAATTTGCTTTTATACTGCTAAATTGCATGTTTGATTGTAAACTAGAACTTATGAATATAGGAGCTAAAGAGAGCAATTTCATCTGTAAAACCCTAAAAATGCAACAAAGCGAGGCAATTGAACACAGTAAAAATATGTAAAATAAATACTTGTCACTTATATGATAACTAAGTAGTGAAATTCCAATACAAGAAATAAAGAATTAGAAAAGATGCAATCCTTTGTCATATGTGAGCCTTCAATCCCTCCTTCTTCCATCCTTAATATTCTTTCAAGTTTAAAAATAGAAAGATTGTGAAAACCTATACTAACCTAGGCTACATATTTGAGAGTTTTTTATTGCCTTTGTAGTTGCAGCAATTAATAGCCTTAAAATGTAATTATAGAGAGGCAAAAGAATTGAGAAAAAGTGAAGAAAAAGTATAGAAAATCCTTAGCCACCATTGTACTGCCATAAGGATCCACACCTAGATCTGCTCGAATCCACTCGCGAAGGCACTATGCTCAATTTTCTATTGCTCTCAGGACTAGATTCACTATTAGGATCCACACCATCCTTGTATGGTTTCTCCCATAAATCCAACTTTCTTGCAGATTTGAACTCTCATAATAGATCCACTGTACTGTCCCGTTTTACCACTGATTTTGACGTGCAAATATCTTAATGAAAAACTTCAAATTAGCTCTTATAGAAAGCACAAAAGTTGTAATATGTTGATTTAGCTTTCCAATAGAGTAAGACTCAAGGAATTTGAGGTGTAGATGTAGTGTTATGGCCAAAAAATAAAGTCCAGACTTATTAAAGATTGTTTCAAATTATAGCAATAGAAAAGGACTTCTGTAATTCAGGTTTTTGGATATGGAAAAGTGAGAACTGGATTTTGATGTCTCTATAATAATCGTAAACCTTTCTCTTTAACTTTAAAATTAATCAAGAAGTATCTCAATCCAATGCCTATAGCTAATGTTATAACTAAATTACTCAAATCTGTCATTTTTGGCAATTCTTTTCTTCCTTGTTTCCTCATTGCATTTCATCTTCTGATCATTTTGCACTTATATATAAATTTTTTTTAATTTCTTTTTTTAGCAGAAAACGGGTGGGACTTCAAAAACAGGAAGTGAGCAGAGGAATTTGAACCCAAAACCTCTAATTCTTGAGATCTCAACCTTAGATACTTCACGTTCACCGGACATCAATATCAAATCATCAAGAATCATCCAAATATCTACTCACTTCACTATAATTGATGATTGAGTTATTAAAACCTACAAAAACATGAATGTTTTTACCACTTAACTTTGTAGAAGTACAACGTTTCACAATTGAACTATTTAACAACAAACACAAGTCTACATAAGTTTTATTTAAACAAAACTAATGCAAAGACACACCAAAACACACTTGACTAACAATCCTAAAGCATGCAAAATAAACACTCGTTAAAAAATCAATAATCATAGTATTAATAAGATGGGATATTATTAATATGGATAAACTAGTTGATGTTATATTTCTTCTTTTTTAAAGGGGTAGTAGATCTCTTCCTTTATGATGTATAGACATCAAAACTAGATTATATGGGTGTTTGGTGAGACGATCGAAATCACCAAATTGATTTGCATAAAGTATTAAATTGATTTGCATAAAGTATTCCAAATGTAAAACCATTTGAGTGTCATTGAAATTTCTTTATGTACCATTGTTGTGAGTGATTATTTTTACTTAAGATTATCATAAAATCTTGAGTCAAAATTGCTATATTTTTACTTTCCAGATTATTACCCATAATGGGGCGACTATATCATAAAGGATTGGGTATCATCAAGCATGAAAAAATTGTGAATAATTTACAAATAATCACTACCTCTAATAGTACAGGAATTAGGCCATTTAAGTATAATTCAAGAAATCGTAGCATTGAGTGCATTAGACTTTGACACGTTACTTAAATTTCTCTTGATTAATAGTTATATTTTGTTAATTACAAGTAAACCATTACCATTTTAGAGTTGGTTCACATGAGATAACTATGGTGAGAGATATTGGTACTCATGCATGGAATAGTGAAGCCGTATGTATTCTTGATCCTACTCATTATTAGGTTGATCATAATTCTTAGATGCCAATGTTAATACATATGCATAAGTTAGTTGATTAAATTTAATCAATAAGAAATTAAAGATATTTTATTTATCAAACTCTTATGATCAAGAATCATTGCATTTAGCAATAAACTAATGGGTAGACACATTAAGAATTTTTCGTAAGATTAAAAGGAATTCAAGTAAGGACTTCTTTTTAAAAAATTCAAGTAAGGATTTGCATAGTAAATTGTATTAGTTATAGTTTAATTTATGAGATAAAGACTTAAATTTATGCGCATATGAGCTTAAGTAATCTAAAATATGAGCTGTTTTAGAAATCGTAAACAAACTCCTTACGAAATCACTTAGGTTGCATATGATTCTGTAGACTTGGAATATATATAGAAACATACACACACACACATATACACACACAAAAATGTGTGTGTGTGTGTAGAATTGCAATTCATGTATTGTAATTCCAACGGATTAGAAGTCTTTGTTCGGGAAATTTGTAGAATTGATATGGAAATATGTAGAATTGGTGTGGGATTCACATGGGATTAGAATTGTATACTATGATACGCATACTCTATAGGAATAGAATTATCTTTTGCAGTATTAAGAAAAATATATAAGTGAGGAGAAAAACTTGAGTGATACTAAATCCACTTCTTGACAATCTAAATCCACCTTTGGTATAACTTTGAATGCTAGTAGTACAAGTTATTAATGCTCAAGGTATAAGTCATTAATAAATTAGGGGTGTGGATTTAGCCTGTCCAAAACTTTAACATTTTTGTCCTTTTTTTTTTGGAAAGAAAACACCAAGATTTCACTAGTAAAAGTGTCCACGATTAAGGCAAAATACAAAACGTGAGGAGGAGAATTCCAAGTTGAATTTCCTACCAATCTAGCTTGTTTAGTTAAAACATGAGCCATTGATTACAATATCTACGTGTCCGAAGCAATTCCAAATCTTGAAACTGACTCATCATTAATCATTTTTTGTCATTAATCACAATGAAACTGTGTAAATTGTCAAGTCCGTCTGCGTTATGCCCAGGTGGCAACGAAGTTCCGTATGATTAACCCTTGGCATGCATTGAATGATTAATGTGCCCTAAAGAATAAGTTTGTCCGTGCCCCAATAATAGAATAGTTGATGGGCAAGTGATTTGTTAATTATTTTAGTTTCTGGCGGTGGTTCAACCACTCTACGAGGGAAGTAAAGGTTATATCTTCAAAGCTTATAGGCCCAACAATAGGAAGGTGACGCTTTAGTAACCCCAAAATCAACGATTACTTTAGGGATTAGTCGAGTACTATAAGTTAGCTGCTGTAGTTGATTTTACTATGATTTCGCCTATCATCAATATATGACCGGAGCACTTTCGCTGTTATATTTTGAACTTTCAGTACTATGTTCTCGACAAGATTTGTACCCTCATTAATGTGTGAACTAATATTTCATCTAAGTGGAAAGAGTGCCTTCTCAAATAGTATTTGAGTGAGTTGTTGGCTTCTAAAAGATGTTAGTCGGAAGGAGAAAAAAAATAGAATATTGAACTTGATTGGGCTTTTTCATGCCACTACTTGGTGACTTGAATCTATCAAGGGTAAAGCATACCAATGATTAGATAATCTTACCTGTGCAGAGCTCAAAAAAAAAATCACAGGGCCAAAATAGATATGCAAACCATCACGAAAGGACTAATCTAATCATTTAAAAAAAAAATTGGGCTTAATTGTAGACAAAGCCTCTGATCAGGCTTATCGGTCGTCAAGGGTTTCTAGTACTAAAGGCTCCATCACCAGACAATATGTGCCCAGTTACGCTTCTGGGAACTCCATAGAACCAAAGCCAGACTGCTTTCACTTCGCCAATTATAAATGATCTAAGCTGATTGTCTCGTGCGTTCTAAGCTTATAGACAAACCCAGTAGTGTTATTGACATGTTATTTCATAGATTTGTATTGGATTATTGACATCTTGGTAGAGAAAAAAGTGCTATCGCCATCCTGGTAGGTACAAGGTTAGGTGTCTGCACTTAAGGACAGGAAAAGCCAAACCAACCTATAGGTAGAGAATTAATGCTCCTTGTTGATTTGGATACCACATTTCTACATATATGACATTTTCTGGAACCTGCCATTGTTTCAACATCCAAACGTTAAATGCAAGTAGAGCTAGATATGATACACCTACAGCATATTAGCTCAGCCAATGTAGAGACAATCCAATTATCATGCCTAGTCTTTCCCAAAAGGGAAAAAAAGATGTTTTTAGTAGGAAGAACACATCTCTGTCCTCTGTTGAGCCGTTGTTAGTTGCTATAAAGAGACAACAGGACCAACCTACTTCCACAGCTTAAACATTTGCAAATCATCATATCTTGTACATCTCAATCGAGCAATAGAAGACCCAAACTGAATCGAGGCGGGCACACAATCATTCAATCTACTACAAGTCATATTACCCTCAAAAGGTTCAAGACCATAGCATTAGCTACATCCAAGTCAATCAGGAATGTTGATATGAACCCTCCCAAACCGTATGAACTCATACTTTGTCAATGACGGATCTAGACGAAAATTCAAGTTGATAGGCGGAAACTATCGACCCCTCTAAACCCCGAGATCACGAACCTTAAGAAAGACCCACGATCTAACGATTTAGCGAACCAAAGTTTTTTTAGGTAGAAGAATGCCACAATCAAGGTGATTACTTGATTGATAAGTTCAAGATTGAATAACTCAAGAAAACTCTCAAATATTCAAGAAAAGCACTCTTGAAAAGAGAAAATGAAAAACTCACAAAAGATTTGATATAACTTGCTTGAATAAAATTTGATGGTTTGTAGGCTTATTTATAGCCTTACAAAAGACTCTCAAATCCTAAACTAATTTGGACTCAAGTTACTACAAATCTAACCTAACTAGAATAGGCCAACATGGCTCTATCTTTTTAAGAAACTACTAAATAATAAACATGGACTAATTAAGCTACTAAAATTCAGACATCCTTGAACAAAGGCTGGTCCGATTTATTCCTCCAATTCAAGATTAAAAATGACTAAGGTAAATAAGGGAAAAATGGACAATTGTGTCCTTATTCTTTAATGGCCTCAAACAACTTGACACAAGCATCTTGAACACGTCTTTCTACTTGGATATCAAGCCAATGAGTAGAAGGAATCCAAATGCCTTATTCTTCACTTTATTCATTGGTCCCCAACGGATTTGGCAAAGAAATGGTTGAGCACATGGAACCCGACATGACATTGATATATGGTGATCTTGAACTCGTGTCAAATGTCATCCATTTATCATATGGAGTTTATCAAAGAGTTTGTCAAAACGAACAGGCAGCTTTTCAACCACACTAGTCTCCAATTCAAACTGGCTGAACAAATTCTCAATTTCCATAAACACCTCTTCAATGGACTGCTCAGCATTAACCTGAAGAAGAGAAGGGAACATGGAGAAAGGAAAATTTCTAAGATGCTGCTTCCACATGATCCACGATACTGCCACAACAGTCAGTGCACTCAATTACCGTATAAAGCTTCCCCTGTGAGCGGTAGTAATCAATTATAGGTAAAGTGGATTCATGGAAAACTTTAATCCGCTTCGGTATGGTTACAATGTTATCATCAGACCTTCCCTACATAACAGATACAGAAAAATCATGTAAAATTAATTCTTGTCAAACAAAACACAGGTGGGTGGCATAAATTGGAGAAGGGAATATGAGGTTGAGGGTTCAGCATGGAATTTAGGAATAAAGACCTGAGAAGAGGACTAAAATAGAAAAGCAGTAAACACCTAACCTCATTTCTTTTGAGCAGGCGATTTGTCAACACCTCTTCTGAGCACTCAAAATACAGGACAAAGTCTGGCTCAATTTTCTTCTAAAATAATGTTTAACTATGTTATTGGATGAGGAATGAGTTTTCAAACTACAAAAAATGTTGCATGCTTGATTAGACAGACTAACAAGGCAGCAGGGGGACCACTCACTACTTTCTTTGATGCCGCAAGATTTTCCAGATTTCGAGGAAATCCATCAATAAGAAACTTTGTGCTTTTACTACCTTCAATTGCCCGGTAAAGCGTCTTGATGACAATTTCAGATGGAAGAAGATTTCCTTCCAATTTATAACTCCGAATCAGAGCTCTATAAAACAAAAATAAATAAACAATAAATAAATAAAACTCTGCTGTAAGATATTCAAGGATAATTGGCATAGAGGAACTGTCAAGGAAAGTAACATAAAAAACAATTTGCTTGGCCAACGAATACAAGTGATTCAAAACATGGGATTCATATTGGAGAAAATAACACCAGTCGATAAACTGAAATGGCACAAGACACATTTATCACTCAGCGCCTAAAGCACAATATGCTCTGCTTGAATAAATGAGACGTTTCAGTGGAGGTGGTAAACCATGCTGACTGAAAAATTGCATCTTTAAGTTTGATCTGAAGGCACCCTATTTTTTCTTTCATAGTAGCAGAAACAAAACAAAGTCAAAAGGTAACATAAAAAGGAAAGAAAAAGAAGGAAAAAGAGGGATACCTACCCATTTTCACTCCCAGAAGCCACCTCTTCTTCAAGTAGCTCACCCACACTAAGATGAAGATACCCAAAGCGTGCGGCAATTTTGGAGCACTGAGTCCCCTTGCCACTTCCAGGACCACCTATTAGTAAACAGAGGAAGACAAGTCATATAAGATAAACCAGCAAATAAAAATTCTTTGACGTTAGTTTAAAAACAACAGCTTAAATGTCCTCATTGGACCCCATTGCAGGTGACTACATCAAATAGGCTAAAAGAGCATGGGACTACATGGGACTTCATGGGACTTCCACTATGGCACCAATTAGGCTAAAAGAGCATTACAGCCCTACATACTAGTTCACTCGATTTACCTATAAGTCAAACAATTCAGCTTCTAAAACAAAAATCCAAAACTTCAATTCCTGTACTTACATCAAATAGAAAAATCTTAATATTTGTTGCCTAAAATTGCATACCAGTCATTCTGCAAATTAGATTCCATCAATGCTCATATGATATTTCTGAATCATCTAATTTTACACACAACTCATGTCAGCGAATTCTGAGCTCCATGTTGTCAATCTTCTTCTCCTCTTATACCAGGAATAAATCACTTGAAGAATTTAGGTTTCAATTTTACATCATCCATGATCAATTATTGGGTTTAGGTCCACAATGATTACTTCTCAATGAACAAAATGCAGACAACTATTAACTGGCATCACATGTACTTCAAACAAAGGAAGACAATGACTCATGCTGATATGATGATAAATTATAATGATTCCAAGTATATCCACAAGATTTTGTAAATATGCAGAACAAGATGTAGGACTGTTGTACCAGGTTGCTGAACACAAAAGAAAGTTCAAAATATAAAATATACACAATTAGTTCTATGAATTTGTTCCTTCACTTGTCTCCAAAAAAGAAAAGGAAACAGAACTTACACAATGAAATAGGAGAAAATACACAAGAAGCAAAAGAAACTTTCTTAAATAAGCTTCAAGCAGAAAAGTGTGCTAATAGATTTTTGGAATAAATCTC
The DNA here is from genome assembly GCA_013103745.1 of Gardenia jasminoides. NCBI lineage: Eukaryota > Viridiplantae > Streptophyta > Magnoliopsida > Gentianales > Rubiaceae > Gardenia > Gardenia jasminoides. Next base: position 6,465,156 of record CM023101.1, read on the forward strand.
AGCAAATCTGATACAGCTGCAATAGATGACAAGAAGTGTCAAGTGCATACCTAGCACAAAGACAACCTTGTATGGCACTTGAGGAATGTACTGCTGGTTTCCATCCACATCCTTCATTTCTGATTGGTTGAACAAACTCCCAATTTTTTTAAACACATCACTAATAGACTGTTCGGCATCAATCTTAAAGGTGAAAAGAAGAAGAAAGAAAATATACATAAGTCCTACTTCTACTAATGACTATCAGAATCTTATAAAAGCACTTAATTACCTCATAAACCTTCCCCTTTGAGCTGTAGTAATCAATTACAGGCAAAGTGGACTCACGAAAAACTTTAACCCGCTTTGGTATGGTCACCATGTTGTCATCAGCCCTTCCCTATGAAATTCACAGGTAAAACTTACATAACAGAAATAACTAGTGAAAGCATGGAATAAGGAACATTGACGGTTATGCATGGAGCATGGAAGGCACAGCTTATGAACAATATATCAAAAAAGCACCAAATACTTGACCTTGCTTCTCTTTAGCAATCGAGTAATCATCACTTCTTCTGAGCAATTAAGATACAAGACAAATGCTGGTTCAATCTTCATCTGGAAACAATGACCATCTGGGATAAGAAATGAATTTGAAAACATATGCAGGCATCATGTAATTAAAATGTCAAACCATATATACATATATGAGACAATCAACTGAAGATTGGTCACTTACAAGATTCTTTGCTGCTGCAAGATTTTCTTCATTTCGAGGGAATCCATCAATAAGGATCCTTGTTGTTCCACTTCCTTGAATTGCTTCATGAAGGATCTTAACAACAATTTCAGATGGAAGAAGCTTTCCTTCCAACTTGAAAGCCCTGATCATGGCTCTAATACAACAATACAATGTGGATTGCAGGGTTACTAAGAAATTAGCAACATATTGCAGAGCCAACAGTTTATCATAATGCAAATCATAAGATCCGATAGTGCAGGGAGGAACTACAAAGGACTGCATCTTTCAATTGCTTAACTGCTTTTTTATTTCTTTATTTTTTAATTCTTGGTGGGAGCCAGAGAAGGGATTTAGATAGCAGGAAAGTAAACACAGAGACACAAGAGAAGCAAAACACATAGAAGTAAACAGAGTTGGAGTTATCTACCCATTTTCACTTCCTGAAACCACCTCTCTTTCAAGCAGATCACCAACGCTCAAATGGGCAAACCCAAAGAGAGCAGCAATGATTGAACATTGTGTCCCTTTGCCACTTCCAGGACCACCTATTAGATAAACAAGAAGAAGATATATCAGGATGCGGAGCAGCCTTTGATATCGAAAACTTAGAAGAAAACTAAAACAACCTGAATATCTCCATGGACTTAATCACCAGTTCCCCAGACAACGAACCTTACTAACATCATTCACACTTCTTGTGAAGCATGTAAATTTTCGTTCCCCAAAAAATTTGTCCTATGATTCATTTAACAAATCTGTTCAATTCCTCTATAGAACCCATGAACAGCTGCTGGAATTCAAAATTTGGACTGATACAGGCCAACAGTTCTGCTGAAATACATATGGACACCAACCACCACATTTGTGCCTTGGATTCATTCCCTTTAGAAGCACTATACACGCATACCTTATATCCATCATGATTTACTGGAATCTAGCTTGGGATTGGCCTTCAATATTATCTATCTAAACTCGATGGATTTACAAGAAGATCTAGGCTAACTTGTTTCCCATACTATTTATTTACCAGTTAGTTTAGAACATAACTCTCTCTTACCCATTTTCTTCTTCTAGATGACCAATATTTCAGCTTCTTGAGAGGAATAAGATGCATCTTAATTCTTCGTAAATACTGTAACATTACCTTAATGCATTACAAGACAATATTTTCTCAAACCTGAAATCAGTCATTTGCACAAGTCAAATGGACTAATATCCTAACTTCTTGTCAACCAAACGAAAGTTTCATTTATAAGGTCTGCACATGTAATACACCACAAGCAAAATGAGAAATAACTATAAATGCATTCCCATGTCATTCAGACCCAAATGTCCAAGCTGTCAATTCTTTTTATGCCAAAGCAAAAAAGGCCAAAACTTAACTTATACCAAAAGGTTTAAGTGATCAAGTTATAAAATAAAATAAAATAAAAGGCTTAACAGAATCAGAAAAGGCACTTTTGAAAGTCGATGAGCACAATGGACAACCTAAAATTCAGGTTGAGGATCTATTGCACCATAAGCATAAGAAAGGCAAATTCCAGAAGCACTAGGATATGGTTACTTTTATGTAACTTGATTAATGATTTTAACATCTTACGTAAACCAGAGTAAACAGCAATTCATCGGAAGAAAAAGCGGGACAAAATAATCCGACTCAAGAAATTTCTACATCTACTCACTCTTGACCCCATTATTGCATGAATTACCACTGCTCATGCCATTATGAGATCAAATTTGGCAGACAGTTGCTAGCTGATTAAGAAAGCTTCACAATTGTATAATCAGTTGGCATAATATCCCAGTAACCTTCTTTATTGATGTATTAGATAAAATCTCAATCGCACTAGTGCACATGAATATCTAAAATGAATCAGTGAAGAACATATGTAGAATGTAGGACTTCGACTAATGCATATAATGCAGCATGCATAAACATAGCCTCAAGGTGAAAGAATACTCGTGTTCTATGAGGGTTAATGGGATTTATGATAAACCATGCCAAAGATAATCAAGTGCTTACCTAACACATACACAACTTTGTAATCCTCATAAAGGTTATCAGTCGCAACCTGCAAAAAGCTTCCATAGCTTAACATATTTACTTATCAAAAACCTGATAAGACAAAACAGAAACCTAATTGGCCAAGGTCTTCTCAAAATATTAACATCATTCTCAGTTCCTCACAATTTATCAGGCAAAGGGTATCAGCTTCACACTAGTTTAAATAAGTTGACAGAACTATGACAACCTTTAGTCAAATTTTCCACACAGCAAAGCGTCAAGGATGAATGGAAGCAATAATATAACATCAGAGTCAACGACTACCAAACAATTTAGTCACCTGTGTGTTTAAGGAATTTCATTTTACCTGTCCAACATTTTGTAGCTGGACTTCTGTAGCATTCTCCATTAGATTTGCAGTAGCTATATGTTTTGTCTCCAGAAATCTACAAAACAGAGACAGCGGCTACATGTTACCAACAAATTTAAAAACAATGGCAATTAATGTTGATGACATCAACTACACTGGCACATCTATCTCCTCCTTCCTACCAGAATTCCCATAGTAAAATTAGTTATCGCCTAAATTTCTTCCAAAGCCTTTCCTCTTCGTCCAGCGCCACCTGATTATCAAGCATCTAAATTCTATGCTACTAAGTTTGGAGATCATCGCCGCAAGCCATCGTCAAAGAAACTTTCACGGCTAATTTCAGTGGAAATAACCTTGAATTAGGGTTTCTTCCCCCTGATTCGGTTCAGAATATTACCACAATCTTATCTTGAAAGTAGTAGCAGAACAACCAAAAAAAAAACAGAGAGAGAGATAAAGGAGAAAGAGAGCTTACATAGGACCGGCGCTCGTGCAGCCGACCAGCTCTATGATCAGAACCGGAATTTCAGGCGTCGCCGGAGAATCGATCTACGCTTTTTTTTTTTTTTTTTGGGACTCTTGGGAACCTTGAGGGACAGCAAGAATTTATGAAAGGTAAGTAAGAGCGGCAGTTGATAGGTAAGTCATTAGGATTGAAATATCATAATTGTATTTGGACTAGGATTCAAATATCATAATCAATATGCATAAAAAAAAAAAAAATCAAAAGGAGAGTTATTTAAAGGGCAGGTACAGTCACGTACTTTCTGCCCGATACCTACCTTCCTGACGAAGAGCCCCAAAAGCTCATCGGTTGTTTACTTAAGGAGCCAACTAAACTCACGTATTGCTTACTACCTCCTTCTCCTGCCAAAGAATTGCAGTTCAGTGATATAACTTGATTATTAACGTCGCAGATTGCTCTGGGGAGAACAGCACGTAATAACCACGGCAAACCTAATGGAGAATGCTCGTCAAGTAGCAGCAGCACTACAGGAAAATCTACCACAGGTGACGATATATATATAGCTTTACTTGAACTGAGTTAATGATGCATGACTAAATATTTACCAAGAGTATAATCGACCTAATTTCAGTTATTCTGTTCATACAGGTTACAACCAATAATCCCCAAGTGCAATATAAGGTGGTTTATGTGTTAGGTAATTAATACCTGACAACCCTTTCTTGGAGCTAGACAATCTTGTTCCTTTCTGTTTTTTTTTTTTTTTTGGTTTCACCATTCAAATCTTTTAATTTGAGGACTTGGATAGAGAAGAAAAGCATTTAATTCTAGGCATAACTTCAAGCAACAAATTGCTACAGACTAAAAAGTGTAATGGAACGAATTTTGCATGCTTAACTGACCATATAAGTTGCAATTGAGCTTCTCTTATTAATAAGAAAATTGAATCCTTGCTTTCTGTTCATAATTGAGGCTGTAACCAACACAAATTTCAACTCATTGCATTCATAGGTGGTCCAGCTAGCGGAAAGGGGACACAGTGCTCCATGATTGCTGCTCGCTTTGGGTATTGCCATCTCAGTGTGGGTGAATTACTTGAAAAAGAAGTACTTTCTGGAAGTGAAAATGGGTACATATCTGTTAATTCTTTTTTTTTTCTTACATGCTTAATTTCCCTGTACGTAATTTTGTCTGGAAACAATTCCCCGCTCTCTTCGTCTTAATTTGGAAACAATTCCCCACTCTCTCCCCATCATAATCCATAATATAGGGATGCCATATATTGTCTTTGCTTGTATATGGATTTCTATCTTGAGTAGAGGTGTCAAAATGGGTGGGTTTAAATAACTCATAATTGGGTAATAAGTATAATTGGGTCAATTCATCTATATCCATCTAATAAATGAGTATGGATTTATCCAATTACTTTTTTATAGCTCGTTTGAAATACTTTTTTTTTTAATTTACATTGGTAGAAAATTTAAATTTATCTCCTTAACACTCTCTAAAATTTGAGTTTTAATGTATAATTATTTTAAAATAGATTAAATACGTGAGTCGAGTCAGTACTCATGAATTAAATGAGTATAATTGAGTACTTATTTATATCCATTTAAAGTTAATGAGCAGGTTTTGATAAGTTATTGTGAGCAGATTTGGACGAGTCAACATAGTTGAATTGTGATTGATGCCTCTAATCTTTAGTAAGCCAATGCAACTTGCATTATAGGGAGGGATCCAGAATCTATGGAATTATTGTTCTTTTCCTCTGATAAAAGTGCTACCTTTTACTGTTATAGAGCTATGATCAGGACGTTTAAGCTAGAAGGGAAGCTTCTTCCCACTGACATTGTTATGAAGGTTCTTGGTCAAGCGATGGAAGCAAGTCCAACGAAGAGGTTTCTCATTGACGGATTCCCGCGAAATCAAGAAAACCTTGCAGCGGCAGAAAATTTTGTAAGTGATTAATTTCTTCACCAGAACAATTAGTTGGTCTGAATTAACTTTATTCTTTTTCAAGAAGCTCAAAGTATTTAATGGTGTTCTCAGATGAAAATTGAGCCTGACTTTGTCTTGTATTTTGAGTGCTCGGATGAGTTGATGATTGACCGCTTACTAAGCAGAAACCAGGTTAAGTTTTGACTTCTTTTCCATCCAAAAACAATAAAAAAAAAAAAAAACGTTGTCCTACTTATATATGGTCCATGCTTGATTCCGCAGCCATAAGATATACGCCAATTTTAATAGTAATCTAACAGAATTTTTTTTATTTGTTAATTATGCAGGGAAGATCTGACGACAACATGGTCACCATACCTAAGCGCATTAAAGTTTTTCATGAATCCACTTTGCCAGTGGTTGATTACTACTTCTCCAAGGGGAAGGTTTTTAAGGTATTTAGTTCCCTAACCAAAGTTTTGAGTACGCATTGCAACGGATGAACAGTTGAATTTTAAAGAGGCGAAAAAAAAAGGCCTAGAAATGAGGCAGAAAACATTGCCCAGCAAACATCCCGTATAAGTTTTCCTTTCTTCATTTTGTCATTCAGGTTAATGCAGAGCAATCCATTGACGAGGTCTTCAAGGAAATTGAAGGTTACTTCAGCAAGTTTGAATTGAAGTATGGGGCAGAAAGCATTGCCTAGATGTTCTTAAAACACTTTTCGTTTGTTTTACAGAAATATTTACTAAGGCCCTGTTGCTGTTTATTTATTTCATAAACCTTCAACCTTTTGTAAGCTTAACTTGGATATTTGCACAAGTGCATTTATGCCGTGGAATACTTTTCTTAATCTAAATGTTCTGTACAAGTTGAGCAATAATAATTAGATTAACTCTTTTAGTTTCCATGCTCATTTATCAAATTAGGGCTGCCCAGATACAAGTTTATACAATCCTAAAAGTGGATAATGGTAATAGTAGTATATGTGTACTAGGAGAACATGTAACACATTTTGGTTTTGGTTTCATAGTCAATGACTGGCTTGGGATGTGGATATTGCGGTTGGAAGTTCTTGATACCACAGTCAATGAAATAACTAAACACCAGCAATATGATGATATTAAGAAGCAATATGGTGATATTAAGAAACAATAAACGATGTTAGGAATTCGAAGTTAGGAAATCGACAATTACTCTCAGCAAAATGAAAAAAAGAATTTGCTTAGAATAAGAAAAGTTAAGAAATTGAGAATCACTCTCAGCAAAGTGAAGAAAAAAAGGTGCTTCTAGTAATCACAGTCGAAATTATTTTCTCAACACTCCTTGTGCTCTTTGCAATACTCTTTTTTTTTTTTTTTTTATGCAGTACATAGGCCATCACCGTCTCTCTTTTTTTTGCACCTTTGATGTTTGATGAAGATCATTCAGCCTGTATAGGCAAATTAAAAACAATGACCATGAGTCCATGTCCATCAACTTTTCCTTCTTTTCTTCTTCAAGCATTCTCTGAAAAGGATTCCAACCAATTACAGTAATCTCCACAAGCGCAATGCATAACATATTCCATCCTACGACGGCCTAAATAACCAACGAAAGCTTAACCGCCATTTGTTTGAAGGAATTACGGGGTGCATCATTAGAGAAATTTTATGAGAGTGGACCAAAATCAGCCCATGCTGTGTTGATTCGGACGTGTGATTTGCTTCATTGGCTAAAAGGTGCTTAGGGCTTCAGTAATTTCTGCATCATTCTGCCATTTTTGCACAGCTACATGGGGGTTTAGAGATTTGGTAATTCCTCTATTTTTTGAAGATCTGCGCAGTAAAACGGTGATTTGGGCTTCTAGTTTGGGACAAATTCAGGTAAATATGGCTTCTTTCTGACTTTGCACTTTTTATGCCAACAATAGAGCAGCCCTTTCTCCCCTTTATTTGTCACCACCTGATTGAGGCTTAATTGACGAATTGGTGGTTTTGTTATGTAATTATGAGAATAGATAAGATACAAGCTTGTATTTCATGGTCTATATCAACATGCATGTTTATTTTTTTTGGTTCATCTAGATTTTCCCTGTTGCTGCTTTTTTGGTTTGGGTTCTTCACTAACTATTGCATTCTGCTTCACTACGAATTGATGGCCAAAAAAGTTGTATTTTGGCTTTACTTTTGCTACCTGCTCAAGAATTTTCCTAGTTCGATTTGGGTTTTCATGGTAATCCCACTTAGCTGATGTACGCTACCAACTTACTATTCATCAAATAATTTTTCTAGTTGGATCTGACTTTGGTGACTATTTGTGAAGATAAAAAGTGTGGTATTAAGAATATTTTAAAGGGAGTTGTATTAAATGGTATGCTAATTATGGGATTGTGATGAATTACTAGTATCAAGTATAGGTCCTTGTCGGTCCTTTTCTCAGAATGATGTTTTTTCTCGTATCTATTCGATGTAAGCCACAAGAGAGCGAGTATGTCTGTTGCAAAAGTTGGGATGTCCTGAAAGTGGTAATTATGGGGATAGGAACAAGTGAATTACATTAAGTATATCCTGACTACTGGATATTTTAGTTTTCATAGAGCTCTGCCTTAGCAAATAGAGGTTATGCTATGCTTTTGTCTTGTATTTCCGATTTGGGATATTGTTGCTAGCGATTCTCACTTCTCAGCAACCTTCTGCTATTCTTGCTTTATTGTCTAAAGTAGGCTTGCAGTGCCTATAGATGAGTAGCCAATTACTACTACTTGTTGCTTCGAGCTGAACTTAATACTATTACTACTTGTGTATCTAGCTAATTGGGAAAAGGAAAGAACCTTTTTTGGTAGGTTGCAATCAGTATTTCCGTGGTAGAAATACTATTATTGTAGGATGATTTTTTATTTGAGGAGCACATCACCTCAAAGACTGCTATCAATGGGCAGTTAAACACACTATCTTGGAATCATTGCTATCCACTTCACAAGTATTTCCTGAATTTTGATTCAAAGGAAGAAGTATTGAGGCAAATTCCTGAAGGTGTGACTAAAGAAGATTGAAAGTGGATGGTTAACTACTTTGAAACTGATAAATTTAAGGTCATCTTGTCAAACTGACCTATCCTTTTTTAAAATTTTAGATTTCATATCACAGGTTTGTTAATCTTTGTAAGGTAAAATTTTGGCCTATGCAGAAAATCAGCTAGCGTAACAAGCAACATTGTGCTAGAAATGACTGTTACACTGTTGGTGGCACAAAATCACTTGCAAGAGTTGTCGAGGAAAATGTAATCTAAAGACCAGCCAACACTTGTCTATGTATATGCTTTTGCTTATTGACTGAAATTAAGGGTGACAATTAAAGACCCGATACGATGATACGATATGAACATGATCCGAGAAATACCTAATCAAAACATGACATGAAAGAATTTGTATTAAAAATGGGTCGACCCGATTATGATACAAAAAGGAAATGAGTCATTATGGGTTGACACGTTATTAAACCATTAGAACTTGTGGGTTGATATGTTAAACAACATGGCACATTTATAATACGAATTATCATTTCTATTAGAGATTTTGTATCTTTTTGATACCTCTGGAATGTACATCAAAATCAAAATTATATAATTAAAAGTTACTTGGTTGTCTTTTTTTATCTAAACCAAATATCTTTAAATTCACTTCTTAAAAATTTTGTTCTAATTTAAAGCCAAATATAAAAAGCAGAAGCCATTAAATAATTAAAAATTCAAACCAATTTTTTTGGACAAAAAATTAACTGATTAAGATATTTTAAATTAGAAAATTGGATTTCTTCATTTCTTGCATAACTATTTACACCAAATCTTTTTTTATTCCCTACTAAATCTATAATAAAAATAGTGTATTCCTTTCTACATAGACTAGTAGAGTATCCAAAAATCTTTTTTCTTTCACAAAAACTCTTATTGTTGTTTATGCTAAATTTCTTTGTAGTCACTTTTAAATTAATCAAAATTTGAAACTTAATTAGTTCCTTCATTGTTTGAGCGTTGGAGCCAAAAGATTATAGACAAAGAACTTTTGAGAATTCATACCAAAATTTTCAACTATTAATCAATTGTTTTCATAAAAATGCATTACTTGGGATCAGAAGCTGCAGAGTTCGGAGAATGTAGATTAGCGTTTTTGATATTTTGTGATATTTCATTAGTAATTTCAATTTAAAAAATTAAATGGATGAAGTGGATAAAAATACGATACGACATGTTAATAAACAAGTCATGACACGAACAAGACACGAAAGTTTTGTGTGCTGTTTATGGATCTGTACTTATTTGACATGAACATGATAATGACACAACATGAGAATGACATGACACGATACATTTATAGTCCTGACTGAAATGGGGAAAATTAAAAATTTTGATGGAAAAGGAAAGAAGATGTTAACCTTTGGAGATAGACATATTCAAGTTAAATCGAAAGTCAAAGAAGACTAGGGGCCTGATAAATGACAAAGTAAAAGAGATCTTGGTGAGATGTTTCATTTGGATCTGATTTGTAATTTCAAATTATCGACACCCATTCCAATTGCATAAAGAAGATCTTTTTTACTTGTGTAGGACAGAATGAGGGAATTACGGGTTACAACTTCAATGACCAGCAAGGAAATTTGTGAGAAAGAACTTGGTTACATACCTAGACAACTCTGTGGCCGTAGTATAACCAAGACGCAAGCTGCTGAGGTAGAATGCTACAAAAGTGAGAATGAGGATAGTTGAAGAAGAGCAGATGAAGCAAAAAAAGGAGCTGCGAAAATAGCTCAACAATTCACTGCTCAGCAAGAATTGATTAAGAGCTTGCAATACCAGCAAATAAAAACAAAAGGGCTGCATGAGGAGTTAGTTAACTGGTTGAAAGAGTTGTGCAATTGAGTAATTTGTGCCAAGGTATAAATAAAGTCTTTGCTTTTCTTCATGTTGATTGTACTTGAGGTACTTGAAATCTGGTTCTGCCAAATATGATTCATGTTTACAACTAGGGTGCTGGATGTTGCTTTCTTGCAAATCTGGTTCTGCCAAATCTAATTCATGTTTATTGCAATTGGGCTGCCTAGGGTGTTGCTTTCTCCCATATCTAGTTTTTGCCAAATCTGATTCATGTTTTTGCAATTTAGGTGCTGGATGTTGCTTTTCTTCATGTTTATTTCAGCATTTTAGGTCATGATAGATTTCACAATTCCTTCTTTGTAGTTTATTTGAGTAATTGCTATACCCTTTCAAATTAGAGTGTCTTTAATTATTATAATATGATGCTTATCTAGAAGTTTTGTTCTAGTTTTAATTCCAATTATTATTGCTTCAAATTTGGTAATCTAGGTTTCAACATGATCCTGAAGAGACGAAGACGACAATAGCTTCTGGTGTTGTACATGATGCAGATGGTTTTTGGTTTGAAGACTACATGGCCTTTCATGCTTATGCTTTTGTATAGAACTTCAGTAGTTTCTATTATGGATGGGATAATCAATCTTGTGCATAGTTTAGTGACTAATACTCCCCTTGCTACTGTCAGTGACTTAAGTATTTTGGATGGTGCGTGGTTTATGACTAATATTTATGGCAATATATGTTTGAGTTGATCTTCTATTGGAAATGCTTGTTGGTATTCTATTTGTTAGGCTACGAGACTATTGCAATTGTTGCTAGCTGGGCTGAGTATTTGCACGACAATTTATTGCCTTTTAGACAAAGCTCAGTGACAGAGGAAAGTTGTCACTACTCACAAATTCCCCCAGTGAAACCAGAAAATCATCACTTCATGAACCACCAACAATGACAAAGGAAAGTTGTCGGTACATGGCTAAATTCTGTGCCGACTTCAACAGTTAATTATGATAAGAAATTAGCCATATCAGTGACAAGAAAAGTCACCACACATTATCGAATAATGAGTCACGACTTTAATTGTAACTAAATTAAAATCGTTTGTGACAACTTTATACAGTTGTCATACGGATCCTTTTTGTGATACAGAACTAGTGACAATGCTGCTTCATGAGAATAAGGCAAGTGTCCAAGAACCAAGATCTATATGAAGGCAATTTTCATTACTCAGCAATCGACAAATGACCATAAATAGCAAGCACAAGTTCTTAAACTAGCAAAATAATGAAAAATATAATCATGCAAAACTATTTCTTATAAAAAATTTCAATAAGTTCATTCTTACTCTAGGATGTGAAAAGTTTAGTTAAACATCATGTTAAGCATGCATAAGTATAAAGAGAACTTGCAACAATAATTAAGTACAAGAGACAAGAGTTTAGGAAGAAAATTTTTTATTCAATTTCTTGAAGTTGAATCCTTGAATTCCTTCACAAATTGATCTCTCAAATGTACTAAGTACAATAATGCTTTTCCCTTTCTCTTTAAAGTTCTCTTTGTAACTAAACAATTTATAATATAAAACTAGAGTTAAAACTACGAAACTAGAACTAAACTTTATCTTCTTCACTACTTCTACTTTCTATTCTACATTTTTTTACATGATTTGAATCAGTGATGATCATGGGGAATGTTGATATAAAGTTTCTCTACACTTCTCCAAATCTTTCTTGTACAGCTACAGTTGAAATTCTCTGTAGAATTGAGTTGGAAATGAGATGAAGTTGTAGAACAAGTTGAAGTATCATTGTCAGGGATCTATGGACCAATCTGCAAGTCACAGCTCATGGATCTAGTTCGCGGATCCTACTGGAGTAAGATTCCTCGTTTTTGCTTAATCTTCAATTTGTATCAAATTTGATTGCAAATTTCTCTATGATAAGGTTGAATTAGCTCTTTCTCAGAACATGAAATTTGTAATCCTTTGAATTACCTTTTAACGTATCAAGAATCATTAGGCTGAAAAATGTGTAAAATATCCCTGCTTTATCAGATCCCGTGTTTCAACTTCGGCAACTTTTCTTGACAGTATTTCTGATTTTTGACTAAGGAAAAGTATAAATTGGACTGTGATTCACACAAGAAATGTAGAGCTGCATCTCAACTTTAAAATGACTCAAGATAATCTTAATCTGATGTATGTATCTCAAGTTATAACCAAAATATCAAAATGTGTCATAACTACCAATTTTGATTTGAGTTCCATTCAATTGCATTTCACAATTTGCCCTTTATGATCTTGTTAATATTACTTCAAATCATCAAGAAACATCCAAATATCTTCTCAATTTCTCTATTTGATGATTTAACTACAAAAATTTACAAAAATATAACAAATTTGTGCATTAATCTATATTTTTACAAATTTTGATTAATAAAATACTCTTGCATGAAAAATAATCATAAAAGAGTTCAATTCTTCCATTTTATATTAAAAATGCAGCAAAAACTCACATTAAAATTTAATTTAAAATAGGTAAATTATATACTAATCACTATTCACGCCACATTATGAGGAGGTAACTTGTAATTAAGCCTAAGTTTTATAGTATCAACTTGTAAAAATGTCTTTTAAATATTATGAAAAACACTCAAAAATATCTAAAAATACATACTCATTCTCCCTCTACTATTACCATCCTCCCAATTATTTTCCTTCCACCCGTTTTGCCATAACTACTAGCGTTGTCACCTTCCACGTACCTTTTATTTTTCTCCTTTTTCCCTCCCTCTCATTTCTCCCTCTCCTCTTTACCACTTTCCTTGCCACCTCTTTGCCCCTTCTCCGTTCCTCCTTCTCCCTCCTATTTTGGTTGCACGGCCAATCGCATGACCCAGAGTAATTGCATAGTTGGTTGCTCGACTATAGGGAGAAGAGAAAGAAGTGGTAGGAAAGGAGAGAGATAAGAAAGAACAGTTGGGAAAAGGGGGAAGGAGGAGAAGGAGAGAGAAGAGAGGAAGAGGGAGGAGGTGAGGAAAGGGGAAAAAAGGAAGGTAGAGAGTATGAGAGGAAAAAAGGGTTGAGTTGGCAAAGACGGCTGGTCAATAACTGTTGGAATTGATCCTAGATTTTGATGATAACAAAACAAAATGATGATTTGGACTAATGTTTTTCAATTGAGAAAAATGTTAGCTCAGATTCTTAGGTGCAAATGGAGACAACGAAAGATTCAATCAAAAAGAGCAAAAGAAACTCAACTCTGTCGGACGCTTGAAAGCTAGTACCGGACGTTCGATAAAGATTGAGAACTCTCAGAAGAACTACTGTCAGACGCTCAAACTGAAGTACCGGACGTTCGATAGACAAGTGAAGTATCGAACACTCCTATCAGACGCATATCATCATAACCGGACGTCCGATAGAATTAAAGAGGAAATCAAATTCTTTGTCCAGTTTGGACGAGACTCCATCGACTTAGAAAATTCATCAGCCATCCGATAAACATTGAGAAGAACCTTTGGACGATGGCACCGGACGAAGAATGTACGGACGTCCGACACCTCCAACAGCTATTTTTCTAACAGCTATATATTTAACCATTGAAGAGTTTCTTGAGACCATTTCTCACACTCTATAAATACCCACAAGTTCAAGAAGATAATAAATTTTTGCCTACATAAAACACAAGCTTACAAGTGAAATATTTGGGTAGAAATCTCCTTTGTTTGTTGCATAGGTGTGGGAAAAGTGGGGATTGTGAGGTTACTCAATTGGAGGAGTAAAACCTTGGTGAAAGTTGCTTCACTTGTAATAGTGGTTCTTAATTGGTTGAGTGAGCTTTCAATTGTAGCTTATTGAGGATTAATTAAGATAGTTGTAAAACTCCTTGGCTCAACTAAAGGTGTTTAAGGTGAGGAAGGAGTGAGCCTTCACTTGTACAAGTTGGTTACCTTCACCTTCAATTAAAGAAGCTACTAGTGGAGTTTGTTCAAGTTCGGTGCAACTTGAAATTTTGGTTTGCAATTCTTTTTCTATCTCTTTTCTTTATTGCTCAATTGTGACATCTTTATCATGCTTAATTTGACATACCTTTGTGCACACTTGAGAAGTTGTTTGTGCTTGTTTTATTGGGTGAATTCTTGCAATATTTACTTGTTTTGTTAAACAATCTAATTCACCCCCCTTAGGTTGCATTTCGGGACCAACAATTGGTATCAGAGCTTGGTCTCCTTGAGATTAAGCTAAATCGACTTAGGAGTTAAGATGGCAACCAATAATGCATTGCTTTTAGAGGGGCAATCCATCATTAGACCTCCCATGTTCAATGGTATAAATTATATTAGTTGGAGGGATAGAATGGAAATATTTTTGTAATCTATAGATATAGAGTTATGGTTTACTGTTAGTGAAAGACCTTATGAGACTACCATTATAGATGAAACAACCGATAGAAATAGAACTAAAACTAGAAGTGAACTGAGTGTTTAAGATAGAATCAATCTCTCTTTGAATGCTAAGGCCATGAATGTATTGTACAATACTCTAGATGCAAATGAATCTACTAGAGTAAAAGGGTGCAAATCGGCCAATGAAATATGGCATAAGTTGAAAGAAATTTATGAAGGGAGTGACAATGTTAGAGAGTAAAGAAAATCTATACTTGTTGCCCAATATGAATCTTTCAAAATGCATCCTCATGAGAATGTTGATAAAATATTTTGTAGATTCAATGACATTACTAAAGATCTTGAATTGCTTGACAAGGTATACACTTTGGGTGAGAAAAATAAAAAAATTTAAAATGTCTTGCCAAAAGAATGGGAAAATAAAGTTACCGCTATAGAAGAGGCAAAAGATTTAATTTCTATGTCTATTGAATCTCTTGTGAATTTGCTAACCTCTTATGAGTTGAAGTTAGAATAAAAAACACAAGATGATGAGGAAGCAATGATCAAAAGAGGCATAGCATTCAAGGCCTCACAAGATGATGATGAAGATGTGGAACTAAATGATATGGCAAGGACATTGAAGAAACTTCTAAATAAAAGGAGTTCTAGAGGAGGAAGAACAAGTAAGGATAGAAGATAAAAATTCAAGAATTTCAAAGTTACTTGAGATGAATGCAATTCGGATGAAGAAATGGAAAAAGAAGAAGAATCGACTCAAATGACACTTACGGCCTTTGGAGATGATGAGGTAAACTCTAATCACTCTCTTAGTGATGAAGAAGATGATGATGATGATATGCAAGTTCTTATGATCAAAATGCATAAAAGTTTGAAAGGATCTTATGCCAAAAATAAGGATTTGAAAATAAAAATAAATGTTTTATTGGAAGAAAATTCTAGACTTTTTCAAGAAAATAAGAGTTTGAAAAAAGTCAATGATGATTTGAAAAAGTACAAAATTGATTTTGATTGCAAAAATGATTTGAAAAGAAGTTGGAAAATAAAACAAAATTTTATGAAAAAATGTTGGAGGAACAAAATCTTTTAAAGAAAAGAATTGATGATTTGAATGTTTCTCTCCAAAAAGAGAAACAAAATGCTTTACAAAGAAAAGGAAACCATGTTTTACATGGCCAAAATGATTCTATTATTTCTAAAAAAAGAGGAACTAGATTTATTAAACCTAATTTTGTGAATGATTCTAGTATTATGTGTCATTTTTGTTGCCAATTTGGACATATGCAAAATGATTGCTATGTAAAGAAAAATATAAGAAAAAGTATGAAATCCATATGGATTGTTAGATCATGTTGCACTAACTCTCATGGACCCAAAAATAAAAGGGTACCAAATGTTATTTCTTGATTTTATGCGATAGAAATCTTTATGTGTTATTTAAAAAAGTATGAGTGTTTGGTTCTTGATACTAGTTTTAACATTGTTTTCAATGGAAAAATACTTTTGAGGAAAACAGGGGATTGGATGTCCTACAGGTCGTTGGACGTTCGACAGCATTTTTCTAAATATTTATGTGTATTAGCCTTGGTTATTTTGTTGGCCAAAATAAGTCTCTAAACTTGTTGACCTTATTGATTAGACCTTAATGAACCTATTTTGTGTTTATTGGCTTTGTTTATTGCTCTTCTATACTTTATATCTACTGGCTTTAATTTTTGCTTTCCAATGCTTTGTTATTGGCTTTGTCAAAATTTGGAACCAATGAGGGGGAATTAATATGTTTTTTGATTAATGACAAAAGGGGGAGAAATGTTAGATGATTTTTTAAATCATTTTAGCTCTTATTGAGGGGGGGTTTCTCTCCTTTCCCTTGCAAAATCATCATTTGGTTTGTTATCATCAAAAAGGGGGATATTGTTAGAATTGAACTTAGGTTTTGATGATAACAAAATAAAATGATGATTTGGACTAATATTTTTCAATTGAGAAAAATGTCAGCTCAGATCCTTAGGTGCAAATGGAGACAACGAAAGATTCAATCAAAAAGAGCAAAAGAAGCTCAACTTTGTCAGACCCTTGAAAGCTAGTATCGGAGCTCCGATAAAGATTGAGAACTTTGGAAGAACTACTATCGACGCTCAAACCAAAGTACGGACGTCCGATAGAAAAGGAAGTATTGAACACTCCTATCGGTCATCATCACCGGACGTTCGATAGAATTAAAGAGGAAATCAAACTCTCTGTCCAACTTGGACGAAGACTCCATCGGACGCAGAATATTCATCGACGTCCAGATAAATATTGAGAAGAACCTTTTGGGCGATGGCACGGACGAGAAGAATGCACCTGATGAGAACCAGCTCATGGATCACGTATTTCAAGGGCAAGGGCTGAAATCTTGAAGTGTTCCACTCATGAACATTGGTCCAATAACTGCGTCTTGCGAACTTCGTAGGGTGCGAGAATCACTTCAAACATTCATATGTGCAACTTCGTGAAGGCATTGGAACCATGAATGAAGGTCCATTGTTAGTGGTTTCCATGCTACAAGCAGGCGACCACAAGACTAGTTGTCATCGGGCGTGACGTGTGATATAGGCGTGTGGATTTTTCTGCGACGAAGACCGGTCCTCATCCGGGCCGGGCACATCATTTGGGCGCGTGGAATTTTCTTTTTTTTTTTATTAGTATTTTGTGTTGCTAGTACTAGTAGGATTAGGATTTAGGGTTGCTTGTAAGCCTATAAATAGGCCTCAAAAATGTTTTTTCCATCAATCATTCAATTATTCATCAAATTTTCAGCAATTGAGAGAGAAATTCTCTTGTGCCTTGTGCAACCTTTGAATACTTTGGATTAGGTTCTAAGTGTTCATTCGGCTTATCAACAAGAATCACACTTGTTGTGGCGTCATTCTAACTAAACTACAAGTTCCTTTTAACAATTTTTTGAGGGTTAAGAAACTAATCTTAGTTCTTGAAACAAGGGTTTTAAGGGTTTCGTAGTATCCATCCATCCAAGCGTGGGAATTATTGTCTAGATCTGGGAATTGGTATATGAGTTCTTCCAATCACGGTTGGGTTCGTATCATCTGGTTATCAGAGCTAGTCAACAATTTTTCAGATTATATCCTTTTTTAATTTTCGTTTCTTGAGTCGTGCTCAATTCTGTCAAATCTGTCTTGTTTGTGTCTCGCTCAAATCTGTTTGTGTCTCATTGTTTTTCTTGTTCATCAAATTATGTCCGTGAGTCGTTTTCTTGTTGTCCGCAATTTGTCAACCTGTTTGTGTGGCTTGTTTCATCGAAATCTGTCTTGAGTCTTGTTTTCAATTCACATGTTGTCCATATATTTAGAATCTGACCGGTTTTAATTACTGCCATCATACCCTTGTGTTGTCCATAGTTGTGTCTAAAACTTATCAAATCTATTTTATGTTCTTGTGTCAGCACTTTGGTCAATCTGCCTTGTGCATCTTGCTTAAACATCTTGTTCTTATATCTTATCAAATCGTGTTTCTTGTTGCTGTTGCTTGTGTCGTTATGGGCTGTCCAAAATCTGGTTGCCAAACCTTGTTCTTCTTGCTATTTTGTGTCACTTGAATCTTGTTTTTTGTTCCAGTGTCATTGAATCTTACTTGCTCTTGAAATTCTTGGTTGAATTCTTGACTTTTTGGACGTTCTTGAATTTCTGGATAAAAAGGAAACCGAGCCTTGAAACATTAAAATCTAGATCTTCAAGTTCTTGAAATCAGAAATTTAGTTCTTGGGATTCTTGAAGATTGCCGTGTGGTTCTTGGTTTGTTCTTGTTAAATCCTTGGGCTGTTTGATTTGGACTTGAAACCATACATCTTGGCTGCAATTTAGTGCATTATTGAAGGGGTCTACACATACTTCTATAACACACCAGCCTTCACCATTGATGAACCAAAACAGCGGCTAGGTTTCCAAATTTTGAAACCCTAATCTTGTTCTTGCGGCTTGCATTGTTAAAAAAAAAAAAAACTCAGCTGCTTGTTGATCTTCAAATAAGTGAATGATTGCTGCAATCGTGTTCTGCATCAGCCTTTAAGAAATGCCCCAACCAGCCAAAACAGTCCGCAAGCTTCCATTCCTAGTCAAACTAGGATTATCAAACCCAAAGTTTCCTAAACCTAAACCATCTTGCAAGCAAATAGGAAACCCACTTGGCGAGGGATTATCCAACCAAATCTACTTGACATCAGCCAAATTCCTAAGTGGACAGCCGCCTCTCCATCCTTCCAAACATCCGCTCCTTTAAAGCTTAATTCTAGTTTGAAGAGGATTCCACTTTCCTAATTTGTTTTCGCATCTTTCCCTCTAGTATCTCTTCAGCCGTTAATTCATTTTCATTCTAGCTTTTGTTCTAGGTCTGTCGGAGTTCTTGTGCCGTGTCCTAAAGTAAAAAAAAAAAAAGTACAAAACGTACACAATTTGTGTGTTTCTTTGGTAACTGAATTTCACTTGTGAACTGATCTAACTTCTTCAAAGGTGAAAACAAAGGCATTTTGAGAAATTTGTGAGTTCATTAGAGTGCAATTGAGTGAAACACGAGTACCAGAGTAAACAGTAAGGGAGTGTGCGATGATTATTATTATTTTTGTACTAACCCTTTTGCAGGTTTACCTAAGCACAATAAAGGATGTCTGGGGATAACTCTACCTTTGATTTGAGACTTTGGGCCGAGTCTCTAAAAGGAGAACTTAGCCGCATCATGGATCAAAAACTAGAAGGAGTGCAAGAACGAATGGAAAAAATGAAAACTGCACAAAGTGCTTCTAAAGGAAGCAAGGGGCGAAGCAATCAAAACTACCAAGAATCCGATATCTCCAATACATCCAATGAAGAGGAAGAAGAGGTATGGCCAAGGAGGCATAAATGAGGTACTAAAACAAAAGGGGAGGCCATTAAGGGATTGAAGGCACAAATACCACCTTTCCAAGGTCACTCCAACCCTGATGCTTACCTCGAATGGGAGAAAAGGGTTGATGTCATTTTTGATTGTCATGACTACAGGATGAGCAGCAAATTGTGGCGACCCACCTCCCCTAAAGAACCATAGGGTTGGGACCGCCTGCCTAGTTCTTGCCAGGACTCACTCACTCAAATTATCAATAATACTTAACAACTAAAATTCCGTACATAACTTTGAAATACACAATAGCTTACAAATCCACAACTTCTAAAGTTACAAACCCAAAATACATAAAGCATTTATCCATACATTCAGGTTCCATAGTACAAAACCCTCAATATCTATAATTCAAGTTCTCAAAACATTAAGCGAGGTAAACCCTAACATTAAGGGTTGGCACCTTCACTTGGGATCTCATTTCTGTTAAGGAAAAACAAATAGGAAAGGGTGAGCTAAAAGCACGTGAGTTCCCAAAACATGCAAATCACTTAACATATAAAGAAATTCACTTCACAAATAACACTTGGAATTTAAACAGACAGGAAAGCAATTAACAAGACAATGTTGGATACGGGGGCCCTCAGGGGCCAAGTTCCACGAAGCTTGTCCACGAACCAAGTAGTTGACACTCCGTCAACTTTCACAATCAAAACCATGTAGACCATCACTTATCCCTTACTCCTCCAAAACCCCCATCGAGCTCGACTCCAAACACTTAACACTTTATAACACTTCACTTCACTTCACTTGGTTTTGTGTACTCTCCAGAATTAGGGACAAGTCCTTGCACCAAGTCAGTACAATTCATTCACTATATATATATATATATATATATATATATATCACTGATTTAATGCTCTTAACGGAGACAAGTGCAAGAGCCAAGTCTCGAGCATATATATCACTGCACTTTATATATATCACTGCACTAACCCTATGGCCAGTCCCTTTCTTCTCGACCTAGGTCTAGCCTATGGTTCGAGTCGAAGGGCTCACCGATAGGTCTCAGGAAATTCCTGACCTTTCACATGTACACATAAGTCACTGCATAACACTTTTACCATCAATCATTACACTACACTTTCACAATTATTTTTCACTCAAATGAGGATAAGTGCGATAAAGTATACACTACCCCATCAGAGGAGTCAGAAACCTTGTTTCACTTTAAAATCACTTTACTACACACAATTGCAGTCATTTTCACTTAATCACATATCAAGCATGGAAACTCACTGAAATAGTAGGGTTCGACTTCCACGTAAGGATCAAATTCACTTCCTTGTACAACCCCTAAAACAATTTAAAACAATAGTTAAGATACCCTCCTTCACTCATTATTTAAAACAATTCACTTTCACTTCTTAGTTTCAATCAATATTTTTCCCAAAATTTTCTCAAGGAAAAGCTTTCATTTCACATGATAAAATATCTCAATAGGTCTTTTGAAGATCGCTATATCATTTCAAATATAACACGCCACCGATGTACTCCCAAACCATCACTTTTCAAATCCTTTTTATTATAGAATTTTGGTGAGGTCTCATACTTCAAAATCACTTGTTTCACAATTATTCAACACTTGTTCTTATTCAAAGCTTTAGCACAAGTTTAAACAATTCTTATCAAGTCTTTACATTCAAAATTCATAGAAATTAACCACAATATTGTAAAAACCCTCAAGTCCTTCAATTCAACACTTTTTATCCAAAAGTTTATGAAAAACTTCACTTTTCATCATTTAAAAATCCAAGAGCTCACTCTACTCAAACATACATTCACAGATGAACATAACACGTATATTCTTAGGCAAAATCTCTTCAAGAAAAATCACAAAATCTCGAAATCAAATATTAAAATCACCAAGCATGGGTTCGGCCATCTCATACATTTTCTTTCAAAATTTTCAACAACAAAAACCTACTTCCTAACCATATCATGACTAGTTTCACGAATATCAATCAAATCCACAATCAGGTCCTCAAGTCCGCTACCTAAAATCCACCTCAAGTCCGCTACCTAGGTTGGGATTTCAAGAGCCCAACTTCATCATTTCAGATATAATCATTTCTGCCGATGTAACCCATGGATCTATGATATTTAACACTAATAAAGCTATATCTAGCAGTTTTGAAATTTATACCTTCGGATCTATCAAGATCCAACAAGATCAAAGAAGATCTTGTGAGTTCCTCTTCCAAAGAATGCTTCCAAGCCTAGCAAACTCCAAAAGCTTCTACCTTTGCCCTTGATTCACTAGTTTTGTTAGTGATTTCCCACAAAAACTTCAAGAACAAGAACAATACACACCCACAAGCTTTTCTTTCTCTTCTCTTCCTCTCTTTTTCTCCCTCAAGTTTTGGTCCAGCCCCTTCCCTCTCTTCCCTCTCTCATGGCTGCAAGAATGAAGAGGATGAAGGTCTTCAATGGTGGCTTGAAGCTCCAAGGAAGAAAGGAAGAAGAAAGGAAGAAGTAAGGCAATTTTCTCTCTATCTCTCCCTTCTTGTTGCTCTCAGCCTCCCCCTCTCTCTTCAAGCAAGAAGTGGCTGAAAATGTGAAGCTCCAAGAAGCCAAAGTCAAGCCTTCAAGAGACAAAAGGTGTAAATCCCATGATTTCTGGAAAAAGTGACTTTGGTCACTTTATGTCAGCGACAATCTAACTTACACTATTTAATTTTATTCTAACACTGTCCACCCATAATAATATCTCCATAATATCACTACATATACTGATTTCAATTTCAAGTCACTATTCATGTTTGAACAAAATTTAACGCTTAATTTGGCCAAAACCTCACACCGGCAATTAATTCGTATAAAATTCTCTAAATTAGACAATATTCACTTCAAATATATATTCACTCATATTTTAATGAATAAACAAAATATAAACAATATTTTATATTTTTAAAATAAAATCTGAATTTTGAGGCCCTCACACAAATGAAGTTGACCTGTTATGGCATTCAGACTACACAATCATCTAGTGGGATCAAATTACCACTAGTAGAAGGTGAAGCTGAGCATCTACCATTTCTACATGGACTAAGCTCAAAGAGATTATGACACAACGCTTTGTACCAAGTCACTATCACCGAGACTTGTACAACAAGCTATAAACATTGTCTCAAGGTAGTCGAAGCGTGGAGGATTACTTCAAGGAGATGGAGATGATCATGCTTCAAGCTGATATTGAAGAAGACTGTGAAGCTACAATGGCATGATTTTTTAATGGTCTAAGGCCTGAAATAGCAGATGAAGTGGAGCTGCACTATTATGTTGAATTCCGTGACATGTACAAGAAAGCTCTCAAAATAGAGCGCCGTCTTAAGAGGAGGGGTTCATCAAGAGCACCAACTACACCAACCTCTTCTTATAACTGCAATAACATGCCTAGGAGGGAGTTCAAACCTGCAAGCACCCCCACATTAGCTCCAAGGCCGAGATTTGAGCCGAAGTCTGAGCCTCCAAAGGGTGACACCAAATTAGCTCCTAAAGCTGCTAGTGCACCTCCAAAGCCTAGAAATCATGATACTAAGTGTTGGAGATGCCAAGGGCTTGGTCACATTGCAAGCCAATGCCCTAACCAACGAGCTATGATAGTGCTTCCAAGTGGTGAGATTGTAAATGATGATGAGGAGGAAGAGTACAAGGACATGCCACCACTCACCGAGGAGGGAGAAGACAATGAGGAGGCCAAAATTCAAGTTCCAATGGAGGAGTCCGTGGGACTAGAGCTAGTTGCAAAACATGCACTTGCAACTCATGTCAAAGAGGAAGACCTCCAACAGGAGAACATCTTCTACACACGATGTCTCATTAATGGCAAAGTCTGTAGTATGGTGATCGACCCTGGAAGTTGCACCAATGTCGCGAGTGCTATCATGGTGAAAGCATTGGGACTACAAGCTCGTGAGCATTCTAAGCCCTATCGTCTTCAATGGTTGAATAACTGTGGAGATATCAAGGTCACTCAACGGGTACTTTTCTCTTTTAAAGTTGGCAACTATGAAGATGATGTGTTGTGTGATGTTGTACCTATACAAACCAGTCATATTTTACTTGGTAGACTTTGGCAATTTGATAGAAATACTAGTCATAGTGGTCGTACCAACATGTATACATTCTTGCATAAGGGTAAGAAAATCACACTTACACCACTCACACCTAAGCAAGTCTATGAAGATCAAGTTAAACTTCAACAAGAGTTTGAAAAGTGTGAGGAGAAGAAGAAAATTGAAAAATCTGTGAGAAAAGAAAAGCAAAAATCCGTGCAAAATGAGGGAAAAAAGGCAATTGTTAAGACAGATTCTGAGGTAAAAACTAAGGGAAAATCATTATTCTTTGCAAAAGCCCGAGACATGAGGAAAGGGTTTCATAGTGGCCAAAACCTATTCTTGCTTTATAGCAAGGAAGTTTCAAATGATGCTAATAGTCTTGATCTTTCTTTGCCAAGTCCGTTTAAGACTCTTTTACAGGATTATAGTGACGTATTCCCTGATGACGTACCAAGTGGTTTACTACCTTTAAGGGGTATTGAGAATCAAATTGATCTCAAACCTGGAGTACCATTGCCAAATCGTCCAACTTATAAGAGTAACCCTGAAGAAACTAAGGAGCTTCAAAGGCAAGTAGAGGAGCTTTTTAGCAAAGGATGGGCAAGGGAGAGTCTAAACCCATGTGCTGTTCCAGTCATCTTGGTTCCCAAGAAGGATGGGTTGTGGAGGATGTGCACCGACTGTACAGCCGTCAACTCTATCACGGTAAAGTATCGTCATCCCATACCTCGTTTTGATGATATGTTAGATGAGCTAAATGGAGCAGTCATTTTTACAAAAATTGATCTTAAATCGGATTATCATCAAATTAGAATCAAGAAAGGTGATGAATGGAAAACTGCTTTTAAGACTAAATATGGTCTTTATGAATGGTTGGTCATGCCTTTCGGACTTACAAATGCTCCTAATACCTTTATGCGTTTAATGAATCATGTGTTACGTAAGTACCTAGGAAAATTTGTAGTGGTCTATTTTGATGATATGCTTATCTATAGTAGGAGCCTAGAGGAGCATGTACAACATGTTAAGTTAGTACTTGACGTGCTTCCTAAAGATCGCCTCTATGCGAACCTTAAGAAGTGCACCTTTTGCACTAACGAATTGGTGTTCCTAGGCTTTGTTGTGAGCTCATAGGGTATAAAGGTGGATGAAAGTAAGATCAAGGCCATCCAAGAGTGGCCTTGGCCAACTACCATTGGCGAGGTTCGAAGCTTTCACGGCCTTGCAAGCTTCTACCGGCGGTTTGTAAGAGATTTTAGTTCTCTTGCTACACCTCTCACCTCTATTATTAAAAAAGATGTGTCGTTCCATTGGAGTGAAGAGCAAGAGGTTGCCTTTAATTCTCTTAAACACGCCCTCACACACGCACCTATTCTAGCTCTACCTGACTTTTCTAAAATGTTTGAAATTGAATGTGATGCCTCAGGTATAGGAATTGGCGCGATGTTGATTCAAGGAGGATGACCGGTTGCCTACTTTAGTGAGAAGTTGAATGGAGCCATGTTGAACTATAGCACCTATTAAAAGGAGCTATATGCATTGATTCGAGCTCTCTAAGTATGGCAGCATTACCTACGTCCTAAGGAATTTGTCATCCACACTGACCATGAGTCTTTAAAGTTTCTTAAGGCTCAAAACAAGCTAAGTAAAAGGCATGTACAGTGGATTTTGTTCATTGAAACATTTCCATATGTCATCAAGTACAAGTCTGGTAAGTCTAATATAGTAGCTGATGCATTATCGCGTAGGTATGCTCTAATCACTACTCTTGATGCTAAGTTACTTGGGTTTGAGCTTATTAAGGATTTACATGCTAATGATGATGATTTTAAACTTGTGTTTAAGACTTGTACAAGAGCTGGTCATGACAAGTTCTACCTATCCGAGGGGTTTCTTTATTACTTAGACTGCTTGTGTATTCCTAAGTGTTCCATTCGACAATTACTTGTCAAGGAATCACATAGTGGAGGTCTAATGGGTCACTTTGGTGTTTCTAAAACTTGTCTATCTTGTAGGAACATCTATATTGGCCAGAGATGCGAAAAGATGTTGAACGTGAAGTATCAAGATGCATCCAATGTCTTCATGCCAAGTCTAAGGTAAATCCACATGGTCTCTACATGTCTTTGCCTATTCCTAGTGAACCTTGGGTAGATATTTCTATGGATTTTATACTTAGTTTTCCTAGGACCAAACAGGGTCATGATTCTATTCTCGAAAATGGCATATTTCATTGCATGCCACAACACTGACAATACACCATACATTGCTGATTTGTTTCATAAAGAAGTCATTCGTTTGCATGGTGTACCACGCACTATAGTGTCTGATAACGATGTTAAATTCTTGAGTTACTTTTGGAAGACACTTTGGGCTAAGTAGGCACTAAGCTGTTGTTTTCCACTTCTAGTCATTCTCAAACGAATGGACAAACTGAAGTAGTGAATCGTACAATGTCTACTATGTTGCGTGCATTAATCAAGTGAAATTTGAAAACTTGGGAAGAATGCTTGCCACACATTGAATTTGCATACAATAGGTTTAAGCATTCAACCACTGATTTCACACCATTTGAGCTTGTGTATGGATTTAATCCTTTGACTTCGTTAGATTTAATGCCTCTTCCTTTAAGTGAAAGAGCCAATCTAGATGGTAAGAAGAAGGCAGACTTGGTTCGTTCCTTGCATGAGAAGGCACGTTTGAACATAGAACGTCGAACTAAGCAGTTTGCTCAACAAGCAAACAAAGGTAGGCGCAAAGTTTTGTTTGAGCCTGGTGATTGGGTATGGTTACACATGAGGAAGGAACGTTTTCCAGCACAAAGGCCTAGTAAGTTATCTCATCGAGGTGATGGACCATTCCAAGTTGTGGAAAAAGTCAATAATAACGCCTATAAGTTAGAACTTCCAGGTGAGTTTGGTGTTAGTACCACTTTCAATGTTGCTGATTTGTCTCCTTTTGATGTAGGTGATGACCTCGATTTGAGGATAACTCGACTTCAAGAGGAGGGGAATGATGAGAACCAGCTCACGAATCACGTATTTCAAGGGCAAGGGCCGAAATCTTCAAGTGCTCCACTCGTGAACATTGGTCCAATGACATGTGTGCGAACTCGCAGGGTGCGAGAGTCATTTCAAGCATTTATATGTGCAACTCGTGAAGGCATTGGAACCATCCATGAAGGTCCATTGTTAGTGGTTTCCATGCTACAAGCAACTGGCAACCACAAGACTAGTTGTCGTTTGGACATGGGCGCGTGGATTTTTTTGCGACCAGAAGACTAGTCCTCATCTGGACGGGGGCGCATCATCTGGGCGCGTGGAATTTTCTTACTTTTTATTAGTATTTTGTGTCGCTAGTACTAGTAGGATTAGGATTTAGGGTTGCTTGTAAGCCTATAAATAGGCCTCAAAAATGTTTTTCCATCAATCATTCAATTATTCATCAAATTTTCAGCAATTGAGAGAGAATTTCTCCTGTGCCTTGTGCAACCTTTGAATACTTTAGATTAGGTTCTAAGTGTTCATTTGGCTTATCAACAAGAATCACACTTATTGTGGCACCATTCTACCTAAACTACAAGTTCCTTTTAACAATTCTTCGAGGGTTAAGAAACTAATCTTAGTTCTCGAAACAAGGGTTTTAAGGGGTTCGTAGTATCCATCCATCCAAGCGTCGGAATTATTGTCTAGATCCGGGAATTGGTATACGAATTCTTTGAATCACGGTTGGGTTCGTATCAGTACCGGACGTCTGACACCTCCAACAGCAATATTTTTGACCGTTGATGAGTTTTTTGTGGCCATTTCTCACACTCTATAAATACCCACAAGTTCAAGAAGATAATAGACTTTTGTCTACATGAAATACAAGCTTACAAGTGAAATATTTGGGTTGAAATCTTCTTTGTTTGTTGTATAAGTGTGGAAAAAGTTGGGATTGTGAGGTTACTCAATTGGAGGAATAAAACCTTGGTGAATGTTGCCTCACTTGTAATAGTAGTTCTTAATTGGTTGAGTGATCTTTCAATTGTAGCTTGTTGAGGATTAACTAGGATAGTTGTAAAACTCCTTGACTCAACTAAAGGTTTGTAGGGTGAGGAAGGAGTGCCTTCACTTATACAAGTTGGTTAGCTTCACCTTCAATTAAAAAAGCTACTAGTGGAGTTTATCCAAGTTCGGTGCAACTTGAAAATTTGGTTTGCAATTCTTTTTCTATCTCTTTTCTTTATTGCTCAATTGTGACATCTTTATTGTGCTTAATTTGACATATCTTTGTGCATATTTGAGAAGTTGTTTGTGCTTGTTTTATTGGGCTAATTCTTGCAATATTTACTTATTTTGTTAAACAATCTAATTCACCCCCCTTAGGTTGCATTTCGAGACCAACAATAACAGTGTTAGCCAACAGCT
The DNA here is from genome assembly GCA_013103745.1 of Gardenia jasminoides. NCBI lineage: Eukaryota > Viridiplantae > Streptophyta > Magnoliopsida > Gentianales > Rubiaceae > Gardenia > Gardenia jasminoides. The sequence goes on from CM023101.1 coordinate 6,493,313, forward strand.
AGTTGAGGGAAGGGAGGGAGCGGGAAGAGGAGGTGTGGGGAAGAAAAGAGAGAAAAGAAGGGAGAAAAAGAGAAAGAAAAGGAAAAAGAAATGACAAGGAAAAAGAAAATAAAAAATTTTTTCTTCAAACCCTCGAATACAAAAAATATTTTCTAGAATTTTCACAATAAGTTACAATAAAAATTTATATAAATATAAAAAATACACCATCAAGTGGACCAAAGATACACATCGAGTGTGCATTGACACAACTTTTCTATTTTCAAGTTTTTATTTTTATTTCTTTCCTTAAATGTTTAATTTACTTTATGTGTATGAATAGGTCTTAATTTGAGCTTTATTGACATTAATTACTAGACTTTGTCAATTGTACTGTTATTGATTAAAACAATTTATCTTTAGTGTGCTTAAAATTTTCTTCAAGTTTCTTTGGAAATTTTAAGAAAGGACTGTTTGTCTCCTTCTTTAGGTTGATTTCACGTCAAAATGTGCAATAGGAGTGTATAAGAAATAAAAAGGGTGTTTCAAACTACCAAGTAGGCATGTTAATGGGTAGGAATGGAGTTGGATCTCCTTGATTTAGTTCTAGGCCCATTAAGCTTAGTTAGATTCAAATTAAAGCCCAAACTCTCATAGGTTTTGAAAAGAAAATCTAAGCCTAAACCATTATGGATTTGGCTACCCAATAGGTATTTTGGAAATATGTCGCAATGTACAATAGAGAACTAAAGTAAAAATGTTAAAACATGTAAAGTTCAAAAATTATATAAATATTATCCAAGAGTTATTTCAAACAATAAAATTAATATTCAAAATGTTGAATGCAATATTATCAACCCAAAGAAACAACTATTACCAATTAATTCTATTTATTTCAAAAGATTCATAAACATATATATATATATATATATATATATATATATACATACATACATACATACATACATACGCACACACACACATATACATATACATACATACATACATACATACATACATACATATATTTGGATCTAGATTTGGATATAGATAATAGAAAACTAAATCTTATTTTGATCTATAATTCTTTTTAGGGCCTAAATCTAGATAAGATTTGGATTAAAGAATTAAACTCAAAACTGGAAAAAATATGGCGGGTGTGGATTAGATTTGGATAGGATCTGATTTATTGACATATCTATTGTCAAATATTGGAGTAAGCCCATTAATGAAGTAGCAAAAAAGTGTAAAACTAATAGGAAGTGAAATATTTAGGCATATCCAGTTTACTGTCATAACAGATAAAAGACATGGAACATGCTGAAACTTGTATGATGTTCTGACATCATAAAACATACCTACATCCCTTCTTTTAAATCAACACTAGTTTCTTTGGCCTGATGCAATGCGTTAGGTTGCTCAGATTCTTTAGTGATTAAGCATTAATTGACCATGTAGATGGTGTTCTATGAAGCCTATATGCATAAAAGAGAATTGATAAGGTTAGATAGAGAAAGTGGGAGAAACTTTGTATTGTAGATGATATTATCTTGTATTGTGTAGTCTTGAAAAATAGCAATTTTGAATTTTATTCATTGATTTGAAAGTTATAGATTTCTTTTCCTAATTCTGTTCCTTAATACATGCCTGTCCATCTCCCATGTTGCCACATTCCACAATTTCAATTTGCGTTAATAATTAAAATTAAACTAAAACAATGCATAAACCACTTATGATATTTTACTGCGTTTTAAAGCAGCACATTGGATATAGCTCTTTCGGTTTCTCTATGCATATACTTACTTCGAAAGAAGCCTATTTCCACTATTGGCCCACATTAGCATTTCACTATATAAGTCAGAGGAAAAGCATAGTGGATTAACCACATCACAAATTTACATTAGTATCAGCCCAGTTCACCTATCGCTGTGATAAAATGAAACAAAATTTTAAACTAACATACAAGTAACTACTAATCCTAACAAGCAAAATTCACTAGAATTAAAAAACAACACTATACATAGAATTAAAATACAGTAGGTGTATAACCACCATACCAAATTATAGCTTAAAAATCACTAAACTTTATGTAAAATATATGATGACTAATATAAATTAATCTCAATCATAAACATTCCACTATATAAGTCAGAGGAAAAGCACAACACATTAAGCACAACATATTATCACCTATCGTGATAAAATGAAACAATTTTTGAACTAATCATACAAGTAACTACCAATCCCTAACAAGTGAAATTCATTAGAATTATACAACAACTCTACATCTGGAAAGATTATCAAAATATAGTAGATATATAACCACCATAGGATGCCAAACTGTAACTTAAAGTTACGAACTTCATGTACAATCTATGATAGAAGTAACTAACATAAACTAATCTCAATCACAATGAACATGCGTAGAGTAACGGAAGATTCAAAACATTTTGCTAATTTTGTTGAATAATTATAATTCTTCACAATCCTTATTCAGTAGCTATCCAATTTTGCTATTCATATTAATTTAGTAGCTATTCAATTCTCTTTCAATATTGGAGAAGCCACATGATTCCCTTAAAGCAATTTCCACCTAATCCACTCAAATTCAGTATAACAATTATAACACATGTGCACTCTACATAAACTGTAACTCTCAAGCTATTTTATATAAACACAGAATATTTTGTACTACTTGAAGCTCTAACATAAACAAAATCTGATTTGAAATACAAATACAATCCATCTATCAAAATCTCTTAGAAAAAATGCAGCCTCTCTAGAGAATTGCATGTCCCTAGGTGATAGGTAGAATGCAAAAACACAAGCAAAGCCAACAAAGAAGGAAAAAAAAAGCCATGAAACTTAAGGCAGAAAAACCATGGAAGGAAACAAACAAATTCATAACTCAAATGCATACAACTCTAATCTAGAAAACTAGCTCATGAAGAATATGAATCCTCTTCGAATTCCATGTCCTGAATTGATAGGTCAAACGTAAAAATGAAAAAAAAACTGTAAAAATGCTACCAAAGCCAAGAAAGAAAGGGAAAAAAAACACCAGGAAGTGAGAAAATATCCACAAATTCACCGCCAACAAACAAATTCACCTTCATAAACAAAATATCCACAAATTCTTCACACAATATTGCCTCTTTTGAATTGCATGTCCTTAGCTGATAGTTAGAGAGAATGCAAAGACTCCAGCAAAAGCAAGCCGAGGCTAAAAATGAAAAAAAAAAAACAACCATAATGCTTAAGGAGAAAAAGTGAGAAAATTCACCTTCATACACAAGACATCCACAAACTCTTCAAAGAATAGGCAATAATAATCGGTCCAATCTAATCACATGAACGAGGCACAAAACACCATATACAATAACCAATCAGAGAAAAGTGCAACCTCTTAAATATGTAAATCAATGGCCAGCTTCCAAATACTGCCAAATCCGATGACAAATAAGAGAACAGCCTAACATCCAATAACTCTGAACCTGAGAATGCCCAAAAGACCACTCAATTACTGATGGTGTATTTTTATACCAAAACTTTAATCTAATTACCCTTTATCACAAGTATACGAATCAATGACTGTAGGGTATTAGGGTCAATCACAGAGGGACTAGGAGTAGCAAACACCAAAGTTTAATCATTCACTTTATTATCTAAATAAATGATTATTTAAAAACAATTAAAGGTCAGGCAGTAGAACTATTTTTATAAATGCAAAGGGAATTAACGGGAAGGGAAGTAGCAGATAAACCGGTTATAATAAAGCAATTAAAACCATCTTTTAAGGTAGTTTAACAAACCCTTATGACGGTAAAGAAAAAAGTAAATAAGACCATCTTATAGGGTGGTAGAACCAATTCTTTTGTTGAAAACTTAGAAAAAAAATAAAGTAAATGAAATTAACAACTTAGAAGAGTTAACTTAAAGGTCAAGTAAGAGGATTCTTAAGGATTAGGATCTCTTGTTAAGTCAAAATTAGAAGTTAGTTAAGATAATTATGTCCTTAGTCCAGTAATTTGCTAAGGAATAACTTCCTAAAGTATATCACTGCCTTAACTGATGAACATGTAGAATCGCTCTTGCCAATTCCTTTAATCCTTGAAATCCTTCCTTAACCTATTTTCACAGAGAAAAGATTAAACCAAGTTAAATAAATTCAATGAAGTTATGAAAATCCAACAAACCATATTCGCTACTTTGTGAGAATAAAACAAGTGTTTAAGAACAAAGATCTCATGAAGGAAACTTTCATTACTTAACAAGTATCATATAATTCATAGCTGGTGATTGTGTGAGGACTCTCAAAATTTTATTCTTTTTTCAAAAAATAAATAACAATGATAATAATAATAATATTACTTGGTTGCACAAAATTAGTAAGTTTTCTTTGAAATAATTGCTCAGTTGTCTATCGGCCAGCATTAAGTGTTAAATTTTAAAATGTGACGTGAAGTTTAGTTTTAAGATGAAAACTAGAGTATGTAGAGATAATTAATGATGTGTGGAATGAATTTTAAAGAGACTAGAGGGAGTTATAGTGCAAAAAGGGAAAGTCGTGGATAAGATAAAATTGCCTTAGATTACGAATCAATAGGAATGCGACACGTGGCGTAGTTGTTGGCTAACTCTTATATAAGCCAAAAACAAGACTTTGGACTTCATTTTCTTCTTCTTCCTCTTCATTTCAGCCGACCAAGAGAGAGAGAGAGTAGAGAGAGGAGCTCCATCAATTCTCCATCTTCCAACCTTGAAACAAGATACTTGAGAATCACCAAAGCCCACAAATTTCTTCTCTTTTCTTATTGATAGCCGAGAGAGAGAGAGAGAGAGAGGGCCGAGAGAGAGAGAGAGAGAAAGAGAGAGAGAGAGAGAGATAGAGATGCCATCTTTGATTCTTGAAGATTTTTGGAAAAAATCACCTAGTAGACAAGAAGATCTTCGACCATTTTTGAGGAAATTCGAAGGAGGAAAGCTTGGAAGGAAATCTTGGTGTGAATCTTGCTAGATCTTGAGGTAAGATTCAAAATCGAACTTGATCCTTTAATTTCCATCCATGAAAATGATAGATCTACATGATTTAAACTTGATCTATGGTAGATTTGTTAGTTACTCGAAGATCGGATCACTTGATGTTCTAGTGACCATTATGCTTAGATAAGTTTGAATCTTTGGTTAAATCTTGTTGGAAAATTGGTTATTGATACCATAGGGCTAATGATTGATGAATCCCTTATGGATTTGAGTGAGATTATGTCATTTTATGGTTGAATCTTGGAGAAAATTTGATGAAAACTTGAGAAAACTGGACTGCTTGCTAGCCGAATAAAGACTAGAATTTCCAGCTTTGCTTTTCAAATTTTCTTGATATTTCTTGGCTTGATTTCACTCAAAAAACTTTGTGCTATGAGTATATGTTAGATTTGACTCAAAACTATGAGTTTTTGAGGGAAAGAAACCATTTTCTCCAACTTGCCATGTTCTGAAAATTTTCACAGGGTTGCCTGTGTAGCCTCGGGAAAATGAGCATAACTTGATGTACAAAAATCAGATTTGAGCTCCGTCTATTGCGTTGGAAACTAGACTTAGATATCTTTAAACCCTGTAAATTTCAGAGTTTAATTTGTTTTCTACAATTCCCAGTAAATCTGTAAAATTGACTGATTTTCAATTCTGTCTTGTTTGGGTGTATTGTTGAACCTGTGACTTGAAGCCAAACTTTGATCTAATTATGAATTTAATCTTACTAAAGTGTCTTCTGAATAATTTTAATCCTTTGAATCTATTTTTCAACGGTATAAAGTTCGTGATTCTTGGACTTACGAAACTCAAGATATGATTTTCCAAACTAGGTCGTGCAAAGTTGGAAACTTTCTGTTTTGAATCAAAAGGTGCTTCTCTGAAACTTCCGCCCTTATTTTTAACATGGAGGACCGTTTTGGGTGTATTGTGATGCACATTTGATCAACAAACATTGCTAATTTTTTCATTCTTAAAGGTGTGTCGATTTCGAGTCGAAATGGTGAACTTTTGAAAGATTAAAAGAAAGGAGAAATTTTCCACTCTTATTGGTCAAACGGGGCTGATTTTGCCCTTCCATTTTTCCTCAAATTTTGGTGATTGATTTTAGTAAAGGTGCATGTTACCTCTTTTAAAATAATGGCTTTGATATGTATGTTTGATTTGGGCAAAACAAACGTGGTTTAAGAAACAAAGTAAATGATTTTATCGACTCGGTACGAGCCAAAGTTGTGTTATATTACTCAAATTTCTTAAGTGACTTTAAGTGGGTAAGAGGGATGTAATTCTTGAGATCATGTTGTGAGTGGCATAAGGGACTTATGCCGCATTTGGCTCAGGTGATCAAGACCGGTCAGCGATCAATTCTGGGAGTTTGAAATTGCTTGCTTGCTTGAATTGCACTTTTGGTAAGTGTCAAATGCATGACTTGTTGACTTGCTTGAACTCGTTACATGCTTAAATTGAACGTATTATTGGACTTGTTAAGGCGGACGTGTACTTTATCTCGTCCGACCTCTCTTACTTGACTTGAACTTGCTTGCTTGTACTTGTAATGACTTGCACTTGTACTTGAAAATGCTTTAACTCGGGAGCATTGAGCGGCCGTATGTACCACACCTTATTCGGGTGGGAGTGTCTCTCATCCCGACTCAGTGCTATGATTGATCTATGTCGATTAGAGCGTTGTCTCATCAACTTACCATTTATTTATGGGAACGTCCAAACCCTTCGGTTAGTCAATTGACTCGCAGCCAGGCGTGAGGTCCTGGTCGAGGAGATTTTATGACCCATGGGTCCTTACCTGTTTCGTCGGTTGAAATGCATTCGCCGATTTCTTGCATGGGTATGCTCGAGTATTACCAACTTAGGTGTTTTGACGAAAGGGCCCAGTTGGGGGGTTGAAACGGTGGACGGAGATGGTTGACAAGTAGGGTTCTATGGATTTACTCTTGATATGTTGACGGAGTGTCAACTCAACAAAAAATCTTGATCAAGTGTGTGGACTAGCTATTGAGAGTTCCCGTATCCTTTATTGAATGTGTAATTTGTGAGGGCCTCGAAATTTCAAACTATTTTTAAAATGCATAATACTATTTAAATTATCTTTATTTATTTGTTTATGAGTAAAATTATGGTTAAATTGAATATTTTACAATTTATAGCATTTTATACTATTTGTTTGCCGGTGTGCGATTTTGGCCGTATTAGGAATTTAATTTTCTACCGGAGCGTGATTAGTGACTTTAAGTTGAAATTAAGCGTGAATGACAATATTTGGAGGATATTAATAAGTTTGGACAGTGTCGGAATGGACCCGAGCAGTGTAAGTTAGACTGACGCGAGCGACGCGACATAAAGTGCCCGAAAAAGCACTTTTTCCCTGAAACAGGGAAAAGCACTTTTTGAGACTTTAAAGCCTTGACTTCTTGGCTTCCAAGCTTTCATTTTCAGCTGCAAAAATCTGGAGTAGAGAGAGAGAGGAGAGCCGAGAGAGAGAAAGCTTGAGAGAGAGAGATTTTGCTTCAAATTTTCTTCCAACTTTCATCCAATCTTCTTGAACTTTTAACCATCATCAACCACCATCATCTTCATCCTCCTAGCAGCCGAGAAAGAGAAGAGAGAGGAGGAGTTGTGGGCTGAAGTTCTTGGAGAAAATAAGAGGTAAGTGGGTTGATCTTCCTTTTTCTTTTCTTCCTACAAAATAATTTGAGTTGTGATGAGTTGATGATGATTTTATGGCTTGATCTTCACCCCCCACTTCAGCCGAACCAAGGAAGGAGAGAGAAAGGGAGATCCGAAAATTTGAAAGGAAAAAGGAAAGAAGGAAAAGCTTGGGTGAGCATCTTGGGGCTTGATCTTGCGCTTGGAGGTTGATTTCTTCGACAAAACTTGAAGATCTTGAGTGGGCTTGAGGATCTTGGAGGCTATCAAGCTTGGGGAGTGTTTTTCTTGGAGAAAAAGTTGAGTGATCTTGTTGGGCTTTGCCGGATATCGTTGGATCTTGGTAGATCCGTAGGTACGAGACTTGAATCTTGTAGATCTAGCCTTAATAATGTTGATTAGTGTAGATCTGTAGTTAATATTGATAAGAATGAAATCATCTGAAAAGATGAAGTTGGGCTCTTGGATTCCCAACCTAGGTAGCGGACTTGAGGTGGATTCTAGGTAGCGGACTTGAGGACTGATTAGGGTTGATTGTTATTTGTGAATTTGTTTTGATATGGTTAGAAATTAGGGTTTTCAGGTTGATTGAAAAATTGAAGGAAAAATGATTAAAATGGCCAAAACCACACTTGAAAACTTCTATGTTTGATTTTGAAACTTTGTATTCAGTCGTGATGAATTTCTGTTTAAGAAAATATTTGATATGTACATTTATCAGTGGATGATTTTCGAAAAGATAACGAATAGTATTTCTCATGAAAATTGGGTGAAAAATGTCATTTGAGGGTTTGTAATGTCATGGTTTCTTTTAATGAATTTTGAAAGAAAAATTATAGTTTAAAGTGTTTTAAAGTTATATTAACGCATTTTCAAGAAGGAAATGTTGAGTTTATGTTAAAGATGACTTTGGGTTGATAATTTTCACCTGACTGATTTATTAAAAGAAAATGTGGAAAAATGCTTAGTGAGTACATCGGCAATGTGTGGTTTTTGAAATGAGATAATGATTTTTCAAAGATTCGTTTGAATTATCGTATTGGAAATGGAAGTGTTTCCTTGAGAGAATTTTTGGGAAAAACATTGACTGAAAACTAAAAAGAGTGTAAATGAGTTGTTTTGAATAATGAGTGAAGGAATAGAATTCTCAACTACTGTTTTTACTTGTTTAGGGTTCGAAGAGGAGAGTGAATTCGACCCTTACGTAGAGGCTGAGCCCTATTACTTTGGTGAGTTTCCATGCATTATGTGCTATGTGAAATGGTGAAATGATGTGTATTGTTGTGATTGTCTTGTGAAACCTGATTTTGAACCCTTAGGTAGGCGGTGTACTTTATCATGACCCTTATCTAAAATAAAATGATTATCACATCAAAGCTGAATGATAGTAAAAGTAAAGCTGAAGTGATAGAATGTTCTGATCTTGTTTAGTGTGCATGTGTTTGAAAAGGTCGGAAATGCACGAGACCTATCGGTGAACCCTTCAACTCGTCGTAAGGCTGGGCATAGGCCGAGAAGAATGGGAAGAACCATAGGGTTATTTAAATGTCACGAAACGGTGACTTAACCTTGTCTTATCTTGTGCTCGAGGGAGTTCGGCACAACTGTCTCTAAAAACAACCGACCACCGACACTGCTGAAATAAAAGTACTGGACTTGGCTTATGGACTTGTCCCAATTGGAAGAGTACTCAAACCAACGTAAACCACTTGTAAACCAACTTGTATCCACTTGAAACCTCATCACCGTTATAAACTCTTGTTTGGAGAGCGGGGTGGGGTTTGGAGGTAAAAGGAAGTGGAGTTCTACATGGTAGTGGTGATAAGTTGATGGTGTCAACTACTTGGTTGAGGACAAGCAACGTGGACATTGGCTCCGAGCCCGTATCCTTACTTGTATTGTTATCACTTTCTTATCTTTTACATTCAAGTGAAATCTGTAAGTGAATATTCTTGTTGTTATGTGAATTGCATGTTTTTGGGAACTCACGAGCTTTCTAGCTCACCCTTTCTCCCATTTGTTTTCCTTAGCAGGAGATGAGATCCACGATGAGGACGACTACCCTTAAGATTAGGGTTATTCCTATTTTGATGTTTTTGAAGAATTTGGGATGTTATCTTTTGGAAACTTTTATATAATGTCTTTTGAGGACCCTGTATGATGAAGCAAAGTTGTAGGGATGAATTGCCTATATCTTCTGGATTGTAATTCGAATGATATGTATTGTAAAGCTTTGTCCTTGTTATTTTGGGTTAAGAGTGTTATCTTGTCAAGTTGAACTCGATAAGTGGAATGATTATGGAGTGAGTGAGTCCTGGCGAGAGCTAGGGCGTGACCACAGGGTGCGCCTAGGGAGAGGTGGAGTCGCAGGTGTATCGAGCCTAGGTTTGAATAGTGCAGGTATAGTGAGTTGTTTAAGAGTTTAATAGATTAGAAATGAATGTGAAGTGAGGGTAAATTGTTTATGACTAAATGTTGATGACTTTTAAGTTAGATGAGTTCTAATAGAGTTTATTCTTGTAGGTCATGGAGTTTGGTGGTGGAGATGGACCCGACATCGACCCTACCTTATCCCTGATTGAGTGCTAGGGGTGCAGCGCCTACAACCCTAGGAGTCGCACTGCCAGTGGTCCATGTGGATGTTGGAGGACTCATGCCTTACGACCATGTAGTCTGGCAGTCTACCGAGAGAGGAAGAGGTTGGCGAGGATCAGCCAGGCGCAGGCGAGGTGAGAGACTTACCTGCAGGGCTCGACTTACTAGGATTGGAGAGCTTGAGGCTGAGGTTAGCAGCTAATGGCGGGCCGCTAGGATAGTGGGGAGTAGCTTCGAGAGGGCTGGGACATTGTGGCTGGATCTGAGGCTTTGATTGGAGGAGTGATCAGGCTAACCGAGTTGAGGAGGACTTCAGTTAACCAGCATCACTTGATCTTGATATGGGAGGAGAGCCTCCGATTGAGTCAATGGGAGATCTGCTATGGTGAGGAGATCCTCGATTTGATGTCTGAGCCGTCTGAGGAGAGTTCTACTGAGACTTCTTCCTATGAGACCTGATGGATTGGCCCAGTTTAGGACTAGGATTGACATAGACTTTTGTGGGAGTAAACCAGTAGAGTGGATTCCCAACTTTTGTAAAGTGCATGCTTGCTAAACTCTTCAAGTACCATATTTTTGTTGAGTGTACTTGTGAACTTGAGGTACCTATGTGTACCCTTTTGACCAAAAGCATGCTTCCTGATGTACTCTTGGCATTTCTATGAATGTAAAGTGTGTATGTTAAATGCTTCGTTCTTATCTTTATTTGCTTTTCAATTATGTACTATACTTATTTATTATGTTAAATTTCTGCCCTATAGAAATATGGAGGGTAGAAGAGGCCAGTCGAGGCGTGGGTCTAGGCTACTTCACAATCTCGGTGGTGACCGGAGTCCACCGAGAGCAAAATCAAGGGGCAGGGGTTAATATTGTGAGCAAATGGCGGCCATGAATCATTATGACCGAAATCTTAGATCGTATGGTGGGCAGCGAGGCCACGGACTGAGCAACATCTGGGTAATCTTGGGGTTGGAGAGGATGGGGCTCTTGAGCGATTTGAGGTTTAACCCTAAGTTTTATGGAGGACTTGATCCAGTCGGCCGAGAGTTGGATGGAAAGGATCTCGAGATATCTTTAATGCCTTAGGTTACCCGAGGATAGGCAAATCACTTTTGCTACCTTCGGTTTGAGGGGGCTGCTGGTTCTTGGTGGATCATGATAAGAACTAAATGGGAAGGGAACAAACCCTAGGACTTGGGTAAACTTCACTAGGGAGTTCAATGCCAAGTTTCTTCCTCCATTAGTTCAAGAGAAAGGGAGGATGATTTCATGAGATGTAAGCAAGGATCTTGGAGTGTTGCAGAGTCTGAAACTCAATTTACTAAGCTGTCCAAGTTTGCTCACGGGTGGCCACCAACAAAGGCGAATAAGGAGATTCAAGGGTTGAATGTAGAATTGCAAGAAAGTTTGGCAGCAACTCAAGTTAATAGCTTTAGTGAAGCTGTGGAGAAGGCTCAAAGGATTGAAGGGGCTAAGGCTCAGGTGAAGATCTTTAATGCTAGGAAGAGGAGCGCCTTATGGTAGCCAGTAGTCCAATGGACATAGGTGCCCCACTCTAAGTTTGGAAGGGGAATGGGTGAGCAATTCCGTTACGGATCATCAAGGGGATCAATTTAAGAGGAACCTTTGGTGGGGAGAGTATCAAGAGGAGGCATGATTGGAAGGGGGCAGACAAGAGGAGTTCCACAAGGAAGGCAAGTTTCTACTCCTATGGTATCATGTGGCTTCTGTGGGAAGGCAAACCACTTGAGGGCGTTTGTTGGAAGAAGATGGGAACTGCCTTAGATGTGGAAGCGAACATCAAGCGGCCTCATGCCAGGTGCTTCAAAGGAAAGCCTGACCCGACCAAATAAACCCAACACCGGTCAAGCTAGTGTAGCGGGGAATCGACCGAGTGCAGTGAGTCTATGCCATTGATCACCCTGGGTTCGACCCCACGGAGGTGGTTGAAGGTACAATCCCTATCTTTCATCAGCTAAGATTTTGATTGATCACGGTGCATCACATTCTTTTGTGAATCCCTCCTTTTTTAAGTGGAGTGGATATAAAACCTACTAGATTACCATATGATGGAGGTTAGAGCATGAGGGGGAACAAAGTCTAGTTACTAGCTGGGTATATAAGAATTGTGATGTCTGGATAGGAGAGAGAAAATTAGTGGTGGATTTGATTAGTTTGGACATAAAGGGTATGATGTTATCCTAGGAATGGATTGCCTAGCTTCGTCATCATGCTAAATTGACATGTAGGGCAAAAACGTGGAATTTTCCATCCACCGGAGAGGCTACTTTGAAGTTTGAAGTGAAAGGGAGATTAGCGTCATCGCCTAATTTGAGGATTAAAGCGAGAAAATTGTTAAGTAAAGGAGCTCAAGGGTATTTGGCCTTTGATAAACCCTCTAGTGATAAAATGAAGTTAGAAGATGTGCACTTGTTGTAAAGGACTTCCACGATGTATTTCACGGGAGTTAGAAAATCTTCCTCCGAGCGAATGATAGAGTTTAAGATTGATTTGCTACCGGGAACAGCTCCAATTTCTAAGACTCCAGTGTCGTATGGCTCCAGCTGAATTAAAGGAATTGAAAATTCAATTGCAAGATTTATTGGGCGGGGTTTCATTAGAGAGTGATTCACCTTGGGGAGCACACGTGCTCTTTGTTAAAAGAAGGACGGAAGTTTGAGGTTGTGTATTGATTATCGAGGACTCAATGATGTGACAATAAAGAATAAGTATCCTTTGCAGCTTATAGATGAATTGTTTGATCAATTACAAGGATCCGTAGTCTTTTCTAAACTAGACCTCGAGGCAAGGGTACTACCGGTTGAGAATAAGGAAGGAAGATGTACGAAAACTGCTTTTAACTTCGGGTATGGGCATTTTGAATTAGTGGTAATGCCTTTTGGGTTAACAACGCTCAGCGACATTTATGGATTTGATGCAGCGAGTCTTTAAACCCTACTTGGATCAGTTTGTGGTTGTTTTTATTGATGATATCCTAGTGTACTCAAAGACCGAGAGGATCATGCTCAACACTTGAAGATAGTGCTCCAAACTTTAAGAGAACATCAATTGTATGCTAAGTTCAACAAGTGTGAGTTTTGGTTGGAAGAAGTGTCCTTTTTTAGGGCATAAAATTTCTAAGGATGGGATTGTGTGGATCCCTCCAAAGTGGAAACAGTGACTCAATGGAAGCAACCTAGAAATCCTAAAGGTTAGAAGCTTCTTGGGTTTGGCGGATATTACATTCGCCGCTTCATCGAAGATTTTTCTAGAATTCTTGGGACCACTCACGGAATTGACTAAGAAGCATGTTAAGTTTGCTTGGAACCCGAAGTGTGAGCTTAGTTTTCAAGAGTTAAAGAGACGTTTGACAACAGCTCCCGTGTTGACCCTGCCAAATGGAAAGGATGGGTTTGTAGTTTATTCGGATGCCTCGAAAGAAGGACTAGGGTGTGTCCTGATGCAAAATGGGAAAGTTATTGCCTATGCTTCTAGGAAATTAAAACCCCATGAGCAAAACTATCCAACACATGATTTGGAGTTGGCCGCAGTTATCTTTGCGCTGAAAAAGTGGAGACATTATTTGTACGGGGTGACATTTGAGGTTTTTACAGACCACAAAAGCCTTAAGTATTTATTCTCTCAAAAAGAGTTAAACCTAAGACAAAGGCGATGGGTGGAATTTCTTGAGGATTATGACTGCACCATAAATTATCACCCTGGGAAGGCCAATAAAGTGGCAGATGCACTAAGTCGAAAAGCTCAAGTGGCGAGCTTGATGGTTAAGCAATGGGAAATGTTAGCAGAGGCTGGCGAATGGAATCCTTGCTTGGAGAAAAAGAAAATCACATTTGGAAATTTAATGTTGAAATCTCCAATACTGGAACATATCAAAGAAGTACAAAAAGGAGACCCTATGGTGCAAAAGTGGATTGAAAAGGTGAATAGGGGAGAAACATTGGATTTTAAGTTAGGACCTGAGGGAATCTTGAAATTTCAAGATCGTGTAGTTGTGCCAGACAATGAAGGGTTGAGAAAAGAAATATTGGAGGAAGCACACCGAACTAGGTATACCATTCATCCTGGAAGCAATAAAATGTACCAAGACTTGAAAAGGACGTATTGGTGGGATGGAATGAAGAGAGATGTGGCCAAATTTGTTCAGACCTGTCTCGTGTGCCAACAAGTTAAAGCTGAACACCAAAACCTTCGGGACTTTTGCAACCCTTAGAGATACCTGAATGGAAATGGGATCATATCACTATGGATTTTGTGACCGGGTTGCCTAGAAGTCAAAAAGGAGATGATGCAGTTTGGGTGATAGTGGATCGACTTACTAAGACTGCTCATTTTCTACCGGTAAGTATGAAATGTCCTTTGGAGAAGTTGGCTCGATTGTACTTGGATGAAATTGTTAGACTCCACGGTGTACCTGTAAGCATCGTTCGATAGAGATCAAGGTTCGTTTCGATTACGGCAAAAGTTACAAGAGAATTTGGGGACCAAGGTTAGTTTGAGCACTTGCTTATCATCCCAAACAGGATGGACGATCGAGGAGGACAATTCAGACCTTGGAAGATATGCTAAGGTCATGTATATTGGATTTTGGAGGAGTTGGAGTCAACACATGCCACTAGTGGAATTACCTACAACAATAGTTACCATGCTTCAATTCAGATGGCTCCTTATGAAGCACTTTATGGGAGAAGGTGTAGATCACCTATTCATTGGGATGAAGTAGGAGAAAAGAAAATTTTGGATCAACCACTATTCCTTGGGTTGAGGAGGCTTTTGAGAAGGTGAAGCTAGTTCGAGAAAGACTCCAACGCTCAAAGTCGACAAAGAGTTATGCCGATAACGAAGAAAAGATTTGGAGTTGATGTAGGGGACAAAGTATTTCGGGGTTAAGCCTATGAAAGGAGTGGTATCCCAAAAGGGGAAAAAATTGAAACCACGATATGTGGGACCATTTGAGATTCTCAAGCGAGTAGGGAAAGTGGCATACAGTTGGATTTGCCCTCGAGCATGTCAAAGATCCACAATGTTTTCCATGTGTCCATGCTTAAGAAATATCATCCGACCAAGCCATGTGTTACCCTTAGGAGAGATTGAAGTGGATGAATCCTTATCCTATGAAGGCTGACACTGTAAGAATCCTTGAGAGAAGTGAAAGACTTGAGGAACAAGAAGATTCCAGGTCAAAGTTCTTTGGAGAAATCATGCTCTTGAGGAAGCAACGTGGGAATTGGAGGAAGAGATGAAGAAGAGTCATCAGTTATTTACCTAGAAGGTAAGGAATTTTGAGGACAAAATTCTTTTAAGGGAAGGATGTGAGGGCCTCGAAATTTCAAATTATTTTAAAATGCATAATACTATTTAAATTATGTTTATTTATTTGTTTATGAGTAAAATTGTGGTTTAAATTGAATATTTTACAATTTATAGCATTTTATCTGATTTGTTTGGTGTCGCGATTTTGGCCATTAGGACTTTAATTTTCTACGGGCGTGATTAGTGACTTTAAGTTGAAATTAAGCATGAATGACAATATTTGAGGATATTAATAAGTTTGGACAGTGTCGGAATGGACCCGAGCAGGTGTAAGTTAGACTGACGCAGCATAAAGTGCGAAAGCACTTTTCCAAGCAGGGAAAAAGCACTTTGAGACTTTAAAGCTTGACTTCTTGGCTTCAAGCTTTCATTTTCAGCTGCAAAATCTGGAGTAGAGAGAGAGAGAGAGAGAGAGAGCTTGAGAGAGAGAGATTTTGCTTCAAATTTTTCTTCAACTTTCATCAATCTTCTTGAACTTTTAACCATCATCAACCACCATCATCTTCATCCTCCTAGCAGCCGAGAGAGAGAGAGAGAGAGGAGTTGTGGGCTGAAGTTCTTGGAGAAAATAAGAGGTAAGTGGGTTGATCTTCCTTTTTCTTTTCTTCCTACAAAATAATTTGAGTTGTGATGAGTTTGATGATGATTCTATGGCTTGATCTTCACACTTCAGCCGAACCAAGGAAGGAGAGAGAAAGGAGATCGAAAATTTGAAAGGAAAAAGGAAAGAAGGAAAAGCTTGGGTGAGCATCTTGGGGCTTGATCTTGCACTTGGAGGTTGATTTCTTCGACAAAACTTGAAGATCTTGAGTGGGCTTGAGCATCTTGGAGGCTATCAAGCTTGGGGAGTGTTTTTCTTGGAGAAAAGGTTGAGTGATCTTGTTGGGCTTTGCCGGATATCGTTGGATCTTGGTAGATCCGTAGGTACGAGACTTGAATCTTGTAGATCTAGCCTTAATAATGTTGATTAGTGTAGATCTGTAGTTAATATTGATAAAATGAAATCATCGAAAAGATGAAGTTGGGCTCTTGGATTCCCAACCTAGGTAGCGGACTTGAGGTGGATTCTAGGTAGCGGACTTGAGGACCTGATTGGGAATTTGTTTGTTATTTGTGAACTTTGTTTCGATATGGTTAGAAATTAGGGTTTTTAGTTGTTGAAAAGTTTGAAGGAAAAATGATTAAAATGGCCAAAACCACACTTGAAAACTTCTATGTTTGATTTTGAAACTTTGTATTCAGTCGTGATGAATTTCTGTTTAAGAAAATATTTGATATGTACATATATCAGTGTATGATTTTCGAAAGGATAACGAATAGTATTTCTCATGAAAATTGAGTGAAAAATGTCATTTGAAGGTTTGTAGTGTCATGGGTTCTTTTAATGAATTTTGGAAGAAAGGTTATAGTTTAAAGTGTTTTAAAGTTATATTAACGCATTTTAAAGAAGGAAATGTTGAGTTTATGTTAAAGATGATTTTGGGTTGATAATTTTCACCTGACTGATTTATTAAAAGGAAATGTGGAAAAGTGCTTAGTGAGTACATCGGTAATGTGTGGTTTTTGAAATGAGATAATGATCTTTCAAAGATTCGTTTGAATTATCGTATTGAAATGAAAGTGTTTCCTTGAGAGAATTTTTGGGAAAAACATTGACCAAAAGGTGTAAATGAATTGTTTTGAATAATGAGTGAAGGAACAGAATTTCAACTACTGTTTTTTACTTGTTTAGGGTTCGAAGAGGAGAGTGAATTCGACCCTTACGTAGAGGCTGAGCCTTATTACTTTGGTGAGTTTCCATGCCTGTTATGTGCTATGTGAAATGACTGAAATGAGGTGTATTGTTGTGATTGTACTGTGAAACCTGATTTTTGAACCCTAGGTAGGCAGCGTGTACTTTATCGCTTGACCACTTATCTAAGTAAAATGATTATGCAATACTTGTAAAGCTGAATGATAGTAAAAGTAAAGCTGAAGTGATAGAATATTCTGATCTTGTCTAGTGTATTTGCATGTGTTTGAAAGGTCGGAAATGCACGAGACCTATCGGTGAACCCTTCAACTTCGTCCGTAGGCTCGGGCATAGGCAGAAGAATGGGAAGAACCATAGGGGTTATTTCAATGTCAAGCACGGTGACTTAACCATGTCTTGTCTTGTGCTCGAGACCGGTTCGGCACTTAGAACCTGTCTCTAAGAGCAACCGACCAACGACACCGATCTTGAAATAAAGTACTCTGGACTTGGCTTATGGACTTGTCCCAATTGGAAGAGTACTCTAAACCACTTTGTAACCACTTGTAACCAACTGTATCCACCGTATCCACTTGAAACCAATGCTTGTTACCAACTCGCTTATAAACTCTTGTTTGGAGAATGGGCCAGTGGGGTTTGGGGAGTAAAGGGAAGTGGAGTTCTACATGGTAGTGGTGATAAGTTGACGGTGTCAACTACTTGGTTGGGGACAAGTGGCGTGGACTTTGGCTCACGAGAGCCAGTATCCTCACTTGTATTGTTAACTGCTTTCTTATCTGTTTTACATTCAAGTGAAATCCTGTAAAGTGAATGTTCTTGTTATTATGTGAATTGCATGTTTTTGGGAACTCACGAGCTTTCTAGCTCACCCTTTCTCCCATTTGTTTTCCTTAGCGGGAGATGAGATCCACGATGAGGACGACTACCCTTAAGATTAGGGTTATTCCTATTTTGATGTTTTGAAGAATTTGGGATGTTATTTTTTTTGAGAACTCACGTGTGATGAAACAAAGTTGTAGGGATGAATTGCCTATATATTACGGATTGTAATTCGAATGTTTTGTATTGTAAAGCTTTGTCTCTGTTATTTTGGGTTAAGAGTGTTATCTTGTCAAGTTGAACTCGATAAGTGGAGTGATTATAGAGTGAGTGAGTCCTGGCGAGAGTTAGGCAGGCGGCCGCTGATACCCTAGGGTGCGCCCTAGGGAGAGGTGGGTCGTCACACACCGAGTGTTGAAATCCTTCTCCAACCAACCCCTATGCACCACCGAGGCACGGCCTAGCAAGTAAAGGAAGGTTTCCACCTTGTAAATCACCGATGCAACCTAAAATGAAGTCTCCTAAAACTGAGCTGCATTCCTGCCTCACCAAAGAAACCAACACATAATCACTGGGAGCACACAGCGGATATGATTAAAAGTTCCAGAGGGTATTGACAAAGCCCAAGAATTGATCAAAGCCGACACACAAGATGGTGTGGACCATTGCATGCCAAAACTATGAGCAAAATATCGCCAAACCACCAAAGCTACCCTACCATGAATAAATAGGTGATTCAGACTCTTAGCTTCTTGTTTACAACAGACACACCATGAGGCCAAAACAATGCCCCATCATTGAATAATCGAATCTAGTGGAAGGTAGCTTGAAACCAGCTTTCACCTAAAAAATGCCATTTTGAACGGGGTAGCTGGAGACCAAATGGCATGCATAGTTGAGGAGATGTTCTGTCTTTGCAAGATAACTCCCAAGCAGAAGAAATGGAGAATTTACCGTCCGCTGCTGGCCTCCAAATCATGACATCTCTCTCCTCGGCGAACTGGTGGCAAACCTCCTCAACCAAACCGAAGGAAGCCATTTACGCTAACTTTGAAGCATTCAACCCTTGTTCAACAAAAAACTTCGGTGACCGAGAAAGTGAGACGGCTCCGCTGATAATGAATAGCTAGCCAACGGCTCATCCCTGACCCATCTGTCTCTCCAAAAGTCCACCAAGACCGTGCCAACACACCATCAAATATTTTCCTCCGTAATCTCCATCACAGTATCGAAGGTTCCTTTTTGACCTTAGATGCTCTCTTAGGCAAAATGGTTATATTCCTAGCAGTAACAATTGAAGCTATGCTTGTAATGTGCTAAGTTAGTCAAACTGCAAGTTGCATGAAAAAAAAAATGAAAATTCTCTATGCAGAGTTGAAGGAAAGAGTACTACCTAACAGAAAATGAATTTGAAGGACAAGGATAGTGTTAAACTTTCGTCTTGGTTATGGAATACTGGCATATCAAAATGGAGATCAATTGTTTGGCTTTTGTACTAAAGCTACTAAGGATGGAGAAAACTGACTATAAGTGTAGCTGATCTCCTAAACTAGTCAATAGATTCTACTTAAATACCTTTTATTCCCTCTAGTTGATAGATGAGCAATTGAGAAAAGAAAAAATTGAGAAAAAAATTAAGAAAGGATAACTTGAATTGCCACCCCATGAATCTCATCAAAAGTAATTCATTGGATAATCAAGCATTGTTGAGTTGAATCAAGGTTTTTCTAAGTCTTGGCCAAGGATATCGATGTTTTGTGTTTAGAAGTTTGAAGTTCTTTTGTGGTGATAAATCTTTGAAACTTGTATGAACCAGACCTAAGAGATCAATAATTTTCAATTATCCATTTGCATGCATGTACCTAAAATGCATATATTTGAGCTCGTTTCTCTGTCTTTTTTGGTTAGAAATATAGATATAATTTGTGAAGATGTTTGCCATTCTTTGGATTTTTTTAGTATTGATTCTCTTGTTCTGAATCATAGCTTTTTTTTTTTATCTAAGGTTTAAATTGTCCTCTAATAATTTAACTTTTCCTTTTTTTTTTTGTTTCTAACAAGGTGGTAGATATAAAGAAAAGCTATGGGAAGAAACGTGTGCAACTTGCAAGGTCATAAACTAAACTTTATCCACGCTTTTTTTGTCTATGATTATTAGTTTATACAAGTAATGTATTAAATGCCAATAACAGGAGAACAATCAACAATATTGTGAGCTACTAGAAATGTCAAATGCACTGGGCAAGTGAAGAAATCTGCAGTGTGAGTATTGCTTACGGCTTATTTATTCACAATAAATGACACTGTATAATTTGTGAACTCCTAAGTGCAATCAGAATATATTTTATTGTCCTTTGTATTTTCTCTTTGTTTTGGCAGTGATAGTTCCTAATTTCTATTTATGTAGATGAAACATAAAGTGCCTTGTATCCATTAAGTTCTCCATCACATCTCGTGTGCGTGATTCTATTTGCATTCTATATGTTTCTTTTTCAATTTGTCTTTGTATTCTCTGGACATCACATTATAGTTGATTCCATCTTTATTTTTTTCTTATAATTGCAGTTCATGAAGCAATGGTGTACACCTATACAATTGGGCTTAGTTTTCTTTTGTTAGACCACATCTAAGATGCTTTTATATGGATGTTTATACTATTTGTGATGACTTTTGTGGAGAAAATTTGGTATCTTTAACTTGCATGTAAATATGGATGTTGTGGACAAATGAGATATTATATTTATGAATTTGGCTTATGAATGTTAATTTTGGACTTTGGTTCACATGACCTATTGGTTTATTATTTTGTGTTGTGTTGGTCCTATAAATTAGAACTTGCCTAGGGATAAAAATAGAATGCTCATATCCAATTGACAAAATAAGATTTCAGGGACAACTTCAGCTTGTCACTCATACGTGCAATGACGAAATAGGAAGTCAAACTGAGTATTGCTATTAATGATGATCAAAAGTTGTCACTGCTACTCTTGGAAACACAGTGACGATTTTTTGTCACTGTTCCTTACCAATAGTGACAACCAGGAGACCTATAGGCACAACAAAATGCAAGTTTCAAAAACAATATTTTTTCTCACTAAAGTATTTCCCATTATTGACAACATATTGTCATCACTATTGGACAGCATTCAGTGACGACTTTTTTTGCTTGTCAGTAAGGGGCTTCAGTGACGGTCATTTAATGTTGACTAACTAAAAACCATTGTTTTGTTACTACTGTAAATCAGTGACCACATTTTGATTGTCAGTGACAAGTTTTCTTGACACTAATAGCCTAATTTCTTGCAGTGTCTTCATAGGAACCCCTTTACTCTATAGCCTATTTGACATAAATAAGGATGTCTTTGATTTTCTAAGCAGCTAAGTAAGGTGAAGAAGTTGAGAATGAACCTAAATTCATAGTCGTTCACACCACAACATCATCTTTGTCCTACACAGGAACCGGCTTAGAGAAAATGAAAGGAATTAAATTAGAAGGAAGCCACATGTGAAAAAGCTGAACAGTCTAATACCATTCATAGCAAAGTCCTTCATAACATGCTCTCCAACTATATCCACCAGATTCACCAAAACTCCATTACCCTGCCAATTGTCCTACCAAAATTTACAACTACCCCTCTTAGGTATCCAGTATATAGAATTTTGTGCGACATTTCTAATGGCAAGCATCTGTTTCCAAGCAGGTGAACTCAAGGCCAAACTCACTATAAAAACTGTTTAACATGAAATCTGCACAAAAGTTTGACAAAAAAAAGCCCAAAAAATTGTAAAATATAGGGTAATCATACAGCTGAATAAAAATAAACATTTAAAGGTATCAATCTTGCTTGAATTTACAATTGATTCAGGTCTTGATATTTCAAAACAAAATAATTACTTACTTGTTAAGATGAATATCCAATTCCTAATGTAGACGTTTAAATTCCAATAGTCAGCTTCTCATGTGTTAGAACTCTAGTTCATCCACACAGATTTAAACTAATGTATGACATACTTTTAGAGTTTTTCAGGTTCAAGAAAATAGAGGTGTTATTCTTTTCGCAAAAGAAAAATGATCGATCTCTTTTTTATGATCGATCTCTTTTTAACCCCTTTTAGATATTTATTTATACTATCATCTTGATCAGATCAATCTAATATTTTTATTCTTATCTTGATCAAATCAAACTGTTATCATATCTTGATCAAATCAACTAATACAACTATTCAATTAATATTTCATTCTTTATAGTATTTGAGTCATATTCAAAAACCAACTCCAATTTCTATCTTAGGTTGGATTTAAAAAATGTGCTACCATTCTTACCGAAGTATAAACCCAATCTAATTAAATTATCAATTAGTTCAAATCATTTTATGTGTGACTATCTAGGTTCATTACATAATTAGCAATGATGTTAATGTTAAACACATTTAACATTAATTAGAACATTTCTAACACTACTCTTTCTAAATGTATCTCAAATCTCCATAGATCATGAGTGATGCCTAATAGCATATCATGACCCCCAACTAGTGATGAAAGGTTGGAATCCTTTTACATGAACCATGACTGCAATTACTATACATTACAATCCTTCTATTAACTATATCTCCATTGATTCTAGTTCAGGAATAATGTCAAACTCAAATACTCAATCATATGATCTAACCGATCAAATTACTTGACTATAAAATTGATCATATAAATGAATCAACTTGTCTTGGCCAAGAAATTTTTTAGTCAAGATCGATAGATTGCATAAGATATTCATCCAATTAACTTGGATTAGTAGATCCCATAAAGACATGACTCCATACACAACTAATTAGATACACTAATTGCCAACATTTATCCATGATTAGGACAAGAGCTTTCCATATTGATAGACTCTAATCATTCATTGATAAGACAACCGTGTCACCTTAGGTCTAAGGATCATACGCACTCTTGCAATCATTAATGAATCATTGACATTATTTTTTAATAGAAACTTCATGATTCATTATTTAAGTAAGTCAATGTTCAACCCAACTTGTCACACAAGTGACTCTCATATTTATTCCAGTATCACATACATAATGGTATGAGACTCACTGTTCTATTATCATTCATATCTAATACAATCATAGAGAATAAATATGAGACTAGTCTCTTGAATTAATTTTGCCCAATTAATAATCCTATGACTAGGAACCTTTTATATTATTTGTACCAAGGACTTCTATCATCATATTCTCATCGCATAGGAATGGAACTTTAACAAATAATAATGGGCATCATTAAATTAAATATAAATTAAGAATTATTGAATCAAAGAATACCATTGAATAAATAATATCAAGATAATAATACCATTAATGCTCTAGGGCATACTACTAATGGTCTCTCACTTGCACTAGAGCCATTCAATACAATATCTAAGTCCTATCTTCTTAAGATGGTGATCTAATGTCATTGTGTCGTGGCTTTAGTAAGTCAATTATGTGAGGACCCATAACATTATTTTTATTTTATTTTGCTAATTTTCATATCATTTTAATTTATTTTATTTTGTTTTATACAATTATTATATGTCAATTACATCGACACGAAAATTTTCAAAATTTGTCGCGCATGTTTAATTTCTTTAATTTCTTATAATGCATAAGTGTTTAAAATTTCACGTTTGAGTCTAGGGTCGACCATTAGACATAGGTTGTGAGCGTTAAGTTTTGTGTTTGGGGTATACAAGTGAGAGGAATTAGAGTCGTCGGCATCGTGTCGTGACACTAGTACGAGTTGACCTCGACGCGACATAAAATGACCCAACTTTATGTCACATCTCCATGTCTTTCACTTTTTTCTTTCCCATCACCAACACTCAAAATTCAAACACACTCCCTCTCTCATCCATTTCTTCTTGGCTGACCCTCCCTCTCTTTCTTTAGCTCTCAAGAAAACAACTTCCACTTCTTGCAAATTTGGCCAAGAAACTTGCTTGATCTTCCACTTCTTCTTTTGCAATTTGGAGACCATCAACTCTTGAGGAACCTAAACTTAGGAGGGGGGAAAATTGGTGATTTTGGAGGCTCCTAGACAACCTTTATCTTAGGGCTTTTGCTCTTGAAAGAACAGGTAACTTGCTCCTCCTAAATCTTGTTCTTTTGGTTATCCATCTTGTGGCATGAAGCATCATTGACTCATTGATTTCATTCTTGTTATTGTGGTTGATTTAAGTGGGCTCTTGGACTCCCACTAGATTTGGTTGTGGTTGTTGTTGATGTTGTTGTTGTGTTATGATGATGGATTTTAGATTAGTTTTAGTGTATGAAAGTTAGGCGAAAAGTCTAGTGAGAGAGGAGTGGTGCTACTCGAATTTTTCTAGAAATTTTCTCCCTGTTTTGCCTCAAGAATTTCGTGGCCTTTCTACTGGATTGGGTGCTGATATGATGGGCTTTGTGTGTGTAAATTCTCTTCCAAAAATCCCTCTATTTGTCTGTGTTAAATTGTATGAAGTGAAGAAACAAAACCTGGAAATTTTCTTGTTCAACTGTCGGTCTGGTTCAACTGCTGTTTTGGCATCTTTTTTTCAAAAATTTTGATGCATTTTGATCACCATTTACACAAGAATCATTGTTAGAAACATGGTGTCAAATGTGGAAAGAAATGGGGTAGTTTTTATAAGTTTTAATCTTTCAAAAGAAAAGTTTGTGTGCTAGTAGTTGTTATGCAGGGGGGCTGTTAGTCACCCTTAAACTTTGACTTTTCGTGAAAATTTTTGGCTGAAATTTGGCACTAACAAGCCTATATAGCGAAGATTAAGTGTATAAAATTTAATAATTTGTCCATGAATTTTCGTTGGCCAAATGAAGCATGCAATTTCACTTTGTAATCTGGAAAATGGATTGTCAGGGCAAACTTGCAACTTTCACTAAACAGACTATATTTTCTTGTACGGGGATTGAAATCAATGCAGCTTGTGGCATTTGAAACTAGACTCTAACAGCTTTTCAATAGTATAAAATTTGCATGCTAGTTCATTTTCTACAAGTCGCAGTAATTATGGGAAATCAACTGATTTTGCAAACTGTTAACCCTGTGTTTTGACATTTGCTGAATCTTGCGGCTTGATTTGGTTTATCTTGCAAGATGAATTTGAAAGTGAAGTCTTCTAATGAATTTTTAGTACGTTAAGTCTAGTTTCCAACACCTTAAACCATGTCCATTTTTGACATGTATAGCTTTAGTTATGGGTTGAGTGAGAAACTGTAGCATAAGCTGTCTTAGTAGAATTGAAGTGTGACGGATATAGGTTTGGATTCTAGTTGGAATAGATAGTTTTTGATAGCTATATTTTGCTCAGGTGATCAAGGCGACTTCGAGGGTGACCCGATTTCGGAAATCTAAACTTGCTCTTGCTTAGTTATTGGTGAGTGTTCAAGTGCTTGTTAATTATGTTTAATTTGATGCAAGTGATATGTGAAGCATGTTATGAATTGATTTGGCGAGCGTGTACTTTATCACGCTTAATTGAATTGGAATTGTTGCTCTAATGTACTTGAAAGATCGTTACTTGAATATTTGTAATGCTTGTTTATTGCTATTGAAATTGTGAGGGACGTCAAACCCGGAGAATCCCTTCACTGATCGGCAATAGGGGCTTGGCGAGGATTGGTGAACCATAGGTCTTGATATTGTTTCTATCGATTGGAGTGTTCGCCGACCAAGGTATACTCGGTATTACTCGACTTTATTTGACTGGGGGGTGTAAGTAGGCGGTGAGGATTCAAGTGATGTCTACTAATTGTGAGTGTGGTTGATGGAGTGTCAACATTTTTTATTGGAGGTCGGAGCTCGTGAAGTGGACCAGTTATGATTGTGGCAAATGCGGAAATTTAGGGCGGGATACGTGCTAGTTCCTGAGGACGGTAGTCATCTCTTCTTCCTGTGTTCACCTGTATCCTTTTATACTGTGTTATCTATTTGTTCTCCATGAAATATTGTCGGTTCTACTTTCTTGATTGTTTTAATTGCTAAAATTTTGCTTTGACTTTCCTACATGCATGCTTTCTTGACCTCAATGGGCTTTGCTCACCCTTAAGTTTGAATTCCTTTAACAGTTCGAGGGTGGGTTGGTAGTTGAGGACCTTATTTTGTAGGAATCCTCACTTTTGTATAAGCTTAATTTTTTTTATTTGTGGAAATTGAATGTATATTGTACTTGTGAAGCTTGAAGTTAATGTAATTTTTGGGTGAGGTACTTTGGGAATTACTTTTGTAAGGATAAGTTGTAAATATTGATTGTCTTATATTATGGTTTTAGTGGTGAATGTTAGTAATCATACTTACGGTTTGCTAGTAGTCTGGTGAGGAGTTAGGCGGTGGCACTTGAACTCTCTGGTTATATAGGGGGAACTAGTAGCCACAGATCAAAAAAGGATAAGATGATTTGTGTAAGGGTTAAATGTAGAGATTCAAGAGGCCTTAACTGCAGCCCAAATAAACACTTTTACTGAGGTCTTGGAAAAGGTTCAAAGAGTTGAGAGTGTGAGACTTCAAGTGAAAACCTTTCATGCCAAAAAGAGGAGTGCTGCAAATAGCAGTGGATTGGGGCCACTGGATAAGAATGTGTCAACCCCTAAAGTTGGAAGGGGTATGGGAGAAGTAAGGGGTGCTGGGGCATTAAGAGGGGCTATAGCTAGAGGAGTTTCAAGTGGGCGTGGTCAATCCAGGAATGCCTTGCAAGGAGGTTTTGTTTCGACACGTCACGTAGGTTGTGGATTTTGTAGTAAACCAAATCATGCGGAAAATGATTCTTAGAGGAAGGCTGGGAAGTGTTTGAATTGGGGAAGTGTCGAGCATCAGATTACTAATTGTCCTACGGCATGCCGTGCAGGGGAAAGTTCTTAGCAGACTGCTAAACCGACTTCTAAACAATCGAGTGTGGGAGATAATTGATGGAGAGTATCTGCTAGAGTTATGCTATGGGCCAGCATCAGATTCCTGATCCTACTGAGGTTATAGAAGATACGATCCCTATATTCCATCATTTGGTTAGGGTTTTAATTTATCTCGGGACGACCCACTCTTTTGTAAATGCTATATTTATGCATACATGTTAGGTCTGATAGTCTACTATACGATTTGGAGATTAGAATGCCTACTGGGAACCAAAGTGTGATATCTAACTCCGTTTATAGGAATTGTGAAGTATGGGTTGGAGAGCGGAAATTATTGGCAGATCTTATGTGCTTGGCAATTAGAGGGTATGACGTTATTTTAGAGATGGATTGGTTAGCCCGTTGTCATGCTCAACTTGATTGTAAAAAAAAAAATAGTGGAGTTACACATCTCGGGGGAACCTGTGACGACCCCACTTCTCCCTAGGGCGAACCCTAGGGTATCGGTGGGCCGCCTGCCCAACTCTCGTCGGGACTCACTACAATCCACGATTCAACAACAAGCAAATATTTTGAATAACAAAATAACCTTAATATCCATCAGTCCAACAAAACTTCATTAGATACTCGTAACCGGCCAAACTAAAGTTACAAATACAAAAGATTATCCCTTCAGAATCTTATAAGTACAATCCAAAATACAATGATTACATCAAAAATACAGCTTAAAGTCTCCAAACCAAACATCCTAGAGCAACCTTGGAGGCTCTTGTTCTCAAACACTGCTAAGGAAAACAAAGTTGGAAGGAATGAGCTAAAAGCCTAATGAGTGATTCTAATAACATGCAATCTCATAGTAGTAGTGAAACAATATATTTCGGTTAAGTACTCAATAGATCAATATAATTCAGTTTGGAATCATAAAATTTATAAAACACATAAGCGAGAAAACACTTTCGGTGAAGGATACATGTTCCTTTGGGCAGGTTGGATCAGTCTTGTCAATCACTCGACCCCCTACTCCTCCTTATAACTCCTAGTGGTAATACTTGAGTATACCATACAGTGCCTTAAGTTACCAATCTACCAGACCGAGTATGCTTCTAGCTTGAATAGGCCGATAACGAAGGAGGAAAAGCCTTGTTCAGCCAATGTTAAAGTACACATGACCTACAGTTATGCTCAAATAATATACAAACAGTGGAATAATAAACAGTTGAACAGTATCATGTAAGTTAGGTCGAGTACGATAAAGTACACACTCACCTTTAACATAATCATTGAAAAGTATTGAAAGGCATCTAAAATGTCAAATGAGCAATACATCATAAAGTATTTTACACTTAAGCAATTTATTCACAAACATGCAAGGAACACTCACATGATTCAATTTAATGGCGAGCAAACAAGAAGATTAAACATCTCAGTAGTTGGTTCGTTGTACCGACCCACTTCTCCCTTAGAGACCCAACCAGGGTATCCGTGAGCTGCCTACCCAACTCTCGCCGGGACTCACTACGAATTCCCAAATATCGATCCAAACATTCATTCATAAAGTCATCATTAAAAGTTATTAAAATTACTAATAAACTCTCACAAAATACAAACCCTAAAATTACATCAAAATTACATTGATAATAACTCCAAAATACCATAAACCATCAAATTCATCCATTAATTTCAATCTTATACAAATAAGGAAATCCTACAAAAGTACTAAGTTCCTCGATTCTAGGTGCTCCATTTTCAAACACATTGGAAAACAAATCTTATGGGGTGAGCAAGTTCGGTGAGGCCAAGAAAACATGCAGAGCAAATCAAAGTTAAATAAATTAATGAAACAGTAAGAAAGCAAAAGCAGGTTAATAAACATTTAAACAACACAATTTGAAGGAATCCTGATTGGCTAGCTCCACATTCCGTAATTCTGCGCAATTACTTTCTTCACCAGCATCAATTCAAGTCACCGCGTTGACACTCATGTAACCACTCTCTCTCGGTCCATATCCACCACTTTTATCCCTCTCCCGTCTACTAACACTCTCTTGACCTGGCTCGAACTCCAGCATTTAAATAGTGAATGGCAACCCACTATGAGTATGCCATAGTCGGTGGACTCATTCCAACCGGCGTGATTTAAAAGCTTTAATAGCCCATGGTTCACCTATCCCTTGCCTAGCCCAGCCTTTGTCGGACAAGGTGAAGGGATTCCAATGGGGTTTGAAACGTCCTACAAATACAGCCTAGAGTAGAACAAGCGGTTCAAACCGGTCAAACAAGTAACATTTTAAGCGGTTGAACTCATTTTGGGCAATTCAAAAGGGTGAGCGCAATAAGGTGCAGCTCAATGGAGCTTAGGCACACAGGGCATGCTTTTCAATTCATTTACATTAATTAACATGCACTTGAATACTCAGCGATAGGAGAAAGCAAGCGAGGGCAATTGAGGGATATCAAACAAGCTTCTCGGTGTCCGTGATCGCTGAGAGATGAATAGGCAACATTACCTATATATGCATTAAAGATAAATTTTTAAACAGTTAAGTTTTTCAATTCCAAATTAAGAGGAATCTCATGAAATTGGAAAATCCATTTTTCAAGTTTGGAAGGGTGTACAAATACTCAAAAAGTTACACCTGAAAACCAAGAAATGGTTCCAAGGCGTTTTTAGCTTTCGTCAGCTTGGAGAAACTTTCAGTTTGCGCGACATTCTTTGAAAAATCATAACTTGAGTTCTATAGGTCAAAATGATCTAATCTTATACCGTTGGAAAACAGACTCAGAACTAAAACTCTTGAAAAGACACTCATACAAGATTCAGATCATAAGCCACTCGAATTTTAATTACAAGTTACTGTAATAATGAAAACAGGGCATAACACTAGCCAAAATAACTAAAACTTAAAACCTTAACTTAGTTACTAAAATCACCAAGACCAAACTGCTACAATTTCTTGTTCGGTCCAAATGCCGTCAGTGGTGTTCGGCCCTTGAAGTCTAGTTTCAAACACCATTAACGGCGCTCGATTTCGACTCCTGAGTAAGGAATTACAGCTATTTTTGAACAGCGTAGAAAGCTGGTCGGACAAAATTTTCCAGGTTTGAAGAGTAATTTTGGAGCATCATTTGGGCAATGAAATGATACTAGAAAAACACCAAATTTTGCAGGCAGAAACCTCAGTATGTGAACTACGTTGTACCAAAATTTAGCCAAAAATTCATAAGCGAAGGCAGTGATCAAAGCGACCAAAGTTGACTAAAATTTTGAGTTCATTTCTGCCAAACAAAAATCTTTTTCTTTTTCTACCTTGGGTTCATCCAAAACAGCCCTCATTCCATTCCATGTTCAAAACCAAGACTCTAACGACATTTCTTGATCAAATGGTGGTAAAATAATAGAAAAAATTTGGACCAAAACACACCAAAACAGGGCAGTCCAGTTCGGGCATAATGGAAGTAGAAATTCCAGATTTTTTTGTCATTTTTCATGAACTTTTGAAGCACCAAATGAGAGAGTTTTGTAATGCCCAAAGACAACCTAAGAGGGGGGGTGAATTAGGTTGACTAAGAACTAGTCAAATGTTGCCCTATTTTCAAATTTACTAATAATTTTGCACACAAAAGGTTTGTCAATCAAATAGACAATCAAGACCAATACGTATAGATGAGATTTCAATCAATAAATTTGAAAAGAGAGCAGAAATAGATTGAGCTAAGCAAGGCAAACTTCTTCAAGCTCCACTTGAGCTTGAAGAAAAAATTCTTCAAGTAAAAACTTCTTCAATTTGATGAACTTCAATCCACTTTGTGTACAATGGAAGGATCACTTCCTTCTTGCCCCAAGCTTTAGTCAAGTCGGAGTTTTACACTCTAACAAACCCTCACTGAAAGCTACACAAATGATGAACTCACCCAAAATTGAAAAGCTTATCAATGAACTCACACTTCAAGACTAACAAATCTTACTCAAAGAGGTATTTTTCTAGCTAAAATCACTCTTAAGAACTTGTTATTCAAGTGTGCAGTAGTTATTTTGATTTTGACAATGGCTGTATTTATAGGAGACCAAAGTGTCTTGAAATTGGGTTAGCGGATAGGGAAGCTGAAGGTCAACTAGCGTTGGAACTATCGGGCGTCCGACACTCATTGTGCGTCGATGCTAGCGTCAATAGGCTGTGCGTTCTTTATCGGACGGCGATGGATGATATTGTCTAATAGGTTTTCGTCCGGCGGCGACCGAGTAAGCTCAGAAAATCTTCATGAAGATGATCGGATGGCCGACATATTTTTGCGTCCGATGGCTTGCATCCAGCGGCGGAGAGTTTGAAAATTTTCTTGGATATCTTAACGCGTCCGATATAGATGTTGTGTGTGCGAAAGAGTGTCGATAGAAGTCCCATGCGTCAGGACGTCGATAGATCCCCATCATCGGACGTCGATCTGTCGAGTTAGCGTTGATAGAAGTTTCATGTTTTATCGGACGTCCGATCCAAAGTATCGTCCGTCCGATGATCACGATTCCTTCAACGAGGTTTCTGCCTTGATAACACATGTCAAAGATCTCAATGGAAAATATTAGATCAATTACTTCAATTGTTTTGTAATTATCAAAATTGGGATCACGATTAACAAGTTTCTATGCTAAGAAAATGTTCACAAAACTCAACATTCGACTCTCAAAATAGCCAAGAACCTCATGAATTTGCAGCCAAAGCAGGGCATAAAATTGGAAATGAAACCGGCAGAGCCTAACTTTCACTCGGTTTTGCCTCTTTCTCTTCTTCCTCACTTTTCTAACTCTAAAACTCATCACACTCACTCCATCACATACATATATATCATAACAACCAACCATCAAGA
Organism: Gardenia jasminoides; assembly: GCA_013103745.1. Classification (NCBI taxonomy): domain Eukaryota; kingdom Viridiplantae; phylum Streptophyta; class Magnoliopsida; order Gentianales; family Rubiaceae; genus Gardenia; species Gardenia jasminoides. Next base: position 6,525,222 of record CM023101.1, read on the forward strand.
ATTGTGGGAATTCAAAGAGCCCACACAACCAACCAAATTCAACAAATTCTAGCAAATGAAGCTATGGACTATTAAGATAAACAACCCATTAGAAGCAAGAGATGATTGAAGGTGATTACCTCTCTTTCAATATGCAAGAAACCCGAGGTTGAATATGTCCAAAAGTCACCAAAACCACCAAGATTTCCCGCCTAAAACTCAGATTTTCTTCACTAATCGAAGGCTTTCCAAGATGCAAGAGAAGGGGAAGGAAGATTAAGACAACTTTATGCCAAGATTTTTGCAAGGGAATTTGAGAGCTTCTTGAGAGCAAAATGAAAGCTTTTCTTGAGAGCAAAAAATGAGAGGATGGCCGACCAGGGAAGGAAAAAGATGAAGAATGTGGTTGTGATAGTTTTGACTTTGGGGCTTTTTGGGAAAATGGAAGAAATGAAAGAAAGTCTACCTATTAGACATAAAGCCTCTTTCTGTCGCATTGGGGTAAATTCACACGACGCGACACTACGATCCCAGTTTTCTATCACTTATATACCTCAAATATATATTCGAACATTCAAAACTTATGTCTAGTGGTTGACCCTAGATCCGAGTACGGAATTTAAACATTCACATAATTCAAGCAAGGACATAATTTAAACGTGCAAAATGTATTTTAAAACTTTTCGTGCTGATACAATTAATATATGAAAATTAAATAATTCAAACTCATTTATTAGATAATTTTATGAAAATATGGGATTTTTGCAATTTATAATTTAAATTGATGTTACGGGGCCTCACAGCACCAACTTTGAGACTTGATGTGAGGGGTAGATTAGCATCTTTGACTCTTATTTCAGAGATACGAGTTAGGGAATTGTTGAGTAAGGGAGCCTAAGGGTTCTTAGCTTTTTTGATAAATACTCTTGAGGCTAAGCTGAAATTGGAAGACGTGCTGGTGGTTAAAGATTCTCCCGACATGTTTCCCAAGGAACTAGAATCATTACCACCTGAGAGAGAAATAGCTTTTAAGATTGACATGGTTCTGGGACCGCACCTATTTCCAAAACACCTTATAGAATGGCTCTAACTGAATTGAAAGAGTTGAAACTTTAGTTGCAAGATTTGTTAGAGCTAGGATTTATTAAGGAAAGTAACTCATCTTGGGGTGCACCTGTGCGATTCGTTAAGAAGAAGGATGGAAGCTTGAGGTTGTGCATAGACTATCGAGATTTGAATGATGTCACCATTAAGAGCAAGTATCCTTTACCACACATAGATGAACTTTTCGATCAGTTGCAAGGAGTGGTAGTATACTCTAAATTGGATCTTAGATAGGGCTACTATTAATTGAGGATCTAAGAGAATGATATATCCAAGACAACTTTTAACTCGAGATATGGATATTTTGAATTTGCAGTGATACCTTTGGATTGACCAATGCACCTATAGCATTTATGGATTTAATGCATCGAGTCTTTAAGCCGTACTTAGACCAGTTCGTGATGGTGTTCATTGATGATATTTTAGTGTATTCTAAGATTCGGGAGGAGCATGAACAACATTTGAAGATAGTGTTGCAAACCTTGAGAGAACACCAGTTGTACGCCAAATTTAGTAAGTGTGAATTCTGGTTGGAGGAAGTGACATTTCTAGGCCATATTATTTTTAAAAATGGAATCACTTGTAGACCAACTAACGTGGAAGCGGATGTTGGTGGAAGCAACAAAATTCAACGAAGTTCAAGTTTCTTGGGGTTAGCTAGATATTATCATCGATTTATTAAGGACTTTTTTAAGATAGCAGAACCTATGACCGAGTTGACTAAGAAACATTGTAAGTTCATATGGGACACTAAGTGTGAAAGAAGTTTTCAGGAGTTGAAGAGACGGTTGACTGAAGCACCTGTATTTACGCTACCAAATGGGAAGGACGGGTACATATTTTTCACAAACGCGTCGAAGGAAAGTTTAGCTTGTGTTTTGATGTAGAATGAAAGAGTTATATCGTATGCGTCTCGGAAGTTGAAACCTCATTAGCAGAATTACCCAACCCATGATCTAGAATTGGTCGCAGTGGTGTTTGCATTGTGTAAGTGGAGACACTATTTGTATGGGGTGACATTTGAGGTTTTTATTGGCTATAAGAGTCTTAAATATTTATCTTCCCAGAAGGAGTTGAATTTGATGTAGCGTAGGTGGGTGGAATTCTTGGAATATTATGCTTGTACAATTAATTATCACCCTGAAAAAGCTAATGTATGGCTAATGCTTTGAGTTTACGTGAGGCCCCGATTTTTCCCAAGTTTTTGGAAAATATTAAATAATGCTAATTATAGTAATTATTGTTTGCCAAGGTGTTTATATGGTTGTTTTACTTCTTAAAGTGTTTTGTTTTAACTGTTTTGTTTTACAAGTTTAAAAACCCTAATTTGAAATTTGAACCCTAGTTTGCTTTGAAAACCCTAAATTTTGACAAAATCCTAATTTGTTTGCACACTAAACCCTAAATGTACTAACCCTAATATATTTTCTCGAAACCCTAATTATATGTACAAATCAAATGTTTGTTATTTCATGAATTTTCGGTGTGAACTTGCATGCTCACGGGAGTTAATTACGGTAAATGGAGGATTAGTGACCTAACTAGGTGTAACTAAGTATTATTGGACTAAGTTGGATTTACAATTTATGGACTTAATTGATAGGAAAAGAAATCACTTGGGGCAAGAGTGAAATATCACCTAAATTGCTAGGTTGCATTTGGCATGACATCTTTGACTTGGACTTGGACTAAATTTTGATTAAGCTAAATAAATATCTAAGACTAAAAACCAGCCAAGAGGATCTGGTGGAAAGCTGGAAAAGAAGAAGGAAAAACCGTGGGAAGAGAAGGAAAGAAAGAGAAAGAAAGGAAAGAAAAGAGGAAAAGAACTTGGAGGTTTCTTGGGTGGAGTTTGTGTTGGTTTGGAGGTTCACAAGAGGTACTCAACTCACTTGATTCTTACTCTTTCTTTATGGTTTTACTGGATTTATATATGATTGAAGTTGTAGATGCTGGTTACATGATGATTAGTGAAGGTTTGCTTGATATGGCATGGAAGACTGCTGGCCGGCTGACAAGCTGAAATTTTCAGCTTTGCTTCTTGAAGGTTTTAAATGTAACCTAGCTTGTTCAACCCTTGAATCTTGTAGTATAGCTTGTAGTTGATGTTTAGAATGGGTTAGGATAGCTGAGGACAGATTTTGAATGGTTGGAATCACTTGGTAAATTCGTTTGATGAAGTAGGGTAAATAGCACACCAACTGTTTGAACTTTGGTTTCAGATTTTTGTGTCCATTTCCCCTACGAATTTGACCATGTTAGAGTCCAAACCAGCTCTTTCTCAAAACATAAAAATTGTATAAAATTGAGTTAAATATCTACTGATAAAATTTCAGATCAATCGGAGCACTGTATCTTGATAAATGTCCAAAATACCCCTAACTGCTCTGCTCTCCTGTTTTACCCGACAGTCACCAGTTTCAGCCAACTTGTCGGATTTTCTGGTATCAATTGGCAATGAACTAGAGTCTGATTTTTATACCATGGAAAGCCCTATTAATCTAGTTTTAAATGCCACTAACGGCACTCGATTTTGATATTTCTACATTGAGTTATGGATTTTCTCCCGAACCTGATCCTGCTTTCCTGACGTAACCCGATAGTTTTCTTAAGTCTCTGTAATTGCCATTTTTTTAACTACAAAGATGCATGAAGTGAATTTTGATGGCTTCATGAAAGTTGTATAGAATTGAATGAATATTATACCTGTAAATTTTCAGCTCAATTTGAGCACTGTAGCATACAAAATGACTAAATTACCCCTAATGCCCTGTTTCTGTCAGGAATCGTATTTTGCTACTGTAGTGGGTCATTTTGACCAGGAAAATGAATTTTTTTGCTTTTCATGTCTCTTAAGAATTGTAGCCTTGTATGTTAGCTTTCTAACGGCTTTGGAATTTCTTGATTTGGATTTGTGAGCGTTGAGTTATGATCATTTGAATCAAACCTGTTGGAAATCCTGATACTGAAATTCCTGAACCTGTTTCCGCACTTTTGACCTAGAAAGAGTGAATTTGGGTAAAAATGGTCTTCATGAAAGTTATATCTTGTTCTCTTAGCTTCGAAACAGCATCTCGTGCACTTCAATCCGACACTCATACCATGAGTTATGATCAAAATGGCAAAAGGTGTCAAATTTGCCTTTCACACCTTGTAGTGTGTGTTTTCCATTGTGAATCTAATGTCGTCCGTTTTGGTTCGAGCACCCATGCATATGCTCTCTTTGCTGTTTTGAGTGACTTTAAGTATTGTTTTGGTTTGAGCTGGTGGTTATATACGTTGGTTGTACGTAGGGCTCGAAGGTGTTATCGAGGGTGATCGAGGCACGTTGGTGAGTGTTCCAAACCCTTTTCAATTGACAATTTGACTACTAGTTTGTTCCAACTTGTTTTAAAAGAAATGTTCCACTAAAATTAATTTTGTGTTAATATTGTTTGAAGGAATCCTTTGTGAAATACTTTACCATGAATTTACTATTGATTTGCATTGGTTTACGAGTGTAACGATTTGATTTACCTTTGAAGTGATTTATAAGTACGTTTAAGCTGATTTATTGAAGTGAAAATTGTGGTTTGGGTACTCTCTAATTGAACGTGATAAGTGGGCGCTTGGATAAGGGTGTACCTTATTGTATTCGGCCTAACTCCATATATGGTTCTTGAATGCATGTGTTGTGTGATATATGATCTATGAAATGTGATATTGTTAGTGATAAATGACCACTTGGATGGTTTGATCCCAAGAAATGCCTTTGGGGTCTCAATGTCAATGTTACACTTTGACCACTTGGATGGTTTGATCCCAAGGGATGCCTTTGGGGTCTCAATGTCAATGTTACTCTCTGACCACTTGGATGGTTTGATCCCAAGGGATGCCTTTGGGGTCTCAATGTCAATATTACTCTCTGACCACTTGGATGGTTTGATCCCAAGGGATGCCTTTGGGGTCTCAATGTCGATGTTACTCTCTGACCACTTGGATGGTTTGATCCCAAGAAATGCCTTTGGGGTCTCAATGTCAATGTTGCACTCCGACCACTTGAATGGTTTGATCTCAAGGGATGCCTTTGAGATCTCAATGTTAGTGTGGGTCTTTGACTATTTGGATGGTCTGACCTCAACAGTTGTCTTGGGGTCTCAATAGTGAATGTTATTCCCTGACCAAATAGATGGTCTGATCCCAATGCCTTTGGTATCTCAATGTTACTATTACTCATTTGTTTATCAACTTATTTGTGATGTGCTTGTTTTACGTATTGATTTATTAATATGTACAAGTGAAATAATTGCTGTGAAAGTAATTTCCATTTAACTTGCTATTACATATGAGTATTCTTGAATATTAATTACATGTTCGGTTGTTATAAGTGTTATTTGTTTGAGTGTGATGAATTACCTTATTTCGTGAACTGTTTTCGTCTTGCAAATTTTTAGTGAAAGGTACTTTTCACGTGATTTCAAAAATGTGAATATTTCAACGTTTTCATGCCCTGATAAAACAGTTAAATGCTAAAATACTTATTTTCTTGGAACCTTACTGAGCTTATAGCTCACCCCAAAATATTTTATTTCTTTCCCACGGGGTTGAGATGAAGGAAAGCGATAATCTTTCCACAGTGTGACTAATGCCGGGAGTTACCTCATGTACTGTTTGGACGGTTGGACTTTTAGTGTATTTGGAATAGATGGAAATGTAATTATTATTTGAAGATCTTGCATTGTAATTATTTGAGGTATGTAATATGATGGAGTAACAGTAGTGAGTCCCGGCGAGAGTTGGGCGGCCGATACCCTAGGGTTAGCCCTAGGGAGAAGTAAAGGCTGTCCTGCATAAAATCAAGTGGCGGGATGAATGGTGATGGAATGGCATATGTTAGAGGAAAATTAGTATTTGGAATCCTCGTCTTCAGCCCAAGAAGGTTATTTTGGAAAATATTGTGATGAAGTCTACTTTCTTAGACAGGATTAAGAAAGTTCAGAAGAAAGACCCGGAAGTTCAGAAATGGATGGAGAAAGTTCAATAGGAGGAAACATTGGATTTTAATGTGGGATCAAAGGGAGTTCTGAGGTATCAAAATCAAATAGTGGTACCAAGGGATGAGGATCTTAGAAGGAAAATATTGGAGGAAACTCATCATTCCAAGTACATAGTTCATGCCGGAGGTAATAAGATGTTCTAAGATTTGAAATGCCTCTACTGGTGGGAAGGTATGAAGAAGGAAATTGCTTGATTTGTTCAGACATGTCTCATCTGCCGAGAGGAGTTAAAGGGAACATCGAAACCCTGGATTATTGCAAGCTGTTAGGGATACTTGAGTGGAAGTGGGAAAATATCACCATGGATTTTGTGTCAGGATTGCCAAGGACACAGAAAGGTCATGATGCGATTTGGGTTATAGTAGATCCATTGACTAAGTCTGCTCATTTCTTGCCCATTAATATGAAGTACTCGATGGAAAGGTTGGCTAAGTTGTATATGGATGAAGTTATAAGATTGAATGGGATACCTGAGTGATCCACGATTTATATCTCGATTTTGACAAAAGATGCAGGAAACATTGGGCACTAAGTTAAATCTCAGTACTACTTACCACCCTTAAATAGATGGACAGTCAGAAAGGATAATTCAAACCCTGGAAGATATGCTAAGATCGTGTATTTTGGATTTTGGAATCAATTGGAGTCAATATCTAACCTTAGTGGAGTTCGCTTACAATAATAGTTTTCACTCATCGATACAAATGGCTTCGTATGAAGCTCTCTATGGTCGAAAGTGTCGATCACTGATCTATTGGGATGAAGTAAGGGAGAGAAAAGTTTTAGATCCAACCGTGATACCTTGAATGGAAGAGGCACGTGAGAAATTTAAATTGATACAACAAAGGATTCTAACCACTCAAAGTCGTCAGAAGAGTTTTGCAGATAATAGGAGGAAGGACTTGGAGTTTGAGGTTGGAGATCAAGTGTTTCTTAAGATTACACCTCTAAAGGCAAGTTTGATGGCAGGAAAAGGGAAAAAGTTGCAGCCGAGGTTTGTAGGACCATTCACGATTCTTCAACAGGTTGGAAGCGTAGCCTATAAGTTGGAATTACCATCAAGCCTATCCCGCATACACAACGTGTTCCATGTGTCTTTCCTTAACAATGACCCATCCTATATACTTTAACCGGAGGATATAGAAATCGATGAGACCCTAACATACGGGGAGAAACCTGTGAAGCTATTAGACTGGAAGGTGAAGGAATTGAGGAACAAACAAATTCCGCTAGTGAAGACCATATATGGATCTCTTAAGCTTACATAATTTATGTTGCTCACCCTTAGATACAAAAACTTTGGGTTGCTCCATATAAATATTTTCTTCAACATAACCATCGAGAAAAGCTATCTTGACATCCATCTGCCAGATTTCATAGTCAAGCTATGCTGCTATAGCTAATAAAATCCTAATGGATTTAAGCATGGCTACAGGTGAGAAAGTCTCTTCATAGTCAATTCCTTGCCTTTGGCGATACTCTTTCACCACTAGCCTAGGTTTGAAGGTTTCCACCTTGCCATTAGAGCCTATCTTTCTCTACTAGACCATTTATTACCTATAGGTACTATACCTTCAGGTGGATCCACAAGTTCCCAGGCTTGGTTTGTATACATTAAATCCATTTTGGATTTCATAGCTTCTAGCCTTTTTGAAGAATCAATATCAGATATAGCGTCTTCATAAGTTGTAGGACTATCTGTATGATCAGCATCTCCATGTATGAACAACTCTTGCACATTCTCATGGAGATACCTGTACCTTTGAGTAGGATGAGATACTCTACTAGATCTTCGAGTCTCTTATGTTATGACATTATTATCAATGGACATTGGCTCTTCCCTAGTCACATCATGTTATTCTTGATCATTTTGTTGTTCATATGACATTGCATTAAGCTCTATCCTCCTTCCAGTACCACCTTCTTGAATAAACTCTTTTGCAAGAAAAATAGCATCTCTACTTATGGCAACAATTTTTTCATCAGGTAGATAAAATTGATATCTAGTACTATCTTTTGGGTATCCAACAAAATGACCTTTGATAGATCTAGACTCCAACTTGTCTGTTTTTATTTTTCTAATGTACCGGACAGCCAAAAATCTTAACATGATTAAGACTTGGCTTTCTACCAGTCCATCTCTCATATGGTATGGTAGGGAAGGTACCCCATTGAGTATATAACAGGCTGTAAGAAGTGCATATCCCCATAATGAAATAGGAATATCTGAATAGCCATCATGGAACAAACGATGTCTATATAGGTACGATTTCTTCTTTTAGATACATCATTCAATTGTGGTGTTCTTGGAGGAGTAAGTTGAGAAATAATCTCTTGATCTTTAAATTATTCCTTAAAACCGGTGTCTAAGTATTCACCTTCTCAATCTGATCAAAGAATTTTCATACTTTTACCGAGTTGATTCTCTACTTCTGCCTTGAATTTTTTGAATTTCTCAAAGCATTCATGCTTATACTTCATTAAGTACACATAACCATATTGAAAGTAATCATCAGTAAAGGTTATGAAGTAAATAAATCCTTCTCTAGCCATTGTAGTAAATGGCCCACATACATCACTATGTATAATTTCTAAAATATCAATGGCTCTTATTCCTTGTCCTGTAAAAGGTAATCTAGTCATTTTTCCTTGAAGACAAGGTTCACAAGTTGGATAATGTTTAGAACCATGGGTTTTAATAATCCCATTTTCTCCATCTTTAGAATCTTGTCCTTTGCAATATGACCTAATCTAAGATGACAAAGATATTTTTGATTGGGGTTAGATTTAGTGATGGCATTTAAATTCTCAAACTTAGTTCCATCTTTATCATTTTTTTTTGTCAAACGTCATCTTTATATTCATCATAATAAGCTAAACAGAGCTTTACAAAAGATTTACAACTGTTGGGCAAATGACTTCTTTTTCAGCCACATGGGAAAGCTTGTTTCCCACTTCACCTCCTTAACTAACTTAATGGCAAACTTTGCCAAAGAATGACTTACATCATTGTCCTCCCTCTTAACAAAACAGAAGGAGCAATACCAAAAAGAATTTGCAAGTTTAAGAATGTCATTAACAACAATTGACAAAAGAGACTCATCTACCTCATTGTTGTTAATCCTATCTATTAACACCTTACAATCAGAATGAATTTTGATAGCTGCCCAATTCTCCTGAATAGCATTTAACAAAGTAATCCTTATTGCTTCCGCTTCCAGGATGGCTGGTTCTGAGCAATAATCCAAAGGAATAGCCCAAGTCTTCATGAGCCGGCCTTGGTAGCCCCTAGCCACAATACCTAGACCAGCTTTTTTCTTTAAGTCATTTAGTCCTGCATCTGTATAAATCCTGACAGTTGCTGGATTGTTAGCTGCATGTACCTGACTCCCTGATGTTTGCCTTATAGTCTGTTCTTCTTTGTCAACCTTTTCCAATGTATTCTTGAATTCCAACCAGTCATCACACGCTCTAGCCACTGTCCAAGCTGGTTGTCTTTGATTCTGACTGAATAGCCCTTCATTTCTTGATTTCCAGATATACCATAATAAGTTAGCAGTCAGCTCAATGTGATTTTTACCTTCGAGTCTTTTCTCCGCTTCTCGAAGATGACTCCACCAATCCCAGAAGTTCCAGCAATGTTGATTCAGTCCATCCCACTGGATCGGGAAGACTTTCCAGATTTCTTGTGCTTTGCTACAATGGAACAACAAATGCCCTATCGTTTCAATGTCCTGTCCACATCCAAGACAAATTGGGCTACCTTTCTTTATTTGTCTAAAAGTCAGCTCATTACAAGGCAAGATGCCATGTAAACATTTCCAGATGAAATGTTTTACCTTGTGTTTTACATTGAGGACCCATAGCTGCTTCCAGATTTTAGCCTCTTGGCTTCTTCTGCTAGATTCCCCTTCACTCATCCTCAGGTTCTTTGAGCTTTCCACTTTTGACTTTATCGCATTGTAGCCAGATTTGACCGTGTAATTCCCTGAAGGGGTGAAGGCCCATCTGAACCTATCACTTTGACCACACATGCTAAGTGGTATACTTAGGATCCTATGGCTTTCCTCAGGTGAAAACAAAGCCTGAATCAGATTCTTCTTCCACTTTCCTCCCTCAATTAAATCGCTGACTGTGTGAATTGGGCCCTCCTGTGGCTGACGTGACTTGATCATTCCATCCGGGCTCCCTGGAAGCCATCTGTGCCTCCAGATATCAATGGTCTTTTCGCTTCCTACTGTCTTCCTCAACCCTTCTTCTAACACTGGAATTGCCAAAAGGAGGCTCTGCCATATCCATGAAGCACCATTCTTCTCCTTTGCCTCAAGTATATTTGTTGTTGGGAAGTACTTAGCTTTAACAACCTTACTAACTAGCAAGTTTGAATTAGTAAGAATTCTCTAGACTTGCTTAGCTAGTAAGGCTGTATTGAAAACTTGAATATCCCTGAAACCCAAACCCTCTTTCCCTTTAACCACAGTTAAATCTTCCCATTTTTTCCAGTGTGTTTTTCTCTTCCCTTCACTATCCCCCTACCAAAAATGTGCCATTCCTCTACTAATGTCAGTACATAAATTCTTTGACAATTTAAACACTGACATAGCATACGATGGCATAGCAAGAATCACAGATTTTAATAGAACTTCCTTACCCGCCTGGCTCAACAGCTTTCCCTTCCAACTTTTGATTTTTCCTAAGGTTTTGTCTCTAATATAGCCAAACACACTGTTCTTAGACCTCCCAACAACCAATGGCAATCCCAAGTATTTGCCATGAAGGACTTGTTTGATTTGCTGCAGTTGCTGTAAGCACTCAGTTCTTACTTGTGTCTCCGTTCCTTTGCTGAAAAAGATGGTTGACTTTTCCATGTTGATCACCTGACCGGATGCCTTCTCATATGGTGATAAAATTCTCTTGATTTCCGTGGCCTCCTCAGGTTTTGCTTTACAAAACACCAAGGAATCATCTGCAAAAAAGAGGTGAGAAATGCGTGGTCCACTTCTGGAGACATTCATTGCTGTAATCTTTCCATTCTCTTGTGCCTGTTTCAACAAACTTGAAAAACCTTCAGCACACATTAAAAATAAATAAGGTGATAGGGGATCACCTTGCCTTATGCCTCTCGATGGTCTAACAAAACCCACTTTTTCCCCATTAACATTGAACGAATAAGACACCGAATTTATACAGTTACAAATCCATTTTATCCAGAGTGGACAAAATCCCATTTTGTTCATCACCTTTGCTAAAAACAACCACTCCACTCTATTGTAAGCTTTGGACATATCAAGCTTTAAGGCCATGAATCCTTCCTTACTTGATCTCATTTTATTTAGGTGGTGAATGAACTCATGAGCCAAGATTACATTGTCGAGGATTTGTCTACCAGGGACAAAGGCTGCTTGAGATTGGCTAATACAGTGCTTAAGGACCACTTTCATTCTATTCGCTAGAACCTTGGAAACAATTTTGTAGACCACATTACATAAGCTTATTGGTCTATAGTGGGAGAGGTTAGTGGGAGAGTCAATTTTAGGAATGAGGGTGATCATTGTTTCATTAAGAGCTGTTGACATGAACCCATTTTTAAAGAAATGAATAATAGCAGCCACCAGGTCTTTTTTGACAACATGCCAAAACTTTTGAAAAAAAAACAGGAAACATACCATCAGTTCCATCTTTATCATTAGACATGCAATATAAATCATTTTTCTTGTATGCCAAACGAACACAATAATTGTTATAATAAATCCTACAAACATTATCCTTGAATAAAAATTCATATCCAACATCAGTCAAAACTGAAGTGGAAATATTATTTGTAAAAGTGTTTGGCAAACATAAAACATTATTTAAAAATAAAACACGTCTCAAAGATAAAGTAAAAGAGGTAGATCCTATAGCAGTAGCAGCAACAGTTGCTCCATTTTCAATCTTTAGGACCACCTCTTCCTTCCTAAGAACTCTACTTCTCGTTAGTTCCTGTAAGAATTCACAAACATGATATGATGCACCTGAGTCAAGAACCTAAGAAGTAGAATGAGATCTATCAAAACACATAGGATTGAGGAAACATGAAATGGTTGTACCTTCGTTCGTCTTCCCTTTTCCCTTATCCTTTATTGACTCAAGGTACTTAGGACAATTCCTCTTCCAATGTCCTTCCATTTGGCAATGAAAACATTTTACACCAACCTTGAATTTGCCATTTTATTAGAGACACCACCTGTAGTTTTAGGATGAGAAGCTAACTTTTTGGGTTTATTCTTCTTATTTCTTTTTCTTTTTGGACTCTCCAGAAGAAGAAGCAATTATCAAAGTGGCTTCCTTTGTTTTTCCTTTGAGTTTAGACTGAGTAGTGACAAGATGATTATGAAATTCCAAAAGTGTAACCTCAATCTTGTTCAAGTGAAAATTCATAATGAACAAGGAGAAGGAATCAGGTAGAGACTACAATATCATATCTGTCTGAAGGTTAGCATCCATGAAGAAATCAAAGTTCTCAAGGCGCTCAATCATATTGATCATCTGGAGAACATGAGGTGACACATCAGCTCTTTCAGTCAGACGAGTTCTAAACAACTCCTTAGATATTTCATATCTGGCGGTTCTGGACTGTTCACCATACAATTCTTGTAGGTGAACCAAAATGTCCCTTGCTATCCCCATTTTTTCATGCTGCCTTTGCAACTCATTGTTCATGGATGCTAGTATGTAGCACCTAGTTTGCATATCATCCTTCTCCCACTTTCTAAATGCGGCTTGTTGCTGCTCAGTTGCCCCTTTAGGTAAAGGATTAGGAACTGGAGTCTCTAAGATATAGCCAATCTTTTCGAAATTAAGAACAATTCTTAAATTCCTCAGCCAATCAATGAAATTAGGCCCAGTGAGCATATTGATGATTGAGAGTGGGTTCATTGGTGCCATAATATTCGGGAAAAACTAAACTACAGAAAATAACAAGATTAATTACTAATTATCTTGATATTTCTAATTTGTTTTTTTTTTTGGCCTTTAAAACAAATTGGTTCTCCCACTATTTTAACGAATTTCACACTTCCAAAATGAAAAATGGAAATCCTCATTGGAAAGATTTCTAGTGGGTGATTGGATTCTTATAAAATATTTAATATCCTCAGATGATTCCAATCTTGGTATATTCATATTTTATAAGTGACAACTCTTCGTCAATACATCTCATGCATGGCCCAATCTATACTTGGCTCCTAATATTTAAGACCTCAGGTTCATCAAATCTTGGCCAATCATATTAGTTAAGCTAAACCCACCAGACAGAAGATAAGATGATTTGAATATTAATTATCTCAGGTAATTCCGATCTTGGTAATCAATATATTAACATACCTACAACATCACATGCTTATAAAATCTACAAGAATATCTCTTACATATTTATACTATCCCTATGTGTCCACAGCCAAGAGTAAAATTTGTAAAATATTCTTCAGATCTTAATCCAGTGGAAAGCCTGATACAATTTCATAAACTGTATCATTTACAACTTAGTATTTTTAAATTTGGAAGATTTTCTGGTCTAATAATTTTAATGTTGCACTATATATACCAGCACCTTTTTTTTAAATAATCATGCATCACATACATATATGGGAAAGCGTAGAAATAAACTCAGATAATCATGCGTTATCTATGTGCCCAATCCTAGGCACAAGGATTGGCCTTTGGGATAATCTAACTATTACAAAGCAAATTTAATCAAATTAAATCTATTAATTCTATACTCCCACTACCTCTTTTGGGAATTGGGCTTCCTTCTAATTTTGTTTGGCTACTCCTCCTTTGACGAGCATCTCCATGTACATCAAATATCCTTGGCATGCCAAGGAGAGTATATTTGTTTTATAATAAATGAAATTAGTCACATAGGCCCAATCATAACTAAATTAAAACCCAAAGCATAATTAAATAAATAATTACAATCCAATAGAAAAATAGAAAAAACAATTATATTGGTCTTCCTAAACCTATGATTATCCTACATGCCATCTATTAAACTTAAAATTAAACATTTCAAATTGAATAAGGCATTCATAAATTTTGTTATGTGTGGTTGTGTCCCACATCGGTTATTGTATTGGGAAATCTTTCCCTGTATTGCCTATAAATAAAGAGGGTCTTTTGGTGAGATAGACACACCAAACCAAGAGAGCTTAGTGGGCTATTTGGGCCTTATAATTATTAAGCCGACTTTTGTAGTAAAATATTTTGGGGTTCTCTTGTGTTTTAGTATTGGGTGGTTTTGGGATTAGGAACACTTTCTTAAGATTTTTGTACTCTCTTCTTCATAGTAAATTTGCTTCTCCTCCGCCCATGGACGTAGGTCAATTTGACCGAATCACGTAAATCCTGTGTCTCTGTTTTATTTACTTTTGCTTTGTTATTTGTCTTTGTTGGGTTGCCAAGAACCCTTTGTCAATTTCCTGGGATCAGGCCTAACAAACTGGTATCAGAGCTTCTTAGGAGGCTCTAGGTTCTATAGCAACAATGACAATAACAAAGACAGTTGTCGAGAAATTCGGTGGGAATGTCAACTTCGGGATGTGGCAGCTAAAGATGGAGGCCATTTTAGTTCAAGACGGAGTTGATTTAGTGATACAGGAAATTGAGTAAAAGCCAGAGAATGTGACAAATACAAATTTTGCAGAGATGGATAAGAAGGCCAGATCCAGCATTATTTTAAATCTCTCTGACGAAGTTTTGTTGGAGGTAGCTACTGAGACTTCGGCTAAGGCCATGTAGGATAAACTTAAAACTCTGTATATGAAGAAGACAGTTGAGAATCGGTTTTATCTGAAGCAAAATCTGTATATACTTCGGATGTCTGAAGGTACATCTTTACTCTTACATCTTGATAAATTTGATTCCATTATCATGGATTTGGAGAATATAGATTCGAAAATTGATGATGAGGATCAGACCCTGTTACTTTTGTGTTCACTTCCCCAATTCTTTAAGTATTTTCATGATACTATGATTTATGGAAAAGAAACTATTTCGTATCAGGAAATTAAATCTGCATTAAAATCTAAGGAGCAGATAGACAGGGATATTATTGGGGAAATTAATGGGGGTTAGGCGGAAGGCCTGGTTGTTAGGGGTAGATTTAATAGAAGAGAACCTAGCAGCAGTAGATCTAAAACTAGATCTAAATCCAGACATAGGAATTTAGAGTGTAATTATTGTCATAAAATGGGGCACATTAAGGCTCATTGCTTTAGATTGAAAAATAAATTAAAGCAAAAAGGGAAATCTGTTGAGAAAAGGACTGAAACCGTTGAACCCAGTGTTGCAACTGATGAGAATGATGGTAATATTTTCTGTGTGACTGATGACAGGACAAAGTCTAAGAATGAATGTATTTTAGATTTGGGGTGTTCTTATCATATGTGTCCCAATAGGGATTTGTTTTCCACTTATGAAGCTTGTAATGGTGGAATTGTTTTGATAGGCAATAATGCCGTTTGTGATGTCATTGGTAAGGGTACTATCTGAATTAAAATGCATAACGGTATTGTGAGGACGCTCACTCATGTTAGACATGTTCCTGATTTGAAAAAGAATCTCATCTCTTTGGACACCTTGGAGGCTCTTGGGTACAAATACACTACTGAAAATGGTGTAATGAAGGTTTCTAAGGGTGCTTTTACTGTTATGAAAGCTTGCAGGTCTGGAAGTTTGTATATTTTGCAGGGTTCTACTATCACCGGTTCAGTTGTAGTTTCATCATCATCATCATCATTATCTGATTCTGACATCACCAAATTGTGGCATATGCGTTTGGGGCACATGAGTGAAAAAGGCTTAGGCATACTAAGTAAAAGAGGACTCCTTTGTGGACAACGTACCGGGCCACTGGAGTTCTGTGAACATTGTATCTTTGGGAAGCAGAAAAGGGTCAGTTTCAGTTCACCAGCAATTTACAAGACAAAAGGTACTCTTGATTATATTCATTCTGAATTATAGGGTCTGTCTCATGTTCCTTCTAAGGGTGGTGCCAGGTATATATTGACTTTCATTGATGATTTTTCAAGGAAAGTTTGGATTTATTTTTTGAAACATAAGAATGATGTTTACCTAACTTTCAAGCAATGGAAAGTTTTGATTGAGAAACAGACAGGTAAACAATTAAAGCGGTTTAGAATGGATAATGACATGGAAATTTGTGAAGGTGAATTTGATGAATTTTGTAAGAATGAAGGAATTGTTCAGCATCACACTGTTAGGATGACGCCTCAACAAAATGGTGTAGCTGAACGTATAAACAAAACGCTTTTAGAGAGAGCAAGATGTATGATCTCTAATGCTGGGTTGACAAAAGACTTTTGGGCAGAGGCAGTTTCTTGTGATGATTCTGCTAAGTGGTTAATTGCAATGAATGAAGAAATTGAGTCTCTGTATCAAAATGGAATTTGGGGTCTTGTAAAACCGCCTTCAGATAAGAGAATTGTTGGACGCAAATGGGTCTTTAAGAAGAAAGAAGGTATTCCAGGGGTTGAAAATGTAAGATACAAAGCACGGTTGGTTGCAAAGGGTTACAGTCAGGTACAAGGTATTGACTTCAATGATGTTTTTTCACCTGTTGTTAAGCATAGCTCTATTCGTGTTTTGCGTGTTTTAGTTGCCATGTATGATTTGGGATTGGAACAACTTGATGTTAAGACAGCTTTCCTACATAGTGAACTTGAAGAGCAAATTTATATGAAGCAGCCTCAGGGATTTGAAATTGAAGGAAACGAAGACCATGTTTGCTTGTTGAAGAAATCCTTATATGGATTGAAGCAATCTCCAAGACAGTGGTATAAGAGATTTGATTCCTTTATGTTGGGTAATGGTTATTCAAGGAGCATGTATGATAGTTGTGTTTACTTCTGGAAGTTACATGATGACTCATTCATTTATTTGTTGCTTTATGTTGATGACATGCTCATTGCTATCAAGAATTTGTCAAAAATTCACACTTTGAAATTACAGTTGAATAGTGAATTTAGCATGAAAGATTTGGGAGCAGCTAAGAAAATTCTTGGCATGGATATCAGGCGAGATCGAGGAGTAGGAAAGTTATTCTTGACCCAAGAAAATTACCTTGAGAAAGTCTTGGAGCGTTTCGGCATGAAAGATGCTAAACCAGTTAGTACTCCTCTTGCTACTCATTTTCGATTATCTGTTGCTCAATCACCACAGTCAGATGAAGAAGAAGAATATATGGCACGGGTTCCTTACTCCAGTGCAGTTGGCAGTGTTATGTATGCAATGATTTGTAGTCGTCCAGATATTTCACAAGCGGTCAGTGTTGTTAGTAAATATATGTCTTGTCCAGGTAAAGCACATTGGCAGGCTGTGAAATGGATTTTTAGATACTTGCGTGGGACTTCAAAAGCTTGTTTGGAGTTTGGAAGAAATAATAACATTTTGGTTGGTTTTGTAGACTCAGATTACGCCGGGGATCTTGACAGGAGAAGATCACTTTCAGGCTACGTATTTTGCATTGGTAGTTGTGCAGTCAGTTGGAAAGCTACTTTACAATCTGTTGTAGCTTTATCTACTACGGAGGCAGAATATATGGCTATGACCGAGGCAATCAAAGAAGTCTTGTGGTTAAAGGGTTTGTTTGGCGAGCTTAATCTACATCAAAGTGTTATTACTATTTACTGTGATAGTCAAAATGCCATACACTTGACTAAAGACCAGATGTATCATGAGAGGACGAAGCATATTGACGTGAAGTATCACTTCATTCAGGACACTATTGCTGAAGGAAAAGTCCTTATTTAGAAGATAAATACTAACGAGAATCTTGCTGACATGTTTACCAAACCTCTTCCAGTTTACAAGTTCAAGCAATGCTTGGACTTGATTGGTATCCGTTGTTTGTGAATAAGCCCATTGGGGCTTCTGTGGAGAAGGTGGAGCAAGTTTACTATTTATCGATGTTGGGGACACGCCAAGGTGGAGATTTATTATGTGTGGCTTTGTCCCACATCGGTTATTGTATTGGGAAATCTTTCCCTGTATTGCCTACAAATAAAGAGGGCCTTTTGGTGAGATAGACACATCAAACCAAGAGAGTTTAGTGGGCTATTTGCGCCTTATAATTATTAAACCCACTTTTGTAGTAAAATATTTTGGAGTTCTCTTGTGTTTTAGTATTGGGTGGTTTTGGGATTAGGAACACTTTTCTAAGACTTTTGTACTCTCTTCTTCATAGTAAATTTGTTTCTCCTTCGCCCGTGGACGTAGGTCAATTTAACCGAACCACGTAAATCCTGTGTCTCTGTTTTATTTACTTTTGCTTTGTTATTTGTCTTTGTTGGGTTGCCAAGAACCCTTTGTCAATTTCCTGGGATCAGGCCTAACAAACTGGTATCAGAGCTTCTTAGGAGGCTCTAGGTTCTATAGCAACAATGACAATAACAAAGACAGTTGTCGAGAAATTCGGTGGGAATGTCAACTTCGGGATGTGGCAGCTAAAGATGGAGGCCATTTTAGTTCAAGACGGAGTTGATTTAGCGATACAGGAAATTGAGTAAAAGCCAGAGAATGTGACAAATACAAATTTTGCAGAGATGGATAAGAAGGTCAGATCCAGCATTATTTTAAATCTCTCTGACAAAGTTTTGTTGGAGGTAGCTACTGAGACTTCGGCTAAGGCCATGTGGGATAAACTTAAAACTCTGTATATGAAGAAGACAGTTGAGAATCGATTTTATCTGAAGCAAAGTCTGTATATACTTCGGATGTCTGAAGGTACATCTATACTCTTACATCTTGATAAATTTGATTCCATTATTATGGATTTGGAGAATATAGATTCGAAAATTGATGACGAGGATCAGAACCTGTTACTTTTGTGTTCACTTCCCTAATTCTTTAAGTATTTTCATGATACTATGATTTATGGAAAAGAAACTATTTCGTATCAGGAAATTAAATCTGCATTAAAATCTAAGGAGCAGATAGACAGGGATATTACTGGGGAAATTAATGGGGGTCAGGCGGAAGGCCTGGTTGTTAGGGGCAGATCTAATAGAAGAGAACCTAGCAGTAGTAGATCTAAAACTAGATCTAAATCCAGACATAGGAATTTAGAGTGCAATTATTGTCATAAAATGGGGCACATTAAGGCTCATTGCTTTAGATTGAAAAATAAATTAAAGCAAAAAGGGAAATCTGTTGAGAAAAGGACTGAAACCGTTGAACCCAGTGTTGCAACTGATGAGAATGATGGTAATATTTTCTGTGTGACTGATGACAGGACAAAGTCTAAGAATGAATGTATTTTAGATTTGGGGTGTTCTTATCATATGTGTCCCAATAGGGATTTGTTTTCCACTTATGAAGCTTGTAATGGTGGAATTGTTTTGATAGGCAATAATGCCGTTTGTGATGTCATTGGTAAGGGTACTATCTGAATTAAAATGCATAACGGTATTGTGAGGACGCTCACTCATGTTAGACATGTTCCTGATTTGAAAAAGAATCTCATCTCTTTGGACACCTTGGAGGCTCTTGGGTACAAATACACTACTGAAAATGGTGTAATGAAGGTTTCTAAGGGTGCTTTTACTGTTATGAAAGCTTGCAGGTCTGGAAGTTTGTATATTTTGCAGGGTTCTACTATCACCGGTTCAGTTGTAGTTTCATCATCATCATCATCATTATCTGATTCTGACATCACCAAATTGTGGCATATGCGTTTGGGGCACATGAGTGAAAAAGGCTTAGGCATACTAAGTAAAAGAGGACTCCTTTGTGGACAACGTACCGGGCCACTGGAGTTCTGTGAACATTGTATCTTTGGGAAGCAGAAAAGGGTCAGTTTCAGTTCACCAGCAATTTACAAGACAAAAGGTACTCTTGATTATATTCATTCTGAATTATAGGGTCTGTCTCATGTTCCTTCTAAGGGTGGTGCCAGGTATATATTGACTTTCATTGATGATTTTTCAAGGAAAGTTTGGATTTATTTTTTGAAACATAAGAATGATGTTTACCTAACTTTCAAGCAATGGAAAGTTTTGATTGAGAAACAGACAGGTAAACAATTAAAGCGGTTTAGAATGGATAATGACATGGAAATTTGTGAAGGTGAATTTGATGAATTTTGTAAGAATGAAGGAATTGTTCAGCATCACACTGTTAGGATGACGCCTCAACAAAATGGTGTAGCTGAACGTATAAACAAAACGCTTTTAGAGAGAGCAAGATGTATGATCTCTAATGCTGGGTTGACAAAAGACTTTTGGGCAGAGGCAGTTTCTTGTGATGATTCTGCTAAGTGGTTAATTGCAATGAATGAAGAAATTGAGTCTCTGTATCAAAATGGAATTTGGGGTCTTGTAAAACCGCCTTCAGATAAGAGAATTGTTGGACGCAAATGGGTCTTTAAGAAGAAAGAAGGTATTCCAGGGGTTGAAAATGTAAGATACAAAGCACGGTTGGTTGCAAAGGGTTACAGTCAGGTACAAGGTATTGACTTCAATGATGTTTTTTCACCTGTTGTTAAGCATAGCTCTATTCGTGTTTTGCGTGTTTTAGTTGCCATGTATGATTTGGGATTGGAACAACTTGATGTTAAGACAGCTTTCCTACATAGTGAACTTGAAGAGCAAATTTATATGAAGCAGCCTCAGGGATTTGAAATTGAAGGAAACGAAGACCATGTTTGCTTGTTGAAGAAATCCTTATATGGATTGAAGCAATCTCCAAGACAGTGGTATAAGAGATTTGATTCCTTTATGTTGGGTAATGGTTATTCAAGGAGCATGTATGATAGTTGTGTTTACTTCTGTCTGGAAGTTACATGATGACTCATTCATTTATTTGTTGCTTTATGTTGATGACATGCTCATTGCTATCAAGAATTTGTCAAAAATTCACACTTTGAAATTACAGTTGAATAGTGAATTTGGCATGAATGATTTGGGAGCAGCTAAGAAAATTCTTGGCATGGATATCAGGCGAGATCGAGGAGTAGGAAAGTTATTCTTGACCCAAGAAAATTACCTTGAGAAAGTCTTGGAGCGTTTCGGCATGAAAGATGCTAAACCAGTTAGTACTCCTCTTGCTACTCATTTTCGATTATCTGTTGCTCAATCACCACAGTCAGATGAAGAAGAAGAATATATGGCACGGGTTCCTTACTCCAGTGCAGTTGGCAGTGTTATGTATGCAATGGTTTGTAGTCGTCCAGATATTTCACAGGCGGTCAGTGTTGTTAGTAAATATATGTCTTGTCCAGGTAAAGCACATTGGCAGGCTGTGAAATGGATTTTTAGATACTTGCATGGGACTTCAAAAGCTTGTTTGGAGTTTGGAAGAAATAATAACATTTTGGTTGGTTTTGTAGACTCAGATTACGCCGGGGATCTTGACAGGAGAAGATCACTTTCAGGCTACACGTATTTTGCATTGGTAGTTGTGCAGTCAGTTGGAAAGCTACTTTACAATCTGATGTAGCTTTATCTACTACGGAGGCAGAATATATGGCTATGACCGAGGCAATCAAAGAAGTCTTGTGGTTAAAGGGTTTGTTTGGCGAGCTTAATCTACATCAAAGTGTTATTACTATTTACTGTGATAGTCAAAATGCCATACACTTGACTAAAGACCAGATGTATCATGAGAGGACGAAGCATATTGACGTGAAGTATCACTTCATTCAGGACACTATTGCTGAAGGAAAAGTCCTTATTTAGAAGATAAATACTAAC
Organism: Gardenia jasminoides; assembly: GCA_013103745.1. Taxonomy (NCBI): domain Eukaryota; kingdom Viridiplantae; phylum Streptophyta; class Magnoliopsida; order Gentianales; family Rubiaceae; genus Gardenia; species Gardenia jasminoides. Next base: position 6,547,090 of record CM023101.1, read on the forward strand.
GAGAATCTTGCTGACATGTTTACCAAACCTCTTCCAGTTTACAAGTTCAAGCAATGCTTGGACTTGATTGGTATCCGTTGTTTGTGAATAAGCCCATTGGGGCTTCTGTGGAGAAGGTGGAGCAAGTTTACTATTTATCGATGTTGGGGACACGCCAAGGTGGAGATTTATTATGTGTGGCTTTGTCCCACATCGGTTATTGTATTGGGAAATCTTTCCCTGTATTGCCTACAAATAAAGAGGGCCTTTTGGTGAGATAGACACATCAAACCAAGAGAGTTTAGTGGGCTATTTGCGCCTTATAATTATTAAACCCACTTTTGTAGTAAAATATTTTGGAGTTCTCTTGTGTTTTAGTATTGGGTGGTTTTGGGATTAGGAACACTTTTCTAAGACTTTTGTACTCTCTTCTTCATAGTAAATTTGTTTCTCCTTCGCCCGTGGACGTAGGTCAATTTAACCGAACCACGTAAATCCTGTGTCTCTGTTTTATTTACTTTTGCTTTGTTATTTGTCTTTGTTGGGTTGCCAAGAACCTTTTGTCAATTTCCTGGGACCAGGCCTAATAAATTTGTCAGAACAATTCAAACAAATAATAAATATTCAAATTCATTGCCTTTCAAAATTAAACCCCTATCATTTAAATAATTAATTTTGGACAAAATTGATTTCAATAATAAAACTCCTTAACATTTAAGAATATTTAATTATCGAAGGAATTTTTTTGAACATAATCTTAAACCTTTTAAGATAATTCAAAAAAATAAAATAATATGGAGGAATAAATTTAGGGTGGCTTGCAACAAACCTGTAGCAGGAATTTTCTTGTCAACTTAGTCACAAATGGATGGCAACCATGGCGGCAACAATTGTGGTCATCATGGCATGTACAAGGATGTCGCACATTGTTGCTTTTGTTGAGAAAATTCTAAAAGTAATATGAAAAAAAAAAGTTTTCTACAAGAGGGGCTTTTTAGTTGTGGAGTTCCGCCGAGTGTTCGCATTTGTGAAATGCGAACTCACTGAGTTTGCATTTCCCAATGTGATGTCCTGCGGAATTTTTCAGATTTTAAAAAAAAAGAAAAAAAAGCAGCTTTTGTTATGAAATCAATTACCGATTATAATGAAGTGAACTTTAGGCTTTCTTTCTCTGCAGGTCTTAATGCAATTGGCTACAAAGAATTGGAATCACAGGGAGTTTATGCTAGGGATGAGAGTTACGATATTAGTTTTGCATTTGCAGTTATATGATAGATATTGAAATCCCATTTTGGAATTATAGATATCAATGACAAATCCTTTTGTTTTCAAGTTAAGTTTTCATATTTGTCTGGGTAGCTCGCAATAGGTAGTTGTTTTGTATTGTAGGGTATTTACATTGATGTACAAGATAAAATTTTTTATGGGGTATTCAAACAAAAGATTTCTAGCTTCCTTTTCTCTCCTTTAATTTCTGCTGTTTTCAATATCAATTCATCTTTGATTGCATTGCATTTTCTTGTTCTATTTTCATTGTATGCAAAAAAAAAAAGGAATATCTTAATGATTTCAATAATTTACTCATGATATTATCTTGCATTTTCTTGATAAATTGCTCATTTTCATTGCTAAATAAAATTATAAAAGCATAACTGCAAAGATTTTTGTTCATGCTTTTTAATTTTTCATACTTAATATTTGAATTTGAATAATTAGATATTTCTGTGCAAGCCTAAAAATTATATCGCTTTGTTCTCTTAATTTTACCAACCACTTAATAACCTAAATATTCATTATACAAAGTAGAATCCGCACTTAAAAGAAAAAGAAGAACAACCTGATTGGTTTTTACCAAAAAAATCAAAGACAAAAAAAAAATTATGGTTCTCGAAGTAAGATGGAAGTTAGGCACCTTGCACATTTGATATATGTGATGTCAACCACCTCGCATTTGTTAGATGCAAAGTTTCCTTCTAAAGTTGCTGCTTCTTTTTTTCCCTTTTATTTATTTTTTTTAGGAAAAATTACCCAAGACATCGCATTTGTGGAATGCGAACTTACTGAGTTCGCATTCCACAAAGTGAGTTCGCATTCCACAAATGCGAACAATCCCCTGGCAGAACTCCACAACTAAAATGCCCCTTTTGCAGAAAAAATTTAAAATTCATCATAACATTGGAAATTTCTCTGCTTTTGTTTCGTTTTCCCTTTCTTTATTTTAAAACAAGCAATGATCAAATCATATAAAGAATACATCTTTCAATGAACATTAACAAAAATGAAGAAACAATAGCAAGCCATACAAGTCAATAGTGACCTTACTGGTGATCAGATCACTAATCAGGTTCCGAAAAAACTCCATATTCAATTCCTTTCTCAACAATTTTGCAATGAAACGAATATAATCAATCGCAAGTCGAAGTAAGGTGGCTCTAATACCATTGTAAAATATAGGGTGATAATGCAGCAGAATAATAATAAACATTTAAAGGGATCAATCTTGTTTGAATTTACTATTGATTCAGACCTTGATATTTGAAGAACAAATAATTACTTACTTGTAAAGACGAATGTCCAAAGTCTAATGTAGACGTTTAAATTTCAGCAGTCAGCCTCCCACGCATTAGTGCTCTAGTTCATCCACACATATTTAAACTAATGTATGATAGAATATTGGACTTTTACAGGTTCGAGAAAATAGAAGTGTTATTCTTTTCACCAAAGAAAAATGTTCGATCTCTTTCAACCCCGAGAAATTTCTAAAAATATGATGGTTTTTAAATTTTTTCTGCAAATAGGGTGACTTGGGTTTAGGTTTCCTGCTAGTGATGCTCACATTTGCAAAATGCGAGTTCCAGTAAACTCGCATTTTGCAAATGCGAGTTCACTGGAAAATGAAATTTGAAAAAAATTAAAATTTTCGGAACTCGCATTCACAAAATTCGAGTTTATTAAAACTCGCATTACCAGAATGCGAGTTTGTGGAAATTGAATAAAAAAATTAAAAGATAAACTCACGTTCGATGAATGCGAGTTTCTTAAAACTCGCATTCGAAGAATGCGAGTTTCTTAAATCTCGCATTTAATGAATGCGAGTAATTTATAATTATTATTTTAACCAAAATAAATTTCACCCTCAAATTTATTGGTTTTATATAAATATAGGACGATTGATAGAAATCCAATAATCTTAATGGTCAAAACTAATTTTCCATTAGTCAACATCTTTTACTTTGCTATTTTTGACCCACCAATATTTGGCATTTGAAATATTATAGTTTCTTAAGTGTCTTGATTTTGAGGTTTTAAAATGAAAGGCGATACGCATTAGACCGAAATTGCTTTACTATGTATTACAAATTTAACTAAACTTGTTTTCCTTCCTTTTCTTTATTTTTCTTGATTTTATGTATTCATACCACTAGTTTCTCACATCTTTGTTATTGCCGTATAGTTGGTTTCAAATTAGACATCCTATAAGTACTTACTATTTTTTTTTTACTATGAATAACCAATAGATCATGGGTTCTATCACTTTTCACTTATATTGAATATTGAAAACGTTATTAAATATACCCCAAAGGCTATGATTTCAGTATATAGTATATGTAGTAAATTAAGTTGACAATCTAATAAATTTTATGTTTTTGCATGCATTTGAATTGGTTGTATATTAATTTCAAATGAAATAGGTATACTATAAAATTACTTCAAGTATTCAATAAATCTATCAACAAACCAAATATTAAAATAGTTATTTTAAATTTCATTGTGGGAACATCAAGTTTTAATAGAAAGGAAAAACAAGGTAATAAATAAGTTTTGACAATCGTAATAAATTATGTAACATAATCCCAATTCGTATATAATAAAAATACTATAATTTGACTTAAAAAAATAATAAACATTTGAATGGACTAAAATAGTACTATTAAATAATAACATAGAAATTTTTATTTTTTAACCTTGGTTTAATATGTCAATAGTAATGAAGCAAACAAGAGAGAATGACGAGGAACGCAATACTTTAGAACAAGACATATGACATGTACAAGCAAAGATTGATGCAGATCAAACTGATTTAGCTCTGGGGAAGATATGAGGCCGAAGTGGATTCTTCATGACAACTGTGAGGACCCGAAATTTCATGAATTATACACCCGAATTTTCTTGAATTACTTGCTCATATTTCTTCTGAGAACCCTAAATTTTTCATGAATTATTTGTAATTGTATTTATTCAAGTGCATATCATTTTCTTTAAACATTGGTAGCATAACATTTTCCTTAAGTGCATCATTTTCCTTTAAGTACTTTATTTTGTATGTATTGTACGAAATTAATTTGGAATTGTATTTTACATATTTCATGTAGCCAAATACATAAACTTATATGATATTAAGTGGATCACATTTTACATTAAGGGGTTGGAAGACAATTAGTAGAGATATTATCTCATTTTTGGCTAAGAAGTTGCCACTTGTCAACCACCCAAGACCTCTTGACTTAAGCCATCTTATTTAAACCTTCCATTTCAAAAATTTGAAACAAATTTCACTCTCTCTCTCACCCTCTTGGCCGGCCACTCCCTCAAGCAAAAACACTAAACCCTAAGCTAAATTCTAGCAATTTTTAGTGAAGAAACACAACTTCAAGTGAAACCCTAGGCTAGATTACTACTTAATCATCAAGCTTGGTTGCAAGGAGTGAAGTTCTTGGGTGGATTTTCTCACTCTTCTAGCAAGGTAAATCCTCACTTATCCCTTCTTTATTGAACCTCAAATTCAAAAAGGGTGTGTGTTAGATGAGATTAAATTGCTTGTGGTTGTTTGGAAGAAAGAATTATGGAAGAGTTTCTTGAGTTTGAGAACTTGAACTTGGGTTCTTGTTTTCACCTTCCAAGTGTTTGATGAATTGTCTAAGAGTTTGTGATGTATTATTGATGGAGTTAATTGCTGTTTTAGCTTGTTAAACACCTTGGCAAATGATGGAAATGACTTTAAAGGATTAATTGAAGGATTGTGTCAAAGCTGGAAATTTTTGCAGGAAATCAGAAATGGAAATCAGGCCACTTCCTGAGGCTACTGTTCACTGTAGAAAATGAATTAGCATCCAAACCTTATACCGTTAGAAAGCCCTATGAACCTAGTTTTAAACGCCGCTGACGGAGCTTGATTTCGATTTTTCTACGTCGAGTTATAACTGTTTTCCCGAGACTGTTCGACCAGCCTGAAATTATTCCGACAGTTTTCTTGCTTCTCTGATATTTGCCATTTTGACTGTGATTAAGCATGAATTGATATCTGACCTCTTCATGAAAGTTGTAGAGCTATGTCTTAGCTTCGAAAAACCATAAAATTTGTCCCAATCTGATAATCACAACCACAGTTATGATTAAATTACTGAGGCATGGCAAACCTGTCAATTGTTAGTTTCACTTCCTCAAGTGCTATTCTTATTCCTTTTGACTCTCGTGCCTTCTTGCCGTGTTCCGACCCACTCATGCATGGTTCTAAGATGTTGTTAAGACTCTTATTTGCTCACCCTTATAGATTGGATTGGAATTTGTGAAAGTCTTGTTATTTTACTTGATCCTAGGACTTGAACGTGCCATGACGAATAAATGGTGAATGGTGATTTATGTGGACGAGTGTGAAACTTGGTGAGTGTTCCGAACCCTTTTCAATTGACAATTCTACTACTGTTTTGTTCTAACTTGTTTTAAAGGAATGTTCCCCTATGACACTTTTGCGTTACTATTGTTTCAAGGAAATCATTTGTGAAATATTGTACTACGGATTTACTATTGACTTGCATTGGTTTACAAGTGTAACGATTTGATTTACCTTTGAAATGATTTATAAGTGCTTTTAAGTTGATTAATCAAAGTGTGATTTGTTGCTTGGGATGTTATCTAAATAGATGTGATATAAATTGTTAGTAAGTGCTCAAATCTCTTTACAGTTGAAAGGTTTGTTCTTGATCCTACAAGAGGTGGTTTCCATTGTTTCGAGTGAAATGATTTGTGAGCGGTGTGAGTGATTAAACTTGATTTTCAAATGAAATATTTGATTAATATTTACAAATGAAATGATTTTCATGACCCGTTTTCAAAAAAAAATGATTGCCAAACTTGATTTTAAAATTTGGATCATTACCAGCTTGGTTTTAGTCTTGATTTCTAAACTTCCCAAACATGAGTTCTAAACTCGATTTTCAAACTCATGTTTACAAATAAAATCATTTCCAAACTCATGTTTATTACTAAAGTCATTTCTAAACATGATTTCATATGATTTACTATTGAGATGATTCTAAATGAAATGAGTTTCACAAAATGATTTCTAAGTGAAAACTTGTTCAACTATGTGACTTGCTTGACTCAAAAAGTCGCCTGTGCATGATTGCTTGTTAAATGTGCATGTTTGTAGGCTGATGTGTACTTTATCGCATCGGCTGAACTGAGCTCACTCTTTGCTGGAACCCTATCCTTGATCCGCCATCGTGAGGTTAGGTAGGTCAAAAGCTTATCTTAGACCCGCCATCGCGAGATCGGATCAGCCGGACAGCCCTGAGTAATGACTTACCAATGTTAAGTGCAAAGCTCAAAACTCTTCGCTGAAAGGCCTTGAGTACTATATCCAATGTTCAATGTTAAATGAGGGGATTGTTTATCGTTTTGGAGGACATAAGGTGAGTTCAAGATAGGGGATTGTTTATTGTTTTGGAGGTCATAAGGTGGGAGTTCGGAGGTTATAAGGTGGAAAAATGTAGGGGATTGTTTAGTGGAAGTTATAAGGTGGAAATACCTCCAAGTGAGCACCCGTATCCTTTCAATATTTGAATTGAATGTTTATTGAATTATGGTTCTTTGAATTATTGTTTATTGAATTATTGTGTATTGAAATATTGTATACTGCATTATTGATTATTAAATTAAGTGTTTATGGAATGATTCTTTAAAGGATTTCTATTTCTTGAATCCTTTTAAATAAAAAGATTCTTAGATATTTTCAATGTGAATGTGTGACCATGCTCTCGACCTTCATGTATTCCTTTAAAGATTCAAATGTTTTACAAAAGGCTATTTGATTCAAATGTCCATGAATTTGATAAATCGTGAATTTCCTTGTTTTCACTGAACACTCACTGAACTTCTAGCTCACCCCAAAAATATTTTATTTTCCCCCCTACAGGGCTCGAGATGAAGGAAAGCAGGAAGTGATCTTTCTTAGTGTGACTAGCCGGATTATCTCTTGTACTATTGTAATATTGGACAGTTGGACTTTTGGTGTATTTGGAATAGTTGGAAATGTAGTTATTATTTGGAGATCTTGCATTGTCATTATTTGAGATCTGTAATATGATTGAGGAACTGTAATGAGTCCCGGCGAGAGCTGGGCAGGCGGCCCGCCGATATCTTAGGGTTCGCCCTAGGGAGAAGTGGGGCTGTCACAACAACAGTGAAATTATGCTTCTCTGATAGATCAACACCAATCCCATCTACAGCTTTCGAGTTAAAGTACCAAACCAAATTGGCCACAAAGTACTCCAATGTTGCAGTGCAAATTTTCTGAACTCGCATTGTCATGAAAAGTTGGAAAATTAATGTCAAAAGATTTCCAATCATTAATGCGATTTTCATGGAAACTAGAACCTCCAAAAAAAATTCCTATTACCTGTAGGATTTTCATGGGCAGAAGACTATAAGTCTTCAGGACATGCCCACGTCATGATGACCGATGCAATTTTGAAAGTTGCGAGTTGCCGCCAAGAAGACTTCACTTTGTCAGGACGTGGGCACGTCACGATGCCCGATATGATTTTCCAAGAATGGATTGGGCCTATCAGAAGATTTCACTCTGTCAGGATGCGCCCGCGTTAGGAATCCCATGGCCATTTAGAATTTCTCCATGCTAGACCAGAAGACTCCAACCATTTTGGAAGTGCCCACGTCCAGAAGGATCATTGGTTTAGCAAAAACAAAATATCTCTGTTTTTCATTTCGATGATTACAAGTATTATTAATTTTTTTCTTTCTCTGTGTGCTTCCAGGAAATGGTTGACGGTTTAAAAAAAATCTGAATTTTTTCCCTCTTTATTTTGTCCTCTTTACTACTACTGACCTAAACCCCAAACCCCAAAACTTGGGCACTCCTAACTGGAGTGCGTATGGACTTTGAAAGAAAAAATAAATTTAGTGAGTTTAATATTGCCCTATTTTCCTTGCAGTACTTATCAATTTGTTATGTAGTGAACATTGTCCACCTTCATGTATGGAATTTGATACTATTACTATAAAATTTTGGTTCCTTGCCAACACGGATTTGTCACCTTATGTACTACTTAAGACCCTAAATGCGTAATCCCCAAAATCCAAATCCTAAACCATAATAAAATCGAAACCCTAAACTGTGAGGATCCAAAATTTTATTTTTATCTGACCTATTTATTTAATTATTTATTTATTTTCTCTAAATAATTGATTTAAATTATTTTAATTGCAATTACACCATACATTACCTCATTTTATTTTAAAAACCTTGTTTAACCTTCAATTTAATTTTTCTGTCGCTCAATTGTGAAAAAATGAGAAGACACATTTTTCGAGTCAAACATTTGATCTGAGAGTGACGTAATCTTAGACATTAAGAGTGATCATTAGTACATTACGAAAAGCTAATTGAGGGATTAGAAGTGAGTGACTGGAAATTAACTTCAAATGGAGCATTTTGGCCACAAATTAAAGTTGATTTTTGGTAACCACAAAGATAAGCTTTATATCTTTTCTTCCCCTCACATTTTCACTTTACCAAAACCACACAAAATCCCTCTCTCTCTCTCTCTCTCATTTCAGCTCCACCTCCCTCCCCCATTTCCCCTTCATTTTTGTCTTCAAAAACTACTCCACATCTTCACCAAATCAACCAAGAAATCTTGAGAAATCTTCCACCACTTCACTTGAAACTTGGAGTTCATCTACTCTTGAGGAAGCCAAGCTTAGGAGAGGGAAAAATTGGTGGGTTTTCAGGCTCCTAGACAGCTTCATCTTGAGGTTTTTGTTCTTGAAAGAAGAGGTACATTGCTACCCTTAAATCTTATTCTTTTGGTTACCCATCTTTGTGAGTTGTGATATGGATTTTCTTTACTCCTCAAATTTTAAATAACCTTTATAATCCTATATTACGCAAGTATACGGATCGTTTATTGAGTATAGGGATATAAGGTGTCGATCCCACAAGGAAGAGCGTCAAGTACCAGTGATTTTCAAACTCCTCTATCATTTAGACTGTCACAACAAAGATATAAAGGGAGAAGGTGGTAAACCGTCCTTAGGAAGAAGGATTAAGCGATTAAAACCGACCGCTAGGTGTCGAAGACATCTAATTGGCGGTAGAAAGGAAATAATAAGAAAGCAAGTAAAGAGTTTAGAAGTTAGTCAAGTTTATTATGTCCTTTCTCCAATGATTTGCTAAGGTATAATTTCCTTTTTTATGCCATCACTTTTGTCAATGGTCATGTGTAGTGCAAGCTCTCATTTAAGATAAGCTAGTCACTCGGAATAGCTTTCGCCAATTCCTTAACTTCTTAGAATCTTCCTTGACCTATTTTCATAGAGAAAAGAGAGAAACAAGTTAAATAAGCTCAATGAAGTTATAGTTTAAAACCAAAACCAACCAACTATATTCACTACTTTCGTGAGAATATAAGTTAGTGTTTAAGATCTTAGATCTTATTGAAGGCAAGTTTTTCATTGCTCATCAACATCAAATCATTTATAGTTAGTAGCTAATTAACCATAAAGCATAAGCACAAGTCTTAAACTAGCAAAATCAATGAGGACATAAATAACTCAACTACTTCATAATCACAACTAAAACAAGTTCATCCTAACTCTAGGATTAAGAAGGCTTAGCTAGACATACTACTACTAACTATACTACTAAACCAATGAACTAGTGAAGACTACATGCCTCCTCTCTACATGTTTTCAAATGTCTACAAGAGGTCCTATTTATAGATGAATTCATCCATAAACTTCCAAAACTTTATCATGTGAATACAAGAAAAGTTTGGCCTTGAAAAGTCAAAGAAATTGGCTTCATGAATCTCTTGTCTTCATGCATTGAATGAGTTGTAAAGTTGTGTTTTTGATTGGTCATGAGTTGTTTCTTCAACTTCACAAAATTCTTCACGTAACTTTGGCTGAAATTAGTCCAAAAATTGAGCTGGAAGTGAGCTGGAAAAACTGGAATTCGGCTGCAAGTTGCAGCAGTCACTTTCTGAGGATCCGAGGGGTGGATCCACGATGAAGAGGCTCGCGGATCTCCTCGCGGATCTACTTCCCCTGTCTCTTGTCAGAGGGATTCGCGAGCTAATCATTTTTTCAGCTTGTTGCTTCGCGTTTCGCTTCGCGACTCCACTTGAAACTTGCAAATTCCGAGCTTTTTGTTGTGAAATTGGCGCTTAATTGCTCCGACTTTTGACCCTTTGATTCCTCGATATTCCAATTGCATTTTCCATTTTCCAATTTGGAATTTCTCTACCTTCGGATATTTCAATTTTCCAACTTTTCTTTCAAACTTCTTGGCAAATATCCACATTTTCATATCATTTGATAATTAAACAAGCAATCCTACAAAAACATGAAGATTTCACCACATTAATCCACAAAAATGTACTTTTCTACTTAAACCACAAAATGTAGAATTTCAATTGAAACCCTAGTTTATTAGCCATTAAACTGACAAAAACACACAAAAACTACATAATTAAACCTATTAAAAACATGCAAAATATTGACTTATCAAGTTGAAGCATCATTTACTCATTAATCTCATTCTTGTTGTTTTGAGTTATTTTGAGTGGGCTCTTGGACGCCCACTAGAGTTATTTGTGGCTGTGGTTGATGTTTTTTTTGTGTTATGGTGATGGATTTTAGCTTAGTTTTGGTGTTTACAAGTTAAGAAGAAAATCTGGTGAAGATGGGTTGTTGTTGTTCGAATTTTCTTGGAGATTTATCCCCTGTTTTACCCCAGAATTTTCATGGCTTTTTTATGCTAAAATGGTTGATATATGTTGGGCTTTGTGTGTGTAAATTTTCTACCAAAAATCCCTCCATTTGGTTGTGTTAAAGTTGAGTGAAGTGAAGACAGTAAATCTGGAAATTTTTCTGTCTAAAATGCTGTCCATTTGTGCTACTATTTTGGCAGCATTTTTGTCAAAATTTTTAATGCAATCTGATCACAATTTACTCAAGAATCATTGTTGGGAACTTGGCTTCAAATGTGGGAAAAATGGAGGTAGTTTTCTACTAGATTGAATTTCCAAAAGCTTGAATGCTGGCAGGTTGTTGTGCCGAAACAGGGGGGACTGTTTGTCACCCTTAAACTCCTACATTTCAAGAGAATTTTAGGCTGAAATTTGGTACAAGCCTAGTTATATAGTGAAGATTAAGTGTAGAAAATTTGGTAATTTTTCCATGAATTCTCGTTGGCCAAATGAACCATTCTTTTCAACCCTGCAATCTGGAATTTCGTGTAGCAGGGTTGATGAAATAGTCTTATTAAATCTGTTGTAACTTGGTGTAGGAAGGTCCAAATTGAGTTCCGTTTGTTGTGTTCAAAACTACAATCCAAGTTCTTTAAGTGAGATAAATTTAAATGGCTAGTTCGAATTCTATAAATTTTGGTGAATTTTCAAAATTGACTAAAAATCAAAACTGTTATGTCCTGTTATTACTGTAGCAGCAACTTTAAACTGAAATTTGATTGGTTTTCGATTTGAATCTTGTATAAGTGTCTTCTCAAGACGTTTAGTTTACTAAGCCTATTTTCCAATGGTATAAGATTCATAAATTTCGGACTGAAATAACTCAAGTTATGGTTTTTCAAAGAATGCTGCAAAAACTGGAAAATTTTACTCTTCACACTTGGCTGAACTACTGCCCTGTTTTTGAGCATTTTGATTCAAAGTTTTGCAATCATTTTGCTTCCCTTTGTCAAAGGGATGCTGATAGAGTTTATGTATCAAAATTTGAGTGATCTGGGGCTGATTTAGTTGAGCAAAAAGGTTTGCAAATCAAGAAGGAAAAAAAAATCTGGTAGCTTAGTTTCTAAATTTTTTCGCAAACGTTGGCAATCTAAAAAGTTACTTTACTATGTGAGTTTTTAGCTCAAATTTGGTGCACACGTAGATCATCTAGGAGGTTTGAGTGTACAAAATTTGGTAATCTTTCAATGGCATTTCGATACCCAAATGTTGTTACAAATATAGCTTTTCAAACCTGAAAAATTTGGCCGTTAGTCTTGGCAACACCCTGTACTTCTATCGGCTATAACTCCTTGCTCGAGAGTCAAAATTGAGCGTCGTCAGTGGCGTTTGAAACTAGACTTCACAATCTTTATAAGTGTATAAGGTTCGCACACTAGTTCTTTTCCTATCAATACCAGTGAAGTCACAAATATGGCTGATTTTTCAGCCCGATTTCCTGTTTTTATTCCTTCGTGACATCTTGTCGGTCACTTTCGCCTACTTTACAAAATGAATCTTGGAGCGAACCCTTCTAGTGAATTGTAGTACTCTGAGTCTAGTTTCCATAGCCATAGGCCTTGCCTAATTTCGATGAGTGTAGCCTATGATATGGACCAAACAAGAAACTGTGGCAGTTTGGTCTTGGTGATTTTAGTAGTTAAGTTAAGGTTTTAAACTTTAGCTATCTTGGCTAGTATTTGATAGTCGGATTTTGGCTCAGGTGACCCGGACTTCGTCAAGGGCGATCCGACCACCGAAGTTTGATCTTCTTGCTTGCTCGTCTATTTCACTGAATCATGGTGAGTGTTCCAACTCCTTTTCAAATGAAAATCTTGCTATTGTTTGCAAAGAAATGATTTGCTAGTATTTATAAGGAAATGAGTTTGGATTATTTGAAAGACTTGAATTTTATGAGAAATATACTTGACGAATTTTATGATTTGAACCACCATGTGAGCGTTTCTCCTTTTCGTGTGATTTTGGAAATTAAAATGAATATTGTGCTATCTTGTGATAAATGTGACGTCGTTGGGTGAATACCCTCGACTAGTATGTGACGTCGTTGGGTGACTACCCTCAACTAGTATTCGACATCGTTAGGCGAAGTCCCTTGACTAGTCTACTTGGGAAATCCCTTGAGTAGTTTCAGTGAATTATTGTGACGTCGTTGGGTGAAGTCCCTCGAGTAGCCTACTTCGTTGGGCGACGGAGTTGTTTCAGTGAATTATTATGACGTCGTTGGGCAAAATCCCTCGACTAGTCTATTTCGTTGGGCAATGTCCCTCAAGTAGTTTACCTGGTATATCCAGGCAATATCCATTTACGTGTTTATCTGCTTGTTTTAAATTGTAAACTTGAAGTATGATTTTACCTGGTCTACATGAATTGCAAGTCTCTTGGAACTCACTGGGCTTTTAGCTCATTCTTTTAAATTTTTTTTCTTTAACAGGAATCGAGAACCCAAGTGAAGACATGATTAGTTAGGGTTGGAACTTATCTTTTGAATTTTGCCTTGAAATGCTGAATTTGAGATTTTGGTTTTGTAAGATGAAATTGTGGTTGTACCTTAAGTATATTGGACTGTAATTTGAAAAGATGGGTTGTAAGTTGAATTTAGTAATGTTATTAGTTTTGGTTTGATTTGGAATTGTTCTTTACGTTTACTTTCAAAGTGTTATTAGTTATTCGAGTGAGTGAGTCCAGGCGAGAGTTGGGTAGGCGGTCCGCCGAACCCTCTGGTTCGCCTTAGGGGGAGGTGGGGTCATTAGAGTTGGTATCAGAGCTTAGGCTTCAGATCGCTGTAGTGTATCCTAGATTGGAAGTTTAGGATACCGGACTGTGGAATTAATTTGAATACTATGTAAATTGGAGAACCTACTGTATCCTGGTGATTAAAGAGGATTTGATACTTGAGAGTTTCTTATGTGGGATTGGTGGAAAAAGAACTAGGTAATGTTACATTGAAGTGAAACATTATGTGAGAGATTTCTAGTGGAAAAACAAAATTGATTGAGACTTGAATGATTATTGCACTCGTAGGAATAGGAGAAATCGGTGCAACTATTGGTATTAGCTATAGAAGATAAGAAATTGAGATTTGTTAGTTAATTCCTTATGTGATGGTTTTGAGCTAAAACAAAAGAGGTTTCAAAAGAACAAAATGCGTCTTCCTACTTGTGTAACTGTTAGAAATTTTTTACTTTGAAATCTAAAAGAAACTAAAATGTACTAGTTTTATTTTCAAAGCGATGATTGGAAATGACACATATGTGCTTTAAATATTTTATAGCATGGCACTCTTGGTATGTATGTAAATTCCACTATATTTTTGAATTAAGAGTTGGAAAGAAATTGATGAGTTTTGATAGATTTAAGTATAGAGGATCTAAGAGGAAAGTTGAGGTTTTCCAACCGTGTTTTTCAATTCTTGATTTTAAATTGATCTATTTTCGCACATGACTTTGGCCATGTTTGAGAAAGAAATCTTAAGTTTTGAAAAAAAAATAATTTTATTATGAACTTGCGTTCTAGTAAAGTAAACCATGAACTTGAAGAGAATTTTGTAATTTCAATAGCTCTTGTTGTATTTTCAAAAGCTTACTTTGGGAATTGAACCTACAATTCAAGTGTAAGGACTGAGAAGGTAGAGCGAGCGCATATGAGAACTTGCAGTTAGTGTGATTAGGAATCGAGAATATACTAACGATTTAGTGAATAGTTTTAAGAGTTCAATAACTGCGATGATTAAAGGAAGAGACAACTATGGAGATGGTTTGAGCGCTGGATGTATTCTTGCAGTAGATTGTGTAATCTACTTGGTATGTCAGGTAAGAATGAGCATTGAGTTGATTGATCTCTTAGGTGGCCAACCATGAGGTGAATTGACTTTCATCTTATTTTGGTGCTTGAAAATGTGTGTTACCAAGATTTTAGTGTTGGATTCCCGTGGTTATCCAGTTTCGTTATGAAGTGAACTAGAACAATATGATATTAAACCCTTACGGGGATAGAGAGGTTAGAAGATGGAATACCAAGCACCCTCTTGTGTGAGAAAACCACTGGATGGTTCTCGTCCCTGTATTTGTATGCTTGTATAATTGCTCTAACTACTATTTCTTTACATGCTTCTATTTGTAAGTATGACGTGACTTGGTGTGTTTCCTTTAAAAATGAATGTGCTTTTGTGACATACTTGAGTGCTCATTCTCTTGTTATAAAGATATAATATTTCCACCTGGAATTTCATTTGCGAATATTTTATTTTTGCATTTATCTAAAACGTTGGTCCTCTAAAAAGATCATGGACGGTAGAAGGAGGGGACGAGGCCGTGGGAGAAGGGTTAGACAACCCTAAAATGTGGGAGGTGACCGGGGGTCAGCGGTTGACCAAAACCGTTAGCCTAGGGTTGAGGTTGGGGAACAAGTAGTTACTACTATTAACCGCATGACAGACATTCTAGAGCGTATGGCTAACCAACAAGGTCCTGGACTTGCAAATCAACCTATAGGCCCCGAGGGTGGTAAATATAGGGCCTTAGAACTATTCCAAAGGTTTTCCCCACCTAAATTCTTGGTAGGACTCGAAGCTGAAATAGTTGAGGGTTGGTTAGAGAGAATTTCTGGCATTTTTGCTACTTTAAACTACAATGAGGAAAGGCAAGTAGCTTTTGTCGTATTTCAATTTGAGGGAGCCGCTCGATCCTGGTGGAACATGATAAAAGCCAAGTGGGATAGAGAGTAAATCCCTAGGACTTGGGTGAACTTTTCCAGGGAATTTAATGCTAAGTTCCTCCCTCCGCTAATCCAAGAGAAGAGAGAAGACGATTTTATAAGGTGTCGGCAGGAGACTTTAAGTGTCCGCAGGAGTACAAGACACTGTTCACTAAGTTGTCAAGGTTAGCCCAGGTTGGTGGTGACTAAACAGAGGAGAATAAGGAGGTTTGTGCAGGGATTAAATATAGAGATACAAGAAGATTTGGCGGCTGCTCAAGTTACTAGTTTTAGTGACGCGATCAAGAAGGCCCAAAGAATTGAAAGTATGAAGGCTCAAGTGAGGGCTTTCAATGCAAGAAAAAGGACTACTCCTAGTAGTAGTCGTGAACCAGTAGACGTGAATGCTCCACCTCCCAAGTTTAGTAGAGAAATAAGTGAAGTGAACACCTCTGGAGCGTCGAGAGGAGCTATGACGAGAGGTGCACTCTCTGGCGGGTCACCAAGTGGAAAGGGACAATCAAGGAGTGTCCCGCAAGGAAGCCAAGCATTAACTCCCGGTTTGCGTTGCAATTTTTATGGGAGGCTAAATCATACGGGGGACAGGTGTTGGAGGAAAGAAGAGAAATGTTTGAAATGTGGAAGTAGTGAGCATCAGGTGGCTACATGCCCCAAGGCCCAAGAGAGAAGTGGAGGTCGAAGCAGAGATGGACAGCCAAACTCCGGTCGGAGCTAGTCTGTGGGAAAGCGATCGAGGGTTCCAGCCAAGGTATTTACTATTAATCATCAAGAAAGCCCCAATTCAATTGAAGTTGTTGAAGGTACTACGCCATCTTTCATTGATTAGCTAAAGTAGTGGTGGATCTAGGCGCTATACATTCGTTAGGAACCTTGTCTTTATGGGTGGTATTCACCAAAATCTGTTAGATTGCCCTATGGTTTGAAAAATTAGAACACTTCCTGGAACAGAGTTTAATTACTATCTTGGTACGTAGGGATTGTGAATTTTTGGGTTGAAGGGTGCAAGTTGTTAATAGGTTTAGTGAGTTGGATATTAAGGGTTGAATAAGAATATGGTGAAAAAGAATTATCTAGAGTTATTGAAAAAAAAATGTGAATTTCGAGGACAAAATTCTTTTAAGGAGGGGAGGTTGTGAGGACCCGAAATTTTATTTTTATCTGACCTATTTATTTAATTATTTATTTATTTTCTCTGAATAATTGATTTAAATCATTTTAATTGTAATTACACCATACATTACCTCATTTTATTTTAAAAACCTTGTTTAACCTTCAATTTAATTTTTACGCTCAATTGTGGAAAAATGAGAAGACACGTTTTGAGGCAAACATTTGATCCGAGTGGCGTAATCTTAGACATTAAGAGTGATCATTAGTAGATTAAGAAAAGCTAATTGAGGGATTAGAAGTGAGTGATTGGAAATTAACTTCAAATGGAGCATTTTGGCCACAAATTAAAGTTGATTTTTGGGCACCATAAAGATAAGCTTTATCCATTTACCTGGTATATCCAGGCATCTTTTCTTCCCCTCACATTTTCACTTTACCAAAACCACACAAAATCCCTCTCTCTTGCTCTCTCTCTCTCTTGTTTCAGCCGCACCTCTCTCCCCCATTTCCCCTTCCTTTTGTCTTCAAAAACTACTCCACATCTTCACCAAATCAACCAAGAAATCTTGAGAAATCTTCCACCACTCCACTTGAAACTTGGAGTTCATCTACTCTTGAGGAAGCCAAGCTTGGAGAGGGAAAAATTGGTGGGTTTTGAGGCTCCTAGACAGCTTCATCTTGAGGTTTTTGTTCTTGAAAGAAAAGGTACTTTGCTACTCTTAAATCTTATTCTTTTGGTTACCTATCTTGTGAGTTAAAGCATCATTTACTCATTAATCTCATTCTTGCTGTTTTGAGTTGTTTTGAGTGGGCTCTAGGACTCCCACTAGAGTTATTTGTGGCTGTGGTTGATGTTGTTGTTGTGTTATGGTGATGGATTTTAGCTTAGTTTTGGTGTTTACAAGTTAAGAAGAAAATCTGGTGAAGATGGGTTGTTGCTGTCCGAATTTTCTTGGAGATTTTTCCCCTATTTTACCCCAGAATTTTCATGGCTTTTTTATGCTAAAATGGTTGATATATGTTGGGCTTTGTGTGTGTAAATTTTCTACCAAAAATCCCTCCATTTGGTTGTGTTAAAGTTGAGTGAAGTGAAGACAGCAAATCTGAAAATTTTTTGTCTAAAATGCTGTCCATTTGTGCTACTATTTTGGCAGCATTTTGTCAAAATTTTTATGTAATCTGATCACAATTTACTCAAGAATCATTGTTGGGAACTTGGCTTCAAATGTGGGAAAAATGGAGGTAGTTTTCTACTAGATTGAATTTCCAAAAGAAAAGCTTGAATGCTGGCAGGTTGTTGTGCCGAAACAGGGGGGCTGTTTGTCACCCTCAAACTCCTACTTTTCATGAGAATTTTTGGCTGAAATTTGGTACAAGCTAGTTATATAGTGAAGATTAAGTGTAGAAAATTTTGAAATTTTTCCATGAATTCTCGTTGGCCAAATGAACCATTCTTTTCAACCCTGCAATCTAGAATTTCGTGTAGCAGGGTTAATGAAACAGTCTTATTAAATCTGTTGTAACTTGGTGTAGGAAGGTCCAAATTGAGTTCCGTTTATTGCGTTCAAAACTACAATCCATGTTTTTTAAGTGAGATAAATTTCAAGGGCTATTTCGAATTCTGTAAATTTTGGTGAATTTTCAAATTTGACTGAAAATCAAAACTGTTATGTCCTGTTATTACTGTAGCAGTGACTTTAAACTGAAATTTGATTGGTTTTCAATTTGAATATTGTATAAGTGTCTTCTCAAGACTTTTAGTTTACTGAGTCTATTTTCCAACGGTATAAGATTCATAAATTTTGGACTTATATAACTCAAGTTATGGTTTTTCAAAGAATGCTATGAAAACTGGAAAATTTTACTCTTCACACTTGGCCGAACTACTGCCCTATTTTTGAGCATTTTGATTCAAAGTTTTGCTATCATTTTGCTTCCATTTGTCAAAGGGATGCTGCTAGAGTTTATGTATCAAAATTTGAGCGATTTTGGGCTGATTTAGTTGAGCAAAAAGGTTTGCAAATCAAGAAGGAAAAAAATCTGGCAACTTAGTTTCTAAATTTTTTATGAACTTTGGCCATCTAAAAGTTACTTTACTATCGCGAGTTTTGGCTCAAATTTGGTACACACGTAGATCATCTAGTGAGGTTTGAGTGTGCAGAATTTGGTAATCTTTTAATGGTATTTAGATACCCAAATGTTGTTCCAAATATAGCTTTTCAAACCTGAAAAATTTGGCCGTTAGTCTTGGCAACCCCCTGTACTTCTATTGGCTATAACTCCTTGCTCGAGAGTCGAAATTGAGCGTCGTCAATGGCGTTTGAAAGTAGACTTCACAATCTTTCTAACTGTATAAGGGTCACACACTAGTTCTTTTCTATCAATACCAGCGAAGTCACAAATATGGCTGATTTTTTCAGCCCGATTTCCTGTTTTATTCCTTCGGTGACATCTTGTCGGTCACTTTCACTTTACAAAATGAATCTTGGAGCGAGCCCTTCTAGTGAATTGTAGTACTCTGAGTCTAGTTTCCATAGCCATAGGCCTTGCCTAATTTCGATCAGTGTAGCCTATGATATGGACGAACAAGAACTGTGGCAGTTTGGTCTTGGTGATTTTAGTAGTTAAGCTAAGGTTTTAAACTTTAGCTATCTTGCTTGTATTTGATAGTCGGATTTTAAACAGATTACCCGGACTTCTTCGAGGGTGACCCGACCACCGAAGTTTGATCTTCTTGCTTTGTTCGTCTATTCAATCGAATCACGGTGAGTGTTCCAACCTTTTCAAATGAAAATCTTGCTATTGCTTGCAAAGAAATGATTTGCTAGTATTTATAAGGAAATGAGTTTGGATTATTTGAAAGAATTGAATTTTATGAGATATATACTTGATCTATTTTATGATTTGAACCACCATGTGAGGGTTTCTCCTTTTCGTGTGATTTTGGGAATTAAAATGAATAGTGTGCTATCTTGTGACAAATGTGACGTCGTTGGGTGAATACCCTCGACTAGTATGTGACGTCGTTGCGTGACTACCCTCGACTAGTATGTGACGTCATTAGGTGAAGTCCCTCGACTAGTCTACTTCGTAGGGCAAAATTCCTTGAATAGTTTCAGTAAATTATTGTGACGTCGTTGGGTGAAGTCCCTCGAGTAGTTATCTACCTAGTAAGTTTGGTTTTGTGAGTTCTCCTTCTATTCATTCTTTGTGCTTTATGTTTGATTTAAGAATTGATTCGAGGTCGAATCGTTTTCATGGGGGAGGGAATGATAAAGATGAAATAGCCCTTCCAAATGGTAAAAGTTCGTGGTCATTGAAGCATGAGTTTGTTCAGGTGCACTGGATCTTTTCATGTTCAACTTGAATAGAAGAGGACAATATGGCTCATGTTCATCCAGACATTCCTTGAGTTGCTTCAACATAAGCAAACTCTCAATTTGAGTGCAAATCACTTTCAAGTGGAGGAACGATGCAATCCCAGAGATTGAAGCTGTGAGGGCCTCAAAATTCAAATTTTATTTTAAAATGAAAAATAATATTTATATTATGTTTATTCACTAAAATATTAGTGAATTTATGTTTTGAGTGATTATTTTCTAATTTAGAGAATTTTCAAGAATTTTTTGTCGGTGTGTGGTTTCGGCCAGAGTAAGCATCTAATTTTTGTTCCGAATCGTGAATAGTGACTTTAAGATGAAACCGAGCATATGTAGAGATATTACAGATATATATTTATGGTTGGACAGTGCTGGGATGAGACAAAACAGTAAAAGTTAGAGTGTCACACGCTGACGCTGACAAAAAAAGTGGTCGTTTGACCACTTTACCTAAAATAGGGAAACCACACTTTTGTCCCTTAAAAGCTCCTTTTCTTGCTTCTTGTTGCTTCATTTTTCAGCAGCCATTTTGAGCTTTAGAAGAGGCGAGAGGGCGAATCTAGAGAGAGAAAAGAGAAAGATTGCAACTTTGTTTCTTCAACTTCTTCTTCCTCAAATTTCTTGAAGTTTCAAGCCTCATTGAAGACATTCCTCTTCTTCTTGAGCTGCCATGAGAGAGGGAGAAAGAGAGAGAGAAGGCCAAGAAAGGGAGAGAGTTAGAGAGAGAGTTTGAGGGTTTCTTGTTCATCTTCTTCATCTTCCATCCTTGAAGTTTAAAGATTCCATTGAAGCCACATATCTTGTGCCTTCTTCTTCACTTGGCAGTGAGGAAGAGGAGAGTGGGGTGTGGCCATGAGAGAGAGAAAGAAAAGAAAGAGGAAGAAAGCTTCTTGGTTGGCTCCTTCTTGAGAGCCCATGTATCCTCCCTTTTAGTGTTACTTGCTTTCCTTATGTGTTTATTACTAAATTCTAATTTGAAGTGAAATGTCATATGTGCTATGTGCATTGCATGCTTTTGGAACTCACGGGCTTTTAACTTATTCTTTCCAATTTATTTTCCTTAACAGGCTGAGTACCCAAGTGAAGGAACCAACCTTAAATTAGGGTTTGCTTTTGTATTTGGTATGGCAAACTTGAACTATGGTTTGAGAGTACTTGTATTATGAGAATTTGTATGATTGATTAAGTACTTTGTGTAATTTGGGATTGTAAGTTTGAAACAATCTATTTGTGAGTTATCATCTGGTGCGATTTGAGAGTGGTATTTTAGTTTGGTATATCGCTGATCGTTATGTGAGTGAGTCCTGGCGAGAGTTAGGCGAAAAACGGCGGTCCAATGGATACATCTTGTAGAGTACGCCTAGGGGAGAAGTGTGGCTGTCACGGTGTGTGAGCTTAGGTTTCAGATCTCCTGTAATGTATCTAGGCTAAAGTTTAGGATCTTTGTGGAAAGTAGGACTAGAGTGTTTCTGGTGCTTGATGGTTAATAAGTGTTACTACTTGAGAGTTTCTTATATGAATTGATTTGATTGAGAGTTTGAGGTTGCTGTGATTGAGACATAAGAGTGACTCCTAGTGTTTGATTGACTTTTGAGAATTGACTTGACCACGATTAGTATGAGTTAGAAAGTTAAGCGACACCCTTGAGGAAGATATTGTATCACAAAAGTTAAAGGTAATTTTGAAATGTAGTTTTAAAGGTTCTACTTTGAATAAAACCTATTTCCTAGTGATTGGAAAATAATTTATATATGTATATCATGTCATATCTTCTTGTTTCCGTTCAATTCTTTTACAAACATTTGCAAGGGTTCAATGGATATAGTCAAGTTTATTTGAGTATGTAAACTATATGGATGTAAAGAAGGTTTATTGGCAAAGTTTCAAAGATATTTTAGAGGGAAACAATGAAAGCTTGACATTTGTCCCCAAACTAATAGCTAAAGTTTTGATTAAATTACATAAATAGCTGCTTTAAACGCTCATCATCTTTCATTTTATTTTCTTCTTCTTCTTCTTACTAAATTTTGAAAGGAAAAAGGGAAAAGAAACTTTACTTGTTTGGCTTTATTTTCTTGTCCAAAACATGAGAGAAAAGAGACAAAATTGATTTTCTGCATGAAGTTACAAATTACCATTGGAAGGAAACCCTTAGTAGAGGACCCCGACTAGGGTTAACGAGGAGCTACGAGAGAGGTGGATAGGATATTGATTGTGAGTGATCAGTTGATCGGATCCATGCCTGAGGAGGAGAGGCCTGCTCGCCAACGAGCAGTAGCTAGGCTATGAGAGTTGCCCGAGAGCTTGAGCCATGCGGTATTGTGGTTGAGTGTGAAGCTTTGTAGAGGGGTGCTCGAGGCTAATCGGGTTGAGGAAACTGTTGATCAGCCCCTTCTGATGCAGATATAGGAGGAGATCGGAGAGTAGTCGGAAGGCTAAGCACAGCCTGAGGTAGATCCCCAGCATTTGGGGTCTGACCCATCAGAGAGTCCTACTCGAGACTTCGCCAATGCGTTCCGATAGACTAGATGAGTATGGAGATAAGATTTGGAGGTTTTGTGAGAAAGCCATTGAGTAATTCTCGGCTTTGTAATTACATGTCTACTAACTTTTCAAAATCCTATGCTTTGTTTGATCGTAATTGTGAACTTGATATGACTTTTTGTATAATTTTTGTTAAAAGTATGCTCATCTGATGTTACTTTTGATTGACTTATTAATAAGATATGTGGATTTATGAATGTATGTGAGGAAATTAGTCCTTTGACGTACATGAGATATTATGGATAAAAGGTTTACATGAGATAAGATGGATACGATGAAGTCAAAAGCTGTATCAATGATAAGTAATAAAAATGTGACTAAATGATGTATGGGAGTAACAGTTATTCGAGTTGTGGGAATTACTTTGGAAGCCCGGTCTTAATTGCTAAGAAAGATGAGAATTTAAGATTCATGCACGGATTATTGAATTTGAATTATACTGCCAATTTGAGAGTGAATACCTTTGCCATGTGATTATGAATTGATTGATTTATTATAAGTAACAGAAGTTCTTTTAAGATGAAAATTTTATAAGAATATCGCCAATTGAAGATTAGCAAGGAAATGTGCCAAGAGTATTATTATTAACTGATATGGACATTATGGATTTATAGTGATGCCGTAAGACGAACCACAACATTTAAGTCTTATTCGGACTGTATTATGGTAAATTTATCAAGGATACTGTGGTATATTTAAAATTCGAGGAGAGCATGAGCAATGCTTGAAGATAGTGTTGTAAACCTTGAGGAAGTACTAATTACAGGTTGAAATCCATAGAAAGTAAATTTTGATGGGAACATAATAGGGATAGAGCTAACTGTGGGGTATATATGCATCTGAGAATTTTAAGTGATGACCTCCTTATGAGTTGAATTTATACCAATGTCAATGCATAAGCATTATTATGGAAGTGAGAAGGTATCGAAATTGAGAGATGTTATCATACCTAGAACATCATGTGCAGATTCTTGGTAAGATTGTAAAGGATTTGAGAATTAAGAAGATTCCTTTGTAAGAATCTGGAGAAAATCATGGGATCAAGGAAGCATCTCGTGGAGTCAAGAAGAGATGAGAAAGAAATATCTGAATAGTTTGAAAACAAGTTATGAATTTTGAGGACTAAATTCTTTTAAGAGGGGATGTGAGGCCTAAAATTCAAATTTTATTTTAAAATGAAAATAATATTTATATTATGTTTATTCACCAAAATATTAGTGAATTTATGTTTTGAGTGATTATTTTCTAATTTAGAGAATTTTCAAGAATTTTTTTTATCTGTGTGGTTTCTGCCAAGTAGAAGTGTCTAATTTTTGTTCAAGCATGAATAGTGACTTTAAGATGAAACCCAGCATATGTAGAGATATTATAGATATATATTTATGATTGGACACCGTCGATGAGACAAAACAAGTAAAAGTTGTGGACTGTCACATCGCTGACGTGACAAAAAAGTGGTCGCTTTGACCACTTTTCCTAAAATAGGGAAACCACACTTTTGTCCCTTAAAAGCCCCTTTCTTGCTTCCTTGTTGCTTCATTTTTCAGTGGCCATTTTGAGCTTTAGAGAGAGAGAAGATCTAGAGAGAGAAGAGAAAAGATTGCAACTTTGTTTCTTCAACTTCTTCCTCAAATTTCTTGAAGTTTCAAGCTCCATTGAAGACATTCCTCCTTTTCTTGAGCTGCCATGAGAGGGAGAAAGAGAGAGAGAGAGGGCCAAAAAGAGAGAGAGAGGTTAGAGAGAGAGTTTGAGGGTTTCTTGTTCATCTTGTTCATCTTCCATCCTTTGAAGTTTAAAGATTCCATTAAAGCCACATATCTTGTGCCTCTTCTTCACTTATGGTGGAGGAAAAGAGAGAGAGAGTGGGAGTGTGGCAAGGAGAAAGAGAGAAAAGAAGAGGGAAAGAAATCTTCTTCTTGGTTGGCTACTTCTTGTTCTTGAGCTTGGAGATGGAAATCATCATTAAATCAAGCGGATCGTGGCTAAGGTTGGAGCTTTTTGAGTTTCTAAGTTGGGAGTATCATTCTTGAGAAGAGCTCACAAGATCTTGTTTGATCTTGTTAGATCTAGATAGATCTGAAGGTATAAGACTTAAACCTTTAGATTTAGCGTGATTTGTGTTAAATATAGTAGATCTATGGTTTATTTTGTTAGAAATGTCTATATTTGAATTTTAAGTTGGGCTCGATCTCAACCTA